>JAUIMM010000155.1:5565000-6045000 GCA_031769625.1 Taudactylus pleione
TTCAGCAAGGAACGCAAAGGAGAGAACAGACGCACTTGGCTGATGTTTTTGCACTAGCCAGTTTGAGCAGGTTATGTTATGCAGACTACACGCAGTGTGTACGCAGACTTTTCTGATATTGATTGACAGGAAGTGCCGTTTGTGGGTGGTGACGAGGGGGTGGTCAGGCAAACACAGGCCAGGCATTATAACGCCGTTATAGGGGTGTGCATAATTAAGGCAGTGCAGTGGCATACACAGCCATACCGTAAGCTGTACACAGAAGCGGACAAAATCCTGCAGCAAGTCAGGTCAACCACTATTGTCCATATGAGTCTGATGGTTCTTGATGTTACCGATGTTTACGCTATCTTGCGTACTGATCAGGCTGTGAGTAAAGGGAAATGGGTGGCGTAATATGGGGCTGGGCATCTGCATCTTGTTCTGCGGTCTCCATGAGTATGCAATGATTAGCATATTTTTGCAGCAGACGGGTGCATGCATCTGCTAGCATGCGTTCCTTGCTGAATCAGGCCCATAGTTCCTGATTACTTTGCTTCTTAGCTTTTCAACTGCAAATCATGGGCGTAAATGAAAATAAGAATCAGTGCACCATCAGAACAACTTGCAAGTACTTTCAACAGAAAATAATACAACCTGTACATTTACTAAGAATTGTGTATTAAACAAGCCCGTAAATTGAGTAAATTTGGGTCAAAATAGAAGTTTAAAATACACCTGCATGTCAGCAGCATGTTTTGCAGAAGCATGCACTGATCAGTGAGCTCTGTGCAGTGTTTCTTTGTGTTAGTGTAAAGAAGGGTTAAAAAGAGCAGACCTGCCAGTTAGCAGCATATTTGCATGTATTTTCACTTAAACATAATTTAAACACAAATATTGATAAAGCTGGGGGTTACCCAGCGAAACGCGTTAGTGGAGAGCACCTCAACTCTCCTGGAATACATTGAATTTCACAGTGGACTGTTCGTGACCTGAACCAGACTTCCAGACTTTTACTTCATCTTGAAAGTGGATATTGGTCGGACGGAGTGCATACAAGCCTCCTGCAATTCTTTTCATCACTTCAAGGGACCTTCCATCAGAGCGTGATTGCTGTTCCGCCAGATAAACAAGGACCCTCAACATCGTGAGTTGGTATTACATTTTTCATTGGACCATACCACCAAGCTTCAAAATATTTCTGTCCCATTCAAGGAGTCATATACAGTAGGAACAGGACACTATTTATTTCTACTGTATTCCACTGAATGGGATGTATTTTGGAAGCCGACGGTCTAAATCCCGACCGCTGTCTTCCAGATGTTCTAATCCCGGTGTGGTACTAATAACAGGCATCTAAATCTAGACGCCTGTCATTAACCAGATGCCGGAAGACCGACGCACGGCATCCCGATCGAGGAGATGCCGGGCGCCGGGCGACGAAAGCCGCGAGGGGGGGTGGGTTAGGTGTAGGGCTCCTGGGGGGGACTTAGGGTTAGGCACCCCCCTGGGAGGTTAGGGTTAGGCTAGGTTAAGGGAGGGTTAGGGTTATGCGCGCCCAGGGGGAGGTTAGGGTTAGACACCTCCCGGGGGACTTAGGTTTAGGCGGCGGGGAAGGGAGGTTAGGTTTAGACACTTAGATGGGGGATTAGGGTTAGGCACTTGGGGGAGGTTAGGGTTAGGCACCCCTAAAGGGGGGTTAGGGATACTTACCTTAGGGACGATCAGGATTTTCACCCTTGCCGGGCTGCCGCTGTCGGGATTTGAACCTCCGGACATGCATCCAGCGGTAATACCTACTACACCCCACTGAACAGTATAGCCCAGAGAGAGCTGCACAACGATAAGCATATTGTTACATTGTTTTAGGTTTGACTTATTCTAGTCGAACTAAAGGCTTTTATGTTATTTATTATAGATTAAATACTGCTGCTTTTCACCACTACACTAAATCTGGTTGTTTTTGGTATATTCATCCATCCTCATATAAGCGCTGTTCATTGCACTCTGGGCCTGATTCAGACCCACTCGCGAGCGCTGAGCACTCGCAAGCGGGTCGATGTTGCCCAAGTGCGCATGCGCACGATGGAGGCTGCTCCGTCGTGCGCATGCGTGAGACCCGAATAACGATGGCCAAGCCGTCGTTATGGGTCTCGCACCAAAGGGGGCATGCTGTCGATGGTGATTGACAGCAGGCCCCCTTTGGTGGGCGTGTCGGGGGCGTGGCTGCCCAGACAGAGGCGTTCCCATGGGAACACCTACCGTCTGGGGCCGGCCCCACTGACATCATTAGTGATGTCAGTTTGAGTGCTTTTGGCTCTGATAGAGCCAAAAGCACTCCAGGGCTTGCTGCAGCGAGTTTTATCGCAAGTCTGATGGTCGCGATGGTCTTGACCATCGCGACCATCATTTTGGCCGCTTGCTATAGCTGTGGGTGGCCCGTAGGCCGCTCCAAAAAGGAGGAGGGATGGCCCTGATTCAGAGCGAGCGCTCTGTCAGAGCGTTCGGCTCTGAATCAGGGTCTCTGTTTACTATATTGAGAGTTGACTAGCCCTATTCTCATCAGCAGCTGTGGAAATAGAGCCAATCAGAGCACCTGTACAGAAATATTTTATTTCCTTTTTCTTGCATTAAACACAATTATGATACCTATGAAGGGCCCTACATCAGCTGCATTAATTTGTGTGACTCCAACATACCAGAATTTGTTAGTACTGCTATGCACAGCATATGGCTCAGACATCAGAGGCTCTACCACCAGGCTGGAAGGATCAAGGAGCAAGAAACTGAACAAGCTCAGCGGTTATGCAGGCCATGGTTTTTCAGGGGACGTATTAACCTGAATGCATTGTCTAGACCTAGACCCTGAGACAGCATGCTCATGGTCTGTCTGAGGCCTGCATAAGCTTTTAGATGTGTTGCACTTTCTTGCTACTGGGAATTTTCAGTCGGTCACTGGCAGAGTTTTGGCATATCCCATTCAACGTTCTCAAGTTACCTCAGACAGGTGATGCAGGCATTTGAGCATTCTTATGGATTCTTGTATCTGCTTCCCTAGCCAGGAGTCACAGTGGCATGCAGTCAGGGTAGCTTTTTATTATATTGCTTGCATGTCTAAAGTCCTGAGTGCTTCACTGCACACACATTGAGCTGAAACCACCTAGGGTCAGGGCACATATCTAACTTAATCGGCTTGTAGTGGGCTATCCTGGCTCATATTACAATACCTTTGGATAGACACCAGATGTTAGACAGTCAATAGGTCGACAGGGACAAAAGGTTGACAAGGACAGAATGTCGACAGGCCCAAAAGGTTGACACGTAAGAAGGTCAACCAGTACAAATGGTCTACATGGTCAAAAGGTCACAAAAAATATGTCGACCATTTTGTGTTGTTTCCTAACCCTAACCCTCCCCTTGGTGCCTAACTCTAAATCTCCCTACTGGTGCCTAACTCTAACCATCGGGGTAAGTGCCTAACCCTAACCCTGTGGTAAGTGCCTGCCCAATCCCTTAGCCTAAAACACAAAAACAAAAAAGTGTCCATTTTTGTGTCGACCTTTTGACCCTGTCAACCATTTGTACCTATCGAACTTCTTACATGTCGACCTTTTGTGCCTGTTGACCATTTGTCCCTGTCGACCTATTAACTGTCTAACACCTGGTATCTATCCAGACATTGGGCCTGATTCAGAGCCGTTCGCTATTTGTGGTCGTTCGTTCAAAAACAATGGGTGGCTATTCAAATGATCCGTTCGCAAATTGCAGTCTGTTCCCACCTCTAAGTCTGAACGAGCGAGCAAAACATACGCTCGTTTTTTTTATAAAAACGCCCCCTGGCCGCACGCACCATACGTCATGTCCGCTATTTATTAGATTAATCGAGTACATCGTACAGCGTATGAACTGCTCGCTATTCTTGTGGTTGGTGTTTTCAACCGCTATTTTGCGAGCAGTTCTGAGTTAAAAAAAACCAAGTGACGTGGTCAATGACGCTGCTGTATTAATTATGCACTCCCTTAAAACGCCCGTTTTGACCTTTAAGCACGCCTGCGTTCGGATCTCCACTCCCCGTTTTCAAGCACCTTCCCCTGTTACCACCCACATACGCCTCATTCTGTCACTCAAAATAGCAGGCCCTCGCTATATTGCGTACCAACGATTTTCGGCCGCACTGACTGCTTCGCGCATGCGTACTAAAAACCGTACGCATGCGCAGATGTGTGAACATCGCTCGGAACGAGCGTACTGCCGCTAGCGAGTGGCTCTGAATGAGGGCCATTGTCAACCTCATTACTGTAGATCTTTAGACCGGATACCCAAATAAACAGCAACTGTACCAAAAAAGAAATTTCAAAGGCAGAAATCTTAGACAGGCTAATAATAAAAATACAACAAGACAAGACTACTTACACGCTAATATCACCACTCAGAACTCACTAAATCAACACAAAACAACTACCAATGCCTACACTGAACATCTCTCCACTAACTAAACCCACGAGGTGCAGGCGGGTCTGTTTGCGATGTATTTATACAGTATGCCTTAGACATGTATGTCACTGTTATATGTGACAGCTTCTACCAATGAAATTACGGTCAGAACTGGTTTCCGTGTTCGCCCGTATTTTTCAAACACTGGAGTCTTTTCAAATCAACAATGTTCGGGAGCGTTTGTCTGCAGTCAGAGTGAACACGGGAGACTAAACACGATCTCATATACCATTGAAAGACATGATTCCGGAAAACACAATTCTTAGTAAATTTTAAAAGTCTTCAAAATCCCAGCGATGCTGATCGTGTTTCATCTCCACCCCTGGAGCGTAAACCATGTACACTCACCTATGGCTTATCCTGACTTGCCTAACAAGTACTAAGCAGTTCCACTGCTTTAGTTACTAAAATGCCACATCCCTGGGCTAGTGTTGCTCTCTACAATTACATTGAGAGTCAGAATACTTTAGAAATTGAAGCGTAAACAATAATCTATAATAATATGACAATTATCTTTAGAAAACCCCATCATTTACCTTTAACAAAAAAAACATGTAAAACAAGTAGCAATCCAAATCTATATACAATGCAAACATTCCTAGAGAAACAGTATGAAGCAATTATCAAGTAATTGTCCCTTTTACGTGTATCAGTTCTTTCCTTGGTAGCACAAAAATATCCACAAATCCTGTTTTGATGGGTATTAGATAAGTGCTAAATAATTGATTCACTGTGACTATATTAAGTATCTTGGACAATGTTTCTCCTCCATACTCTGGTTAGGGCTACTTTCAGAGTGGGATATCACACAAGGCATAGTAATACAGTAGAGCCAATATATATTTGTTGTGGCCAAACATAACCACAGTTATGTATTTAAAAGCTATTGTTTCTGGTCAAACACAGACATTTAGTTATCATAATCAAAAAAATGATTAAATATGCACACAATGACATCTCAAAGATCAATTTCCAGTTCTAAAATATGACATGCTTGAAATAAATTGGAAGCACCTGCATTAATATACTGTAACATAACTACATATGAAATAACCTAAGTTGAACAATGGCAATCATACTGTACGTATATTATTTCACAGAGCACAATCTAAGGACTGATTGTAGAGTGCCATGACAATCTCTGCCAGATAGAGAGAAGGAGAAGCAACCTAGCAAGCATACCCTTTTGTGCAGTACTGGGTACACTAATGCCATCGGATGGCCATCTGGCATTTCAAATCCCGACAGCGGCAGCCCAGCAGTGGTGAAAATCCTGATCGTCCAAAGGTAAGTATTGACTAACTACCCCCTAACTCTAACTCTCCCTTAGGCGTGCCTAAGTCCAACCTCCCCCCCGGGGGTGCCTAACCCTAACCACCCCTTTCCCGCAGCCTAACCCTAACCTCCCGGGGGTGGTGCCTAACCCCAAGTCCCCCCCCAGGAGCCCCTAACCTAATCCTCTCCCCCTGCGGCTGTCCGCGCAAACCTTTGATCGGTAAGCCAGGTGTCGGGCTCCCGGCGTAGGTCTAATGACAGGCATCATGATTTCCACGCCTGTCCTTAGACACTTGCCGGGATTAGACAGTCGGGAAGCCGGCAGTCAGGTTTACGTCCATCGGCTTCCCGACTGCTTACCCTGCCATCACATTTATTGTATATTAAGGTACTGTAGTGATACTATACGCCAGTATCACACTGAATGGTGACATACATTTACCAGGTTATTCATTAAAAATTCTATGATCTTATCCACATAGTGTTCCTGGGCGGAGACATCATTCCACACCCCAAGTAATAACTAATATCAGTGACTGCAGTCACAGGAACCACCAGTTCTCTCAAGATCATGTCTCTTTATTCCCACTCAATTTCCATGCTCATATGCTCATCTACAGTATGTGCCCAGACCACCCCTATCCATCGTCAATACTATAGGGTAAATTTACTCAGATGGAAGTTCTATTAAGAAGTGATATTGCCCATAGCAACCAATCAGATTCTAGGTATTATCTTCTAGAAGGTGCATAGTTAAATGAGAAGTAGAATCTGATTGGTTGCTATGGGCAACATCACTTCTTAATAGAACTCCCATCTTAGTTAATTTACCCCTGTCAGCGCATTTGCACCAGCCAAATGCTTGGTGCAAGAATTTAGACACATCACTACATACGCTTAACTCAGACTAGCCCGCAATTCTGTCTACATGCTTATGATCCTCCCTCAGAACACTTGGCATAGTGCACCCATACAACCATAAGTGGAGATGCAACTGAGTTGTTCATAGTGGCAAATGCCTGGCCATGGAGTATAGTGCTAAAAATATCAAGATCTGTCCATAAAAAAGGGATGACTCTAAATCAGCCTCTTAGTAATGTATAATGGGTATAAGTTTTGTGAATATCTTATAAAGTTCATGTATATTATTCAGCAGCCTGTGAGATGGCATTACAAGCAAATCTTGTCACTCCTGCCCTGATTCCAGACAAAGAACCAGGTTCAATACACCAAATGGTTTACAATAGCACAAACCCTGATAGAGAATTCAATTACCAAAGCTACAGGAAGGCAACTTGTGGCTCTCCAGGTTCTAGAATGTCATGTTGGGAACTTATCCTGCAAGATCCATAACAGCCGTAAGAACCATAGGACACCCAAGCCTCAGCTACTGTATTAACATTTATCTATTAACATGTATTTATATAGCACCAGCATATTTCTGTGTGCTCATTTATTAGTTATTATAGACAATTGACCCCTGATTACCAGCAGCAATAAACATTTGGGGACATCTCTATGTAAAAGAGCCTGCTCAACGCAAACTACCTAAAATAATAACTACAGCTCCAATAATATATACAAGTTCATCTAAAGCTAACAAGATAATGTATTCTGGGGTATAAAAAGTTTGGACTTAAAGGTGTGATGTGTGACACAAAAAGAAAATACATAGAAAACATAACAATGTAAAGCAAATAGCCAAAACATATCTATTTAAAAAATAATGTTTTAAGTAAAAGCAAAATATATCATATAAAATATTTTGTAAATATAAACTCAAATAAAGCAGAAAATTAATCTATTCACATCCTTATAATGGACCTAATCTGGAGCAGTATATTTGATTTCAGTCAATGTTTTCCATTTGTTATATACCTGACAATAAACGTTGAGACAACCCTATTTCACTGTATGTTATATTACAGTGATTTCACCTGTTTTTCCTTTATGTTACCTTATAATGAGCAGAATCTCTCAAATATTGTGCACCAATAACATATATTAACTAATAATTCACTTTTAGATGTAACAGGAAAAAGCAGGTGTATGCCTGGAGCAAATTTCTGAGTAGATTGTTGAAAAATGTGATTAAACTTCGTACATTTCCTCTGGTGTTATATCAGTAGCAAATGTGTGCAATCTAGGTTATTTATTAATATGCAGCACATAAGCGCTAATGCAATTCTGTTTTTCAATTCGTATACGGAAATGAAAATGAGAAAACAATTCACCCAAAGCAATACCTCTGTGTATAAAACTTAGACTGATAGAGGGATTACAGTACTTAATAGTCCAAAATAGATTTGTTTATGGCTTTGTGTTGTTTTAGCAGATTTTATTATTCTAAAATCAAAAACTTGTATATCACAATTACAGTGAACAAGAAACAAAATAATTTTCAATAATATGTATTAGGCGGCTCTACAATATTTCTCTGCATTATAAAACCTAATAACCTGATAATATGTTGATAATGCAGGTACTATACCGCAGGCTTCATGTACTGAATAACATTAGCTAACAAGTTTATAGCAAATATTTATATGTTAGCTGATATTGTTGTTTTTAGTAGCCATATACAGAAAACTGGAGTATGTTGTAGGTGTGTGTAGATGTACTGAGCCTTGGAGAGAGATAACGTGAAGAGAGATAAAGTACCAACCAATCAGCTCCTAACTGTCACTTTACAGGCTGTGTTTGTAAAATGTCAGAAGCTGATTGGTTGGTACTTTATCTCTCTCCAAGGCTCAGTACATCTATCCCTATGTCTCTACAATGCTTAGTACATCTACCCCAATGTCCCTAATCTGCATTTAGCAAGGGATGCGGTTGTTTCCTTAAAGCCCTCCATTGCCTTTTACAAAGAACCCCATCTTGCTCTGCATATTCTGCATTGTAACCTTCATAAATAGCTGTGGTATTTCATTCTGCCTTAAACCTATAAAACAGCCGTATGTTTTAAGGCTAGAATTACATTGATAAATAGGCATCTCCAGTGGCAGATTCTACCTAGGGGCGGCAGCCCCTCCAGTAAAATCCTCCACCCCAATGAAGCTAACCAGTGTGAATGTGCATAAGGTGTCTTCCCTGGAAGTGGTAGTGGCTTCCCATTGGAAGCGCTACCTGCTAATCAAGCGCCAGACAGGGAGTCCCAGGGGAGATGTTTTCTTCCCCTGAGACTGCCAGTTTGGACTGCAACTGCAGTAGCAGAGAGAGCACTTCCAATAGGAAGCCACTCCTCTGCTATAATGTCAGCCTCCACTGATTTCTAGGGACTGTAGCCAATGTAGTCCCTAGAAGCCGGTAATTGTACGCACTTGCCAGTTGCGGCACCTGCCAGATCCATTGTGAATGCACCTGGCAGAAGCTGCAACAGTCCATACCTCACTCCTGCTAGACTGCAGACAGCCCCCCCTTGTTATGCACCTTTTTTACCGGCATGTTCAGCACCCCTTATCCAGCACAGCACCACTGGCCTCATTAATTATGCGCCCATTTCCCAGCACAGCACCCCTCAGTCATCCAGCAAAGCACCCCTGGCCAGGCTGGCCTTATGCACCCCTTTCCCAGCACAGTCAACACTCAGCACACCTCATTAATTCATCACCCCTCTCCCAGCTGAGAGCTAACTTACTTATTTAGACTCACCCTTAAATGATGGTCAGGCAGGCAGTCGCTTATTTTCTCCAGTTCTTTTACCATCCTTGGACTTGGTGGGTGCTGGACAGCTGTTATAGGCAGGTGGAGCCATAAGGTGTGACTCATGAGCTCCGCAAAGGCCCATGGGAGGAGTGGCTGCAGCTGGGCATGCTCACATTGCCCTCCCATGGCCATTTTACTTGTAGCGAGAATGAGTTTGTGGAGTAGCCAGTAGCTGACATTGTCACTACACTGCTGGCCCCTAGGCTTGGGAGTTGGGGTTCCCCTAGGGCAGGCCAGATGCCATTGGCATTTGACTATAATTTGTAGGGATGACTCTGGCACAGCGGGACATATTATTTTAGGAGCTAAGTGTGCTGATTTAGTGTGAGGCATTGAAATCCCCTCATGTGTGATTATCCAACTACAGACTAGGGATGTGCAGGCTCGGATTAGTTCGGATATTCCTGCCAAATTCAGATTTTTCCCGCCAAAAATCGAGCCTCAGAAAGAGGCAAAATGTCATCTTTCATGGACAAACATCATCTTTCATGGACTTTTGTCCAGGAATGATGATGTTTGTCCACGAAAGTTTACTTTTCGCCTCTTTCTGAGGCCCGATTTTTGGCAGGAAATATCTGAATTTGGCAGGTAAATCCGAACTAATCTGAGTCTGCACATCCCTACTAAAAACAGCACCATTTGTGACAGGGACAGTATCATGATCTGGACTGAGGAGTGGACAGAGACAAGTAGGAAGCCACAAATGGAATTATTTAGCAGAAGTGAAGGGTCCTCCAAGAGCACAAACTGATGATGTGAGTCTTCCAGGAAATGCACTTCTATATAAAACAAACTTCATGGGCCAATTGTAAAAGCCGACGATTTGCAGGAGCCGGCACAAATCTGGAAAGATAGTCACATTTGGCCCCATATGTTCAACTTCAAATTCATTTACACACTTAAGAGATTTTTATAGTAATTCTCAACTGATTTAGTGATTTTGATCATTATTGTAATCTAGGACTTGGTCTAACATTCAAGCAACAACCCATTTCAATCAACTGGACTGTACAGTATTATTTTTTCCTTTAAACAGAAACATTTACACTAAGTCTACTTTTAATATATAAACCCGAAATGATAAAGGTAAATGTTCAATACCAAACTTTTATGTGGAGTTTCTATCCATTTCTTTAAAGTAAGTTTTATTGCCTGTTTCATTTAGCTTGACACAAGATAAAACAATACAACAGCATCAATTTATTTTACTAGTATTTTCGATCAATATTTGTTGCAGGAATGTTGCCATTATGACAACAGCTTTACATTAACATTTCATTGAGGTGGGTAACAAGAGTGTACAGTAGTGAGGCTTTTATATATATCCGAATTGCTTTCCTCTTTGATATATGGGTTGTTAACAGCATTCGGTCTGTCATCTCGATATATGATTCTGTTACTGACCAGGGACAAAAAAAAAAAAAATGGGTGAGAAACAGTAAGATTAGGAGGATTTTGCACCAGATATTCTGAAAGAAAAATCTGAGTAAATGGAACGTAAATTAAATATACAATAGATTGGGTTGGAAATGATTCATTGCATATAACACCAGGCGAAATAAATAGCCATGTCTATCAGTAGTTGAATTCCATTCTACAAAAAGAAATGTGATTTGCACTATACAGTATTCAGCTGCTGATTACAAAAAGGTGAATCTACTTCCAATTTTTGGATGCAAACACCCCAGAGTTATATGAAGACCTTGAAAGTAGTTGTTTTAATTGGATTAAGATACAAAATAATAGTTTTTTTATTGCAAATATAAATTTATATTGTATTGTAAGGGTGTAATATTAAGGATGAGTGGGTTCGGATTTCTGAAATCCGAACCCCCCCGAGCCCTCCCGATCCGAGTCATATCCGAGTCAGGCTCGACATTTCCCGTCTGACTCGGATCTGAAATCGAGGCAAAACGTCATCATCCCACCTTCCGGATCTCGCGGGTTTTTGATTCTATAAAAGGTCCCCGCGTCTGCGCCATTTCTCACTCCGGCTGTGGACAGTGAAGAGGGAGGGTGGGAGCTAGGGCTGGCAGGGCTGTGTTGTACTGCTATTGTCCACAGGGGCTGTGACCACTCAGTCCATAGGGGCTGACTGGGCTGTGTTGTGCTGCTGTTGTCCATAGGGGCTGGCTGGGCAGTGTTGTGCTGCTGTCATAGGGGCTGGCTGGGCTGTGTTGTGCAGTCAGTTGTCCATAGGGGCTATGTCCACTCCAAAATCTATAGGGGCTGGCTGGACTGTGTTGTGCAGTGTCCCATAAAGGCTGTAGTCCTAGAGGGGTGCTGTAGTGTTGTCCAGGGGGTGATCTGTGCATCAGGGGTGCTCCCCCAAAGTGCACTCCAAAAAAAAATTTTTTTTCTGTGTTTGTGAATTGTGGGCCTGATTCAGAGCCGGACGCTATTTGCGCCCGCTTGTTCAGAAAAAGGGGCCGGATATTTAAATAGAGCGCTCACTCTTTGTGGTCTGTTGACGCCTCTATGTCTGAACGAGCAAACGAAACATGCGCTCGCTATTTTTTTTAAAACGCCCCCTGGCCGCTCGCATCCTACGTCATCTCCGCTATTTATTAGATTAATCAAGTACATCAAAAGGCGTCTGAACTGCTCGCAGTGCTTGTGGTTGGATTTTCCTACCGCAATCATGCGAGCAGTTCAGGCTAAGAGACAACCAAGTGACGTGGTCGATGACGCTGCTTTGTTAATTATGCACACCCATAAAACGCCCATTTTCACCATTTGGCACGCCTGCGTTCGGATCTCCGCTCCCCGTTTTCAAGCACCTTCCCCTGTTACCACCCACAAATGCCTCATTCTGTCACTCAAATTAGCAGGCATTCGCTATTTTGCGAGCACACAATTTCCGACCACAATGACTGGTTCACGCATGCGTATTACAACCCATACGCATGCGCAGTTGTGCGAACATCACTCGGAGCAAATGAGCGGCCACTTACGAGCGGCTCTCAATCAGGCCCTGTGTGCGCAGTAGCCGCACGTGCATCAACAACGTAACACCAAGCGTGCACCTGTGTCATAAGTAAAGGGCTGGCTGGCTTGACCGCTTAAGTGCTCTCCAAACAAAATAAAAATTACTTTCTGTGTTTGTGAATTGTGTGCACTGTGGCTGCACATGTATCAACAAAGGAGCAGTGCCAAGCGTGCGCCTGTGTCCCATAAGTAAAGGGCCAGCTGACTTGTCCATTAAAGGGTGCTATAACCCTCAAAGTGCACTCCAAATAAAACAAAAAATTATTTTCTGTGTTTGTGAATTGTGTGCACTGTGGCCGCACGTGCATCAACAAAGTAGCGCCAAGCGTGCGCCTGTGTCATAAGTAAAGGGCCAGCTGGCTCATCTGTTAAAGGGTGGTGTAACCCCCAAAGTGCACTCCAAACAAAATAAAAAAATATTTTCTGTGTTTGTGAATTGTGTCCACTGTGGCTGCACGTGCATCAACAAAGGAGCAGCGCCAAGCGTGTGCCTGTGTCCCATAAGTCTGTTAACGGGTAGTGTAACCCCCAAAGTGCACTCCACAAAAAATAAACAATTCTTTTTTTTCTGTGTTTGTGTGCGAAATGTATGCGCAGTAGCCGCACGTGCATCAACACAGCAGCAGCGCCAAGCGTGCGCCTGTGCCATAAGTCAAGGGCCGGTTTGGACATCTGGTCCGGACTGAAGGACGTGCCAACAATTTCTGACATGTCTACTGTCACTGCATATGATACTGTCACCACTGACAGAATGGTGGAGGAATTATCTTCTGTGTTTGTGAATTGTGTGCACTGTGGCTGCACGTGCATCAACAAAGGAGCAGCGCCAAGCGTGCGCCTGTGTCATAAGTAGAGGGCCACTGGCTTGTCCATTAAAGGGTGCTGTAATCCCCAAAATGCACTCCAAAAAAAATAAAAAATTATTTTTTTTTCTGTCTTTGTGAATTGTGTGGGCTGTATCCGCACCTGCATCCTCAAAGCAGCAGCACCAAGCGTGTGTCTGTCTGTTAAAGGGTGGTGTAACCCCCAAAGTGCTCTCCTACCAAAATAAAATAATCTTCTTTTTTTCTGTGTTTGTGTGAATTGTGTGCACAGTAGCCGCACCTGCATCCTCACAGCAGCGACAAGCGTGCGTCTGTCTGTTAAAGGGTGGTGTAACCCCAAAGTGCGATACAACCAAAATAAAATAATCTTCTTTTTTTTCTGTTTGTGTGTGAAATGTATGTACAGTAGCCGCACCTGCATCCTCAAAGCAGCAGCGACAAGCGTGCGCCTGTCTGTTAAGGGGTGGTGTAACCCCCAAAATGCACTCCAACCAAAATATATATATTTTTTTGTGTGTTTGTGTGCGAAATATATGCGCAGTAGCTGCACGTACATCAACACAGCAGCAGCGCCAAGCGTGCACCTGTGTCATAAGTCAAGGGCCGGTTTGGACATCTGGTACGGACTGAAGGACGTGCCAACAATTTCTGACATGTCTACTGTCACTGCATATGATACTGTCACCATTGACAGAATGGTGGAGGATTACATCGGTGACAGCATCCAAGTAGGCATGTCAGACACTCCGTACCTGTACTAGCAGGAAAAAAAGGCAATTTGGAGGCCCCTGTACAAACTGGCTCTATTTTACCTGAGTTGCACCCCCTCCAGTGTGTACTCAGAAAGAGTGTTTAGTGCAGCCGGGAACCTTGTCAGCGAAAGGCGTAGGAGGTTGCTTCCACAAAATGTGGAGAAGATGATGTTCATAAAAATGAATTATCAACTCTTCCAGGGAGACCAGCCTCCAGAACGTACAGAGGGACCTGTGGTGGTGGATTCCAGTGGGGACGAATTAATACTCTGTGAGGATGAGGATGTACACAACACTGAAGAGGGTGAGGAATCGGTGGATGAGGAGGATGAAGACGACATCTTGCCTCCGTAGAGCCAGTTTGTGCAGGGACAGATTAATTGCCAGCTTGTTTTGTGGGGGCCCAAACGAACCAATCATTTCAGCCACAGTCATGTGGCAAACTCTGGCGCTGAAATGATTGGTTTGTTAAAGTGTGCATGTCCTGTTTATACAACAGGTGGGTGGGAGGGCCCAAGGACAATTCCATCTTGCACCTCTTTTTTTTCTTTGCATTATGTACTGTTTGGGGCCTAGTTTTTCAAACTGCCATCCTGTCTGCCACTGCAGTATCTCTCCTAGATGGGCCACGTGTTTGTGCCGCCCACTCGTGTCGCTAGCATAGTCATCCAGCTACCTTGGTGCAACCTTTTGGACATAAAACACTATTGTGAGGTGTTCAGAATAGACTGGAAATGAGTGGAAATTAAGGTAATTGAGGTTAATAATAGCATAGGGGCAGAAAAACCCACAAATTCTGTGATTTTAGCTGTTTTTATGCTTTTTTTAAAAAAAATACAGATCTAAAACACAAAACCCAGAACCCAAAATACGGAAGGGTGGTTTTGGCAAAAGCAATCCAGATCCAAAACATGAAGAAAGATCCAGATCCAAAACCAAAACACAAAACACGAAAAGTGGCCGGTGCACACCCCTAGTATAAATATTTAGGATGCAACTAATGAGTTTGACAGTATTTATTCCAAGTAGGTAGAAGGAACAACAGCAATAAAGTTAAAATAGTGTATATACGTAAAAACAGAGGTCAAGGTATATAGCTATGTAACATGTACACCATCCTTTATTTCTGAGTATTTCTGTTTTATGCAAAAATAGGTTGGTATTTCTAGTAATTAAATTTTGCTCTGTTTAAAAAAATAATTAAATGCTACTTAGATACTTAGGGGCATATTGAATTGGGTGCGAGGTTTAGCGCACCCAAATGAATATGCCCCGGGTTCCGCGGGTCGGCGCGCTCCGTATGCGTGGTTTTCATAATTGAAAACCTTGCGCCGCGTAAAATTAATTATAAAAACAAAAACAATTACCTGCGCGGGGCTCTCCACAGCTCCCACTGGCTTCCACTCTCTCTTCTTACTGGAGAGGGGGCTGCTGGGAGTCCCGGTGAATGGTGGGAGGGTCAAGGGCTCCTGGGAGAAGTAGTAATCAACGATTTTAGGAAAAATCACTCTTGCTCAGGAGATGCCTAAAAAAAATTCCTCCCGGCGCGTGTTTTAAAACAAAACACGCACCTAATAGAATAGCAAAAAACCCGCACCTGCAGGAAAAACCTTGCAGGTGTGGGTTTTTTGCTATTCTCGCAGCCTATTGAATATGCCCCATAGTTTTCACATACATCCCTCAACATATGTGGTTTACATTGTATTTGTATCATGTTTCTGTGTTGTAATTACATAACTTCTTTTTCTGTTTTTTCCAGTTCTACCACCCTATTACTTCAATAAATACATATCCTTCAGACCTCTACACCAAATCTGGTATGGTGGAGGCAAGGAAGGTATATGATACCAATATAGAGTGCTGGTATTAATGGATTGGATATAAAATCCCGGCTCTCGGGATGCCGCTGGACAGAAAACTGACAGCGGCATCCCGACAGCCAGAATCCTAACACCCATAGGGAAAATATGTAAGTATTTTTCTAACCCCTACCCAAACCTCCCCGGTGCCTAACCCTAACCTCCCTCCTCTAGTGCCTAAACCTAACCACTCCCTCCCCACACCCTAGACCTAACACCCCCTCCCCGGTGCCTAAACCTAACCTCCCCCACTAGTGCCTAAACCTTAACTCCCCCTTCCCGCACCCTAATCCTAACACTCCCTACCCAATGCCTAACCCTAACCCTCCCCCTAATGCATAACCCAAACCCTGCTACTTAACCCTATACTCCCCCTAACACTCCGATACTTACATTCCGGATGCCAGCGGTCGGGATACTGGTGCCAGGATCCCGACCTGTCAGGATTTTGTCGCTGGTATCCCGACCTGCACGCCGGGATGCCGACTACATCTCGGTATTTATACGTACTGTGAAAACATATTACATTTAATTAAAACAAATAAACATATAAAACAATATGCTTACAGAATTACTGTTTAATTCCAACCTAGCATTCAGTTTACACAATTGAACTTCCTTGGAATTATACTGTCCTTTCCAAAAACAGATCAAGAGTAGCCACATAGCTCTATTGAATAAGCTTAAATATCCAAAGTGGGATACTTAGGTATTCAACAGTATGATACAGCCTTTTGCTAGTTGGTCTTCAAAACCAAATGCTGTTAATAGTCTGTTAATAACAATACAGATCCAGAAACAAATCTGTAAGTTGCATTAAGATCAGGTTAGTTAGTAGATATCATTACAAACACAATCCTCTGTAACATAAAGATGTGTCCTTGCTCATCTAGCCTCAATAAACCATGCAGCACGATATGCCTGGCGTGAGTGAGCTGTCCGGTCCCATACAGCTCTGCTAGCGTCAGGCGTCATTTTGTACCAAAAATTAAACTAAGAAGCACCAGGAAACTGTGCTGATTAATTTGTGACACTTGTATATATCTGTGCAACTGAGAATGTAAAGGGCACTTGGCATGGAAAAAAGCTGTGGCTACTGCATGATAGCACTCCGCATGCTGATGGAGAAACACACACAGATATACAAGTGCCACATATCAAATTAATCAGCACAGTCTGTGGTGCTTCCTAGTCACACCACACTGTGACTTAGACAAATTTTCAACCCAAAAAAAAGCAAAAAAGACTCCTGGTGCTATCAGAGGCTCATGCAACCAGTTGTACCAAGAGGGGCTCTTCAATTTATCTGCAGCAAAGATGAGTGAGGGAACATCTGTAGATGAGAAACAATGTTTTATACACCGACCATAATGCTATAGCTGCTCTCTGAAATTTCTACAGTATGTAGCTTGTATAGTATAGCCACTTAATGACAGACAAACCTGCAAATTTTCATAGGAAGTTTGTCCATGAACTAAGCTATCACAATGCCAGCACCAACCTCGAACAGTAGGGAATTCAGATACAAAACTTTGTCTGCAGTCAAAGTATGGACTGACCAGGGCTAGGCTGGCCATCTGGCACTTCTGGCAAATTCCAGAAGGGCTGATGGCCTCAGGGCAACTCGAGGAAAGCTTTTGCTGTTGCACAGGGCAGAAATCACCTCCCCGACCCTGCCCTCCACTCCCTTCACCCCTCCGCCGGAATTCATTTTATGAGCTCAGGGGGGAGGGAAGGGGTGGCGGCAGTGCAGCATGCAGAGCACATGATTGATCCATAAATCCTTGCCAAGCATCACTGTCTCCCGATGCTCTGCTTGGCTGGGATACTAAGAGTTGGGGGCATGCCATGAGACCAGGCCCCCGTTACTCGTGGCACGCTCCCGTAATACTTAGCCAAGTTAATTTTGCATGCACACCCACCAACGCGTGCACAGGGGGGACTACCAGGGCTGATCTATAGCCCCAATCCATCCCTGGGACTGACACATTTCTCCACCTTCTCTAAATCCATATCAAGCTACATTCAGGCCACAGAGGTACAGCACAGTAGTTGTAGCACTGTAATCTCAAGCAACAACTACTGAATTATTCCAATAATCATATTATCCTTGTATTTGACAAAATATATCAGTATGACATAACAAGAGATCACTGTTATCCATGATCATTAGGAGTACATAGACAATAGAACCAGAATGAGCAATTTACAGAACAAAAGTATTTTGGGAACATTGAATCTTTTAACATTAGTTACTTTTCTGAAAAAGTTATTTTCCACGCTGGTATCAGAAATACAGTACATTATATTAATTGTCACTTTGCAAAATCACAATTTACCTTTAAAAAAACATTTCTGCATGACGCTAGAGAGCTCCAAGTGCGCAATTCTGAGGGTAAAGTTGGTTTTGATCTGATGTGCTGTCCAAGTGACTTCTCATACAGAGGAGATGCAGTAACCCCACTTTGTTGGCTCTGTATGTGTGCATGTGCGGCAGCTTCACGCCACTGGTGAGTTGCTTGTGACCTACATATTGAGCTGTACAGATGTGTTACATGTATGACTGCTATATGTACATTTCTGTCTGCCATATCCTGAATAAACCTGTGATCCTGGTAAAGCATTATGTACTGTACCTGCACATCTCTGATTTTAACAGACTTGGAAGAAACATTTTACCAAACTCTATTTAATATTTACTGTGTGCTCTGTTGAAAAGTGTTTTTTTAGTATGACAAAAGCAGAGTGAACACGCAACTTTATATTATAGTTGTGTGGCAAACCCTGTGTTTTGGTTCTAATTTGTTGTCAAGCTTGGTTTTGCCAAAACTGCCCTTGCGTGTTTTGGTTTTGGTTCTGTATTTTTTTCAAAAAAATTATAAAAACAACTAAACATAAGTAGGGCCTGTTTTTTTTTCTACAGTATTACTAACATCAAAAACATGAATTTCCTGTAATTTCCAGTCAATTTAATCACTTCACAGCTCACAATATTGTTTTCATTCAGTTTAGGCCAAAAGGTTCCACTGAGCTTGCTGGCTGACTAAACGACAGCAGTGGGAAGCACAAACACATGACAGTTCAACTTCCAACACTGCACATGGAAACAGAGTGGCAATGCAGTGGCAGACAGAATGGCAGTTTCATAAACTATACCACCCCAAATTAGAAACCAGGAATGTTTTCATTAATCAAGAACTAGATCAGAGGCCCAAGGAAGGTGGAGTACAGTATGTATGTAGTTGAAGGCTGAGAAAGGAAGGAAGGGATTGTTTCTTTTGTAAATTTAATTTCTGAAGCAAATTTATGAGGGAGGAGGGGAGCAGTTTACAGAGATTTTTTTCCTATTCACATCAGTCCCTGTCCCAGTGGAGCCACTTGGTGGTTGAACATTTTTTTTTCCAACATTTTATGGAAGTAGCCTCCTACACCAATCACTGACAAGGTTCCTAGTTGTACTAAAAAACTCTTTCTGAGTACACACTTGGGGTGGGCAGCTTAAGTAAATCAAGCCAATTTATGTAAGGGGCTCCAAATTGACATTTTTCCTGCCAGTAGTCAAACAGACTCTCTGACATGCCTTTTTGGATGCTCTCATTAAAATAATCTTCAACCATTCTTTGAATTGTGACCATATCAGATGGAGTTGTGGTAGAGGTGTCTATTTCTAGCCAATTCTTTTAGTCCCGACCAGATGTCAAAATATTGTGTTCACCCATCTGCATCACCAGTGGGTTTCTTAGGAAAGCTAGTATTTGCTGGTCAATAGACCAATATCACCTCTGCATTGCCATATGTATATTTTTTTGAATGACAAAAAAAAGAATATGTCCCAAATATATTTATATAATATATATATAAATTTTTTTTTGCTTTATTTAAATACATGATAGGTGACCCTATTGTTCCTACATGGAATACATTTTTCCAAAAGTCCTCATCCAGAACTTTCCCTTAAACAAATTCCTGACAACCTCTCATTTGGCAAGTGACTATACTATTTGCTAGATATTTTAACTTTGAAGCTATAGAAGTACTTAGGGCTCTATTTACTACAATCCACATTGGTAATGCAGATTGTAGTGTGATATTACTGACTGAATTTGCATTGTGAAATCAGGCAATATAACAGGGATTTACTACAAGTCCCTTGCAGGGACAGAGCTTGCGAGAAAGCTCTGTCCCTGCAAATCCCCTCCGCACACTAGTCACAGTATTTTCGCAAAAATATACCATGACCAGTGCCCAGCGCATGTGCCGACCGACCGTCGCTGCTACCCCCCCATGCTAAGCCCCACCCCCATCATTAAGGCCCCCCGTGACCCCCCTCTCCCTTAATTACACTTACCTGCATGATCCGGGCTCCGGTCATGTCTTCCATGGCCTCCGGTCAGGTGATATCCCATACTGCACTGGGACCCTATCACCTGACGACCAGGCCGCAGTGCAGCATGGGAGACCAGCTGACTGGAGGAAGCACATCACCCGGTGCGCCGACTACCGGTCCCTGGAGTCAGGTAAGTAAATTTTTCTTTTACTTTTTTTTTTCTTTTGTTTACAGTGAATCAGCTTGCGGTCTGTTTAGACCATACAGCTGATTACTGGGGCCGATTTCCGGCTCTGCTCTCCCCGTTAGAGCAGGGCAGGAGTCCGGTAACTGGGGGATACACTGGATAACACCACCTCCAAGTGGTGTTATTATCACAGGGCTTTCCCTGGTATTTTTTTTACAATTTATTTTTAGTAATTTTGGTCGGAACACATTTCCCATTACAATTATGGGAAATGCGATTTGCTTACTAAAAATAAGTGATACTTAGGGGTTGGAGTAGAATTTTTTTAATTCTACTCCAATTGTCCTATAGTAACTGTAGGTGAAACTAAAATATTGTGAAAAGGGTGTGAAAACACCCTTTTTCACTTTATTTTAGTAAAATAATGTTAATAAATAGAGCCCTTAGAGATAAAGAAAATCAATTTGATTTGGGTATGTTTAACTCCTTAACATCTGTCCCTTACAAGGACCAACATCAATTTTCTTTTATATAAATTGTTTGAATTCTTTACAATGTAAAAGTTAAATTGTATGTTTGTATCTATTGATATTAGACAACAAAATTGCAAATAAACAGAAAAGGTCATTTGTTTGACCAAAAGCCTAAAACACAACTTGAAATATTTGTTTAGTCTGTAAAAACCACATCTAGAGCTCTGGAAAGTGATATATTTGAAAGTGATAAACTACCAGCCACCCAGCTCCTAAATGTCATGTTACAGGCTGTGTTTTAAAAATGACAGCTAGGAGCTGATTGGTTGGTAATTTATCACTTTACAGAGCTTAGTACATCTGACCCATATGCTGTAAAAGTGGAAGATCCCCTTAAAACATGTTTGTCACTTGTGTGAATTTAATGCATTATTGTTATAGTATTTTTGATATTAGTAAATGTAACCAAGCCTAAAAATGCAAGCCATGGTTTCCAAAGACCCCTACGGTATCTCCCCGTGATGATATTTATGAAGGGGAGCATGGAGATAGCTTTGTATTTTTCTGAACAGTGGTTACTGCATCGGTTAAGCCGAGGTGACTTTCAATGACCTCCTAAACATGAGTAAAAATGCTATTAAAAATATACACAATGCATTTGCTTTTGACTTGTGGTTTCATTAGGTGTTTATAAATGCCCTTTTCCTAATGCAAAGAAAACACCAGTCACTATAAGGATTTAAAGACCGTACCGAACAGAAAAATCAAAAAGCAACAATACAACATTTTTCAGAAATGTATAAAATGAACTAATCAATAAAAGTTATGGCCGGTATCCAATTAGCAGATTCTCGGCCGCAAAAAACGTTCTTGTTTCACCGATTTTCTGGTCTTTTTCTACACTTTTTCTTCCTTTTGTTTGTTTTTTACGTCCGGAAATGTTCTGTTTTTCTCATGAAAACACATAGGAACTGCGAAAAGTTGCGGACCTACTGTATGTACTTTCACTGCCGCGTTTGGGAGAAATATAGCTTCTAATCATGGCTTTGGTTTCGCCTGCATGAGGCAGGTGAAATAAAATTCCTGATAAGTGCTGGCATCGGGGTAATTGGATAGCCCACGGCAAGGTAATTAGTCATGGTAATTTACAGCTGCTAATTGGATACCTGCCTATCAGTGAAGTTTTAACAACTGTGTTTTAAAACAATGTGAGGTGTTTCATAGTGTCTAAGCAATCAATATTTACTGCATGTAAATGTACACATAAAAAATTATTGAATAAGGCAATTTGTTTCCATAATAATTTCAAAAACTCTAGTTACAATTTACAAACGTAACTGCCTACAGTATAATGGATCCACAAAAAATCTGCTTAGCAAAGTTGGTCATACTTGCTGACTCTCCTGAAATGACTGGGAATCTCCCAAATGTAGGGTGGCGCTCCCGGTCCCTGCAGGAGAGGGCAAGTACCAGAAAATGTATAGTAGGTCAAAAAACAGAAACAAGGGAATAATTATTGTCAAATAATGCCCACACAGTGGAATAAGGGCCTGATTCAGATCCGCTTGCAAGCGCTATGCGCTCGCGAGTGGGTCAATGTTTGGCCACTGCACATGTGCACACTGGAGCAGGCTCCGACGTGCGCATGCGTGACACCCGGCTAGCGATGGGCACTCCGTCACTCTGGGTCTCGCACCAAAAGGTGGTGGCTGTCGATTTTGATCGACAGCTCAGTCCGTTTTAAAGGCGTGGCCGGGGGGTGGCTTCACAAACGAAGGCGTTCCCAAGCGAACACCTGCCGTTTGTGGGCGGCCCCACTGACATCACCAGTGATGTCAGTGGGAGAGCTTCTGGCTCTATTAGAGCCAGAAGCTCTCTGGGGCTTGCAGCCATGAGACCCTACCACAAGGGTCTCGTCGCAATCCCGATGGTCGCGATGGTCAAGACCATCGCGACCATCATCCTGGCTGCTCTCAATAGATGTGGGTGGTCACCCACAGCTATGCAAGTGCCCAGGAGGCCGCATAAAAAAAAAAAAAACGCCCTGATTCAGAGCAAGCGCTCTTTCAGTACAATATGAAACATTGGAGATGAAGAATGGAACTGTCCCGAGAGGTGAGAATGTATATTGCCGGTGAAGGTAAAAAATAAAAAAATATTACAGAGGGAATGCCCTAAGACAGTGCAAACCATGGACTTAGCCAGCAAATAAGTAACATAAACCATTATTTACCTTCATAAGAAAAATAAAATAAAAATAATGCAAACAAGCTGTGTATCTGAATTATTTTTTTTTTTTAATGAATGATATTCCACAGAAATAATTGTAGTGAAATAACTAGTGTAAACTATTAACTTTATAATGGAGTGTTATAAAATTTGTTAAAAGCATTGTTGTGTTGTGGGAACTGTTGGAGGCCTATTGCTTAATCTTCAACCAAAAGACTGATACATTTATTGGAGAAATATTTAGTTTATATACAGTATGTTTTTATTTACATTTCTCAACTAGCTCTACATTTAAATTAATAGGAATAAGTCTGTTATATAGAATGTTCATTATTTTTTTTTATTTTTTTTAAATAACTGAATCTTATGTTGTGAAGTATTGCTTTGGTCTTGAGTTTAAAATAAATATCCATATACACTGGTTCACAGTTTTGTTATGTTCTGATGTTACCTTTTCTTATAGTAATGAAGCATCAAGTATGTATGTTGATTATGTATTTTATTCCTTGTTGGCAATACTTTTGTTATTAAAGGTTGACACAGACTCCTACTAAGGGGTCACATATTCTTCTGTGCTGATGGATTCTAAAAGATACAGATGCATCCTCACACACTGTGGCTTTAATTGCAGGAAATATACCAATTATAAAATTATAGGTTGCACTTTTACATCCCCAAACATATGAAGAAGGATAAGTTCTAGAACTTAACTCAATGGCCATTGTCCCTAATATGCCATCAATATACTCAACATGCCCATTTTATGCCATCATATCCCTCCACATTTCCCTTTTATGCCCCCAGACCACTCCTGGTGCCCCTGTTATGCAATCAGACTACTCTACACGCCCCTTTTAGGCCACCAGACCCTTCCACATACACTTAGTAAGCCATCACACTTCTCCACTTAACTCTTTAATTCCAGCAAAATCCTCTACATGCTCATTTTGTGCCATGAGACCTCTCCATATGCCCTTGGTATGTAATCACACTTGTCCACTGTTAAGGTATGAGTCTTTTGAAAGTAGTCCTGCAACAGCCTTGAGGGCTGGATCACTTGGCTAGCTGTGGCCGTGGAGCAGCCTTGAGGCTGGTAAGTGTTTGTTTGTTGGGGCCTGTAGGCCTGTTGGCCATTGAACAAGATGTGGCCTTTGGGCTGTGTAGCAGCCATGGCAGGTTGTGGCCTGTGGGCCATAGAACAAGATGCGGCTGTCAGGATCCGGCCAGGGATCGGCCTTTACTCACCACTGGACTGGTGTTTTAGGCTACGAGGCTTTCAGATGTCAGTGGCAGTGGTGGGTTATGACTGAGGATTCTCCCCGGGGTCCGATAAGACTTTCATGCATGCGTCCTGACTCCTGTGTTAGCAGGCATGGGCGCAGCCATGTTGGTTCATCTCACCTGATCAGTCTCCTCCAATGTCCAGTCCAGCAGTCTCTCAGCCAACCCCATTATCCAATAACCAGCTGCCTGAGGGTATTTTGGACCGACTCCTGCAACAGGAAGTTGCTGCTCAACATTGCTGCATGACTGCACATACTGCAGTCATTCCCTATGACAACCATATCCTGTTCCAGTGGGCGTATTACTTACTCAGTGTTCCTGGCTTCCTGTGTTCTTTATGCACCTTAGAGCATTTAGCTCCTGTGTTTTGAACTACCTCATTATATGGCGCACATAGAACATTGAATTAACATAAAAGATAAATCTTTATTAGGTATACATTAAAAGTTGGTGCAAATAGCACCAGGATCAGTGAAATATCAATAAAAAGAAAGTGATGTATCGTGACAATTGTGAAAAGTGTCTGTGAAAATATTTATATATATATATTAAAATTTATAAAAATAACCTCACCATGTGTCTCCTTTTATTATTATATTATACATATTAACGTAATATGCACTGATATTCCAGTCTTGTGATCACAATATTGTTGCTTAAGACTTTTGAGTGACAACCAGAGAAAAAAAGGGGGGGGGGGTGAAAAAATGATGATGGAGACTGTATCACTATACAAAAGAGGATATATTCCTCTATCAGTGTAAGGGCCTTATTGGATGATGGGGGTAGCCTTCTATCCAATAATATCACCCTTATTAACAGGGTTCCACTGTGCAGTCTCTCAAAGATTGTATTTTTTCTCTGGTTGTCACTCAAAAGTCTTAAGCAACAATATTGTGATCACAAGACTGGAATATCAGTGCATATTACGTTAATAGGTATAATATAATAATAAAAGGAGACACATGGTGAGGTAATTTTTATTAATTTTAATATATATATAAATATTTTCACAGACACTTTTCACAATTGTCACGATACATCACTTTCTTTTTATTGATATTTCACTGATCCTGGTGCTATTTGCACCAACTTTTAATGTATACCTAAAACAGATTTATCTTTTATGTTAATTCAATGTTCTATGTGCGCAATATAATTAGACAAACACTTTTTCCTTCCTTCTTTAAATTCAATATTATATTTGTCTGATGGCAGCACCCCCAACTGGAATATTAATCTATAAACATGGGGTTCTCTTATAGATAGATACAAATGTGTGCAGATGTACTTCCCCTTTAGTTGTTTGCTCTAAGTATAACTGTTAACTCAGTTTTTTTCTAAACATCTAGCACCACCAATTATACATTTTTTGATAATCTAAATCATCAATCATTTTATAAAACTTCATAATATATATTAATAGGTGATCATCATTCTGATTGCAATGCATCTCAAACATGGCATCTTTTAGTCTAAGTAGGGACTTGGAAAATAGACGAGATAAATTTAGGAACAATCCAAGCTCTCTCTTTGACACTAATTCCGATCAACAAGACTTTACAAGAAAAGATTGGTCAGATGACTTATATACCCTAAAAACAATACTAATGCGACAAAGTAAGACCTGGTGGAACAAAACCACCTTTGACAATTACATAAAAAATAACTTTATACCACGAGGACTGAGATTGAAATTATTCCCAATGTATGAACTAGTGAACAATGATCTTAAACAAGATTGGGAAACAGCATTAACACACTGTTCTAAAGAACTAATTAAAATACAAATTAAACATGACGATATTGTATTAGAACACATTTCTCAGGAAGTATTAAAATTAGGGGAAAAATTAAAATCATATGAATCTCTTGAACAATTCCAACATCGGTATGAAAAATATAAAAAGGACATTGAAAAATATGAGAATGATATAATTGAGAGGAAACGTAGAAAATTCCAACGGGATGAGGAAGATTACGCACAAAATAGAGTCTATAAATGGAATACACAAATACAACACAAAAGAACCACCAATTCCCCCAATTACACAACATCAGAATTGGATTCCTCCGATGGTGAGAATGTGGGCAAAATGCCTTTATATAGGAATTATAGAAGGGATTTTTTAGGATAAACCCCAAATATAATGAGACCCAATATAGAAATGGATGGCGGAAGACAAGGAGGAGTAAGAAGAGGAAGGAGAAAAAGGGAATCATTGGATTGGAGAGAAGAACCATGGGAACAGCGCAGATACCAGAAGTAAGAACCAACAAAATAAACAATGACTCCTTAAAAATTATAAACTTGACAGAAAGAACTCTCAACGATGACCAAATCTCGATTCTAAGTAAAGGTCTCTCCTTCTCTCTGACTCAAGAAATAAATAGATTTGAATGTGAAAAAGATCTGAATCTATTCAACAGGAAGATCCTCCTTAAAAAAAATTTCATTAATCAAAGTCTAAGGAAAGAACAATATCCATCACCCAATTATGACAGTAATATATTACAACGAGAAGATCAATTGGCATTAGATATGTTAGAAGATTTAGCGAATGATACTGATTCTATATCCTCACCCATTCAGGCACCATTCGATGGATCCAAAATAAAGAAAAAATCTAATTTCTTTCCGGACAACAAAATTTGTCCGGCTGTACAAGTGTACCAAGAATTGGTTTCCAAAGATCTGGATAAATTATTCTCTCAGAAAAAGACCTATAAGGATAACATCACCCAAAATGAAAGAATAGCATTAGAACAGATGTCCAAATGGCAAGATGTAGTGATTAAGCCCTCGGACAAGGGGGGCAATATTGTTCTCTGGTCCAAACAACAATATGTTGAAGAATTAAATAAACAGTTAACAGATATTAGCTGGTTACAAACAACTTATATTTAACCCTACATCAAACTTCTTAATACAATACACCAACTTAATCACCAGAGCTTTCAATAATGGGATTATAAAGAAATGTGATTTCGATTTCTTACAAGTTGACAAACCTAAAACATCCACACTGTATCTCTTACCCAAGATACACAAAAACGAGAGGAATCCACCGGGGAGGCCTATTGTCTTAGGAGTGGGAAATTTGACAGAAAAAGCAAGTATCTTCGTGGACCAACATTTACGCAAACATGTACTATCTTTACCATCATATGTGAGGGACACGATGGACGTACTTAACAAATTACAGAATCTATACGTCAATCCAGGGGTATGATTGATCTCTTGTGATGTAGAGAGCTTATACACCAGTATAACCCATCTCAACGGTGTTCAAGCAGTCAAGTACTTCCTCAATATGGGAACATCCAGTGATCTCAATGAATTTGTGACCACCTTACTTAAATTTGTTTTGACCAAAAATTATTTTGTGTGTAACGAACGCCACTACCTCCAGGTTAGAGGGACGGCAATGGGGACAGCGTGTGCCCCACGTATGCCAACCTCTACCTGGGGTGGTTGGAGAAGGAGGTGGTCTTTCAAGAATGCCATGATTGGTACACCAATAAGATCCTATTGTACCTCAGGTACATTGATGACATCCTCATATTATGGGATGGTGACCAAGAGATGTGGGAAGAATTTATTCGGATTCTAAATTGTAACGACCTTAATCTGAAACTGACCCATGTCATGACCCAACATGAGATCAATTTTATGGATTTAACGATACGGATTGAGGAAGGAGGCCAAATCAACACTGATATGTTTCGTAAACATACAGCCACTAACAGTATACTACATCCAACCAGCTTCCATCTACCCGCTACCATCCGAGCAATTCCAAAGGGGGAACTATCAAGGACTAAAAGAAATTGCTCTACTCTGCAAACATTTGCAATTAGACAACAAGAACTGAGTGAGAGACTTCAGAATCAGGGATATAGTAAAAGATTAATTAAGAAAACCATAAAAGAAACTGTAAGATATCCAAGAGAAACTCTGTTGAAACCAAAAATTAAAAAACGAGAAGATGCTGTAATTAGATTCATTGGAACATACAATGTACATTGGAAAGAAATTAACCATATCCTCCAGAAACACTGGTCCATATTAAAAACTGACACAGATTTGGCCTCGATTCTACCACAGAGAATACAAACAAGTTGGAGGAGGTCTCGTAACCTCAAGGATAAATTGGTACACAGTCATTTATCTACAAGGACCAAACCAATGTACAATAAAAAAGGTTCCTTTGGATGCGGGCACTGCAAGGCTTGTAAATACATGACACCTACTAAGTGGTTCTACGACAAATATAACAAAAAATGGACCATTCAAAGTTATATCTCATGTACCACAGTTGGGACCATATATCATCTGACATGTCCCTGTGGGAAGAGATATATAGGTAAGACATCAAGGCCACTTAAGGTTAGGATATTGGAGCATGTCGGAACAATACGCAATGCCAGTCAAGATGTTGACAAGTTCAAACCTCTTACACCAGGGCCAGACATTTTTTTCACCATCATCAGAGTAATCCACATATGCTGAAAGCATTTGGGATGAAACACATTCAGATGGGGATTAGGGGAGGAAATTTAGGTGAGGTACTTTTGAAAGAAGAAACCAAAATTATCTTCTTGATGGATAGCATACACCCTAAGGGGCTTAATGAAAAGAATAGTTACATTCCTTTTCTCTGAGACAATATGATGATTATGTGTAAACCAGTCATCAATTCCACAATTCATGGGAAGATAGGAATAATACTATTTCTATGAAGTCTACATCATTGTTGTTATGATAATGAATATTATATCTTAATATACGTTACATTAACAAACTTACCTTCTAATTAGGAGGAATGCGAATGTTGTAACCTCATCCGGTTTCTCTTTATAATTTTATTAATATCCTATTCTCCTAATATTGGTAACATAGAGATCTTAATGATTTGATGATAACACTGATCAATCTGTGCTCATTCTCTTAATTTTAATTACCAACGACAATATCAATTGAGAAATATGTCACATCATACATCTTCAGTGGACCATTGTAGATGATGGAGTTCATGCAATTATGACATATAATTCAATTAGGGGAGGAAATATGACAATTGACCCATAACAATGCTGCCTTTTCATTTGGGCTTTGGGTCATGGGGTTTGGTGGTCTCGGCATGATTTGTGTCGAGATATGGGGGATTATGAATGTTGCCGTCTACGAATTAAAATTTAGAGTTTGGCAAAAGGTTGGGATAATGATATACCAATAGAAGATTATAATATTTATCCCCGATTATGATTATATTCATATCAAGTTTCAACATGTACATCAATTAGGGACCTTTATATATTTATTATTTAAATCAATATACAACGATCTCAGTAACTATATATTTCACAATATGAAATTATCTAATAGCTTATATATATCATATTTGTCATTCACATAGTTCATGTACACTTTTTTGTTTTTTAGCATTTTCACATTTTTTCACGTTTTTATTTAAATATATATCACTATTCACAATTTACACAATATGCTCACATCTATCACAATATATTAACAGCCTCCAATATGTATTATATAAAAAAAAATTTTTCCTTTACTACTCAATACACTTATTATTTTTATTTCGTGATTATTTAACCACATACTAGTTTATTAAGCAATTCATTCATTTTTGCAATCATTACGATCATGATCACATCACATCAACACTGTATCACTTTCTATTATTAGAATATGTCAATATTGTATTAAGAACCATTCTGATATCGAATATGAAACACTGTTTTATTTTTATTTACAATCAATGAATAGTTAATAATAGTAGGATTAATGTGGAAGAATTTCCTTGATGTTTTAATATCAGTATCGGATTCACATATTAATGATGCGATTCTGCATCCATAATAACGATATTCTTAGTGCACATAATCGATTATAGATTATGTTGCTTATTTTCCGCTTTAATGTAATATACATAATAGTTAATCACCATCACCATGAGACGTGATGTATATTAATTATTTGTCTTTTTATAATAAAATAACCATATCGGATATATAGTCATGTTTCCAATCACTGTTCCCCCATTATTAAGATGACCATAAGTTATTTCCACTTATTATTCTCCAGATATATCGAATCGATTTAGGTGGAGATAGAGTTATAGTATTATGGTATTAACAATATATATGTCCTACCTTATGTACTAGGACCATATTGATGTAGCGACATGATTATGAATGAATGGAAGCTCATTGATCAATATTGACACACCCCCCATTCATGGCCAAGAGATCTATCATCTCATTGGAGGAGATGCGGAACTCGAAGCGCGAGTGTATCATGATATAGGATTGGTCCCATTTGACACATGACCAAAGAAACTGTTTTGATTGGTCTGCCTGTATGAATACAGTTTGGGGCAGCGCTTGCAATCGGCTTGCCTTGATGAAGCATCCAGCGAAACACGCATCGGCACACCCGCCGTGTGTGCTCCTTAATTTAACCAGTTATTATGTGTAATACGATAGACTTATTGTGAACCCAGAGAAAATTGCACTGTGACAGAACTTGTATGTGTGAGACAGTCAAGTAATCTCATTGATAATTTCACAAACAGCGTTGTTTCAACCTCTGTATGAGTGCACAACTATTTAGAAGATGTAATATGTGAACCTGCACTGTGACAGGGCGTGAATGCAGGAGTCAGTTTAGTTACCTCATTAATAATCTGATAAGCAACAGTGTTGCTGTGCGCACTGCCATCAATTGAACCAGTGCCACATCTGTTACAATATAATAAGTTTTCCCATTATGTGTCACTATCTATAGTAACCACCCCATAAGATGTTTGGGGGATGGAATAGACAATATATGTGAATGATTTATTTATTATAATATGTATCACATGAATGGGGAACTAATATAATAATATAAACAGAACTTAATAATAATAGATAGTCGTTCTGCCACTAATAGACAGGCGGACATACAATTGGTAATATACTGATGATTTATACCACTCAATTTAAATACTAATCATGATCATGAGTATGGGCAACTAACTAATAGGGGATCATCAGCATCGAATACGAATTCCCCAATTACTTTTTGCAAAGGATCGATACTTTATTTATTTATGTAATAATACCATATAATATGATAAATTACTGCTACTATAAAGAGAGAGTGTATAAAATCAGTAATGGATTATTAACATATTGTTTGACGCGATCCACATAAATTATGTGTTATTAGACTACTCACATAATAGATCAGGTGCATTATATTAAGGGGAACTAGACCATTTATGGTCAAATACAATCTTTGAGAGACTGCACAGTGGAACCCTGTTAATAAGGGTGATATTATTGGATAGAAGGGTACCCCCGTCATCCAATAAGGCCCTTACACTGATATAGGAATATATCCTCTGTTGTATATTGATACTTTCTTCGTCATAATTTTTTCTTTTCCCCCCCTTTTTTTCTCTGGTTGTCACTCAAAAGTCTTAAGCAACAATATTGTGATCACAAGACTGGAATATCAGTGCATATTACGTTAATAGGTATAATATAATAATAAAAGGAGACACATGGCGAGGTAATTTTTATTAATTTTAATATATATCTAAATATTTTCACAGACACTTTTCACAATTGTCACGATACATCACTTTCTTTTTATTGATATTTCATTGATCCTGGTGCTATTTGCACCAACTTTTAATGTATACCTAATACAGATTTATCTTTTGTGTTAATTCAAAGTTCTATGTGCGCCATATACTTAGACAAACACTTTTTCCTTCCTTCTTTAAATTCATTATTATATTTGTCTGATGGCAGCACCCCCAACTGGAATATTAATCTATAAACATGGGGTTCTCTTATAGATAGATACAAATGTGTGCAGATGTACTTCCCCTTTAGATGTTTGCTTTTGTACTACCTCCAAATTCATCCTGTGTGTCTCAAGTCACTTCTGTGTATCTAGTTCCTGAGACCAGTACAATTCATCCTATGTCTGTCAAGTTGCACCTCTGTTTATCCAGTCCCTGTGTGTTACTTCAGCTCTCACAGAACTCCAGTGTTCTTATAAAACCCTGTGATTTAGTGTGCTGCTGAGCTCTTAATCACTTCCCTGTGTTCCTGTGGTGTCAGCTTTCATACTAATTGCTAGTTACTGTAGCTTACAGCTGAGCCTCTAACAATTCCCAGTACATTCTCTAGTTAATTCCCAGTGTTCACTATTTAATTCATCACCAGTGTTCAAGCATTCTCAAGTTCATCACCAGTGTTCAAGCATTATCAAGTTCATCACCAGTGTGGAAGCATTCTCATGTTCATCACCAGTGTTTAAGCATTCTCAAGTTCATCACCAGTGTTCAAGCATTATCGAGTTCATCACCAGTGTTCAAGCATTCTCAAGTTCATTACCAGTGTTCACGCATTTTCAAGTTCATCACCAGTGTGGAAGCATTCTCATGTTCATCACCAGTGTTCAAGCATTCTCAAGTTCATCACCAGTGTTCAAGTATCTAAGGATTCTGTTCATCCCTGCACATTCTGTATGTCTTCACAGCACCCAAGAGTCCCTGTCTCTCAGTTCAGGCCATTCCTTTGTGCTGCTCCCAGTGTTCCCTTTGTAGTTCTTTTCATTATATTATTCCTAGTCTTCCATCTCTCCCAGGTACCTGTCCAGAGGGCAGCGACCTGCTCACTTGGTGTGGCGAAAACCATATCCCAATTGGAGGGGCCACTGGAGAAAACCACATCCCAATTGGAGGGGTCACTGGAGAAAACCACCAAGGGGTTAGACTCCGTGCCTCTGGGCAGGTCTCACCAAACCTGGGTTAGACCACAATTGGAAGACTTAGTCTGTCACCCCTGACATATCCATACCTCTATCCTAAAACCCCCCAGTTATTAACCTCATCAGAGGTAGTTCCTGTGCTGGTTGTGATAGCGGCCTTTGGGCTGTGTAGCAGCCTTGGCAGGCTGTGGCCTGTGGGCCATAGGACAGGATGCAGCCTTTGGGCCATGCAGCAGCCTTGGCTGGCTGTGGTCTGTGGGCTGTAGAACAAGATGTGGCCTTTGGGCCATGTAGCAGATTTGGCAGGCCTATGTCACCGGGATGACATGACACAAGCGGTGGTATGTGTACTTTGGATGCTGGATTGTGGCCTGTGCTGCCGGTTTGACACAAGCAGCTGGACACTGAACTGCGCACTCTGGACACTGAATGCAGTCTGCGCTGTCTGGATGACACAAACGGCATAGCATGGATATGCAGACCGTGCCACCTAGATGACACAAATGGCAGGTAGTAAATATGTGGACTGTGCAACCTAGACGACTGGATAACAGGAGACAACACCAAAACCGGAAACACATGAAGTGCTATCACCGGCATCAGAGCAGCGTTCGCACCAGAAAGAATAGCAGCAGGAACCAATCCAGAACAGAGCAGGGATGATGGACAGGTGATGGACAGAGTTCAGCGTATGGTCCCCGGCATTTGCATGAGTGGCTTATGACAGTACCCCCCCTTGACGAGGGGTTAAGAAACCCTAAACCCTGGTTTCCAGGAAAGTTCTCAAAAACTTTTTTTCTTCATGATAGGAGCATGTAAGGCTCTTTTGGGAATCCAGGAGCACTCCTCTGGTCCATAGCTCTTCCATTGGACTAAGAATTGAAGGCTGTCCCGTGAGAGTCTGGAATCAAGGATCTTCTCCACAAACTCCTGGTGACCCTCGACGAGGACTGGTGGAGGTCTGACTAGGAGAAAACCAGGAGGAGAAGAACAATTGGCTTAAGAAGTGAAGAGTGAAATGTATTATTAATCCTGAGTTTCCTGGGTAACTGTAATCGAAATGCAACTGGAAGGATTTGTGAAATTTTTCTGAATGGGCGAATAAATTTGGGACACAGTTTTTGTGATCTCTGATGAAGATTAATGTTCCTGGAGGACAGCCACACCAAGTCTCCCACTTTGAATTTACATGGTTGTCAACCCAGCGCTTGGAACGAACTTCCTCCAGACTGCTCGAAACCTTGATACAGATGAAGGTGGTGGAGCTCAAGTTGATGTGGTTTCAAAGAGTTACTTCTAGAATGTGTCTGAAGATTACAGAAAAACAGAGAAACTGAAGTAGCAGAATGGGAGGAATTGATGAAGGAAAATTCGGCAAATGGAAATAGAGGAACACTGTCATTTTGATATTTCGAGACGAATCAGTGGAGGTACTTTTACAAGGACTGATAGGCCCGCTCCATCTGTCCATTGGATTGTGGATCATAACCCAAGGGAAGACTCACGTTGATACTCAGGTCAGTACAAAAACATCTTCAAAAACGGGCAACACATTGAGACCCATGATCCGAGACAATGTCTGATGGAAGCCCATGAAGTCTGAAGATATGCTGTAGAAAAAAGTTCCAAAGTCCTAGAAATACCTGGGTGGCCCACAGCTTTTGAAGAGTGAAAGTCCTTTAAGATTGTTTTGTGATACTTCTCAGGGACAAAAAGCACACCAGATGGTTTTTCAAGAGGAGCTTCAGACTGACAAGTCCTGAGAGAATCTGCCAAGGTCTTGGTCAAGGCTACATGAATCTTGGAAGTTGGAATTATCCTTTCTTCTGAAGTACAGTAATTGAAGGCTGGTTGAAGGAGAAACTTCAGGAAAGGGCATCTGCCTTTATATTCTTAGACCCGGGCCAGAAGGAGATAATATAATTAAACTGGGTGAAGAACAGTGCCCAACAAGCCTACCTTGCGTTCAACCTCTTGGCTGTTTCACTGTAGGCAAGATTCTTATCGTTTGTGAGAACCATCACCATATGAATAGCCCCCTCTAACCAGTGCCTCCAGTCCTCAAACGCCCATTTAATGGCTAGAAGCTCCCGGTTGCCAACATCATAGTTCCTCTCCACAGAGTCTAATTTTCTGGATAAGAATGCTCATGGATGAAACTTGCCATCTTTGAGACCCTTCAGAGAGAGGATAGCACCCAATCCAATCTCAGATGCATCCACCTCAACGACAAATTGCAGTTCTGGGTTGGGATGCTGAAGAACAGGAGCAGACACAAAAGCTGTCTTAAGTGCTTTCAAAGCTTGAATGGCAGTAGTTGACCAATTAGTGACCTCAGCTCCTTTTTTAGTTAATTCCATGATGGGCTAGACAACGGAGGAGAATGCTTTAATGAATCTACGATAGTAATTTGCGAAACCCAAAAAAACACTGGATGGCCTTCAACGTAGTGGGTTGTTCCCAATCCAAGATGGACTTCACCTTGCCAGGGTCCATGGAGAAACCTTGCAAAGAAATAATGTAGCCCAAAAATTATACCTCCTCCACGTCAAACTTGCATTTCTCCAGCTTGGCATACAAGTTGTTATCCAATAATCTTTGCAAGACCTACCTCACATGCCTACAATGTTCCTCCATGGCCTTGGAATAGATGAGGATGTCATCTAAATAGCCCACTGCAAAAAGACTCCCAGAAAATCCCTTAACACCTCGTTGATAAAATCTTGAAAGACAGCTGGGGCATTGGAGAGGCCAAATGGCATAACTAGACACTCAAAATGTCCAGAATGGTTGTTAAATGCCATCTTCCACTCTTGTAATCTGATGCAAATGAGGTTATAGGCGCCTCTAAGAAAAAATTGAAGCCTCACGCAGTTGGTCAAAGAGAACAGAGATGAATGGCATGGGATACGCATTCTTGACTCTGATTTTATTCAGTCCACGGAAGTCAATGCCGGGTCGGAGTGATCCATCCTCCTTCTGGACAAAGAAAAAACTCGCTCCTACTGGGGATTTAGAAGGGCAAATGAATCCCTTGTCCAGGGCCTCCTGAATATATTCCTGCATGGCTTTATGTTCTGGGATGGACAACGCATACAATCTGCCCTTTGGAAGCCTGGTACCCAGTAACATATCAATGGCGCAATCAAATTATCGGTGAGATGGAAGGAAGTCAGATTTTTACTTCTAAACACTTTGTCTAGGTCATGATAAGGAGCAGGAATGGATGATGGTTCTGACGAGATGACAGCAGCAAGATGAATAAGGTGAGAAAGGCACTGGGAGAAACAAGCAGATACCCACTTAAGAATTTCTCCAGTTTCCCATTGGATCATAGGGTTATGCTTTTTCAGCCAAGGTAATCCCAACACAACTAGGGCCAGTGGACATTGGAGTAGGAGAAAATACAACTCATCCAGATGCAGAGCCCCAATGGAAAATTGTAATGGAGGAGTCCGAAAGGCAACTGGAACTTTAGAAAGACTTTCACCATCCAGACCAATAATTGACACAGGACTAGATAAGGACTCGGCATTCAGGCCCAACATTCTGAAAAAGGTTCATAAAATTATCCACAGCACCACAATCCATGAAAGCAGGGACTGAAATTTGAGCATTGGGAAAATTGATCACTGTAGTGATAAGGACAGAATTTTCCGGGGAGATCGATGCAAGGCCTATATGTACCTCCCCTAGCTCATCTTAGACCTTGCCTTTTCCCAATTTTACTGGGTAAAGTTGGGCCAATTGTCCTTTACCGCCACAGTAGAGGCAAAGACCCAATGAATGTCTCCTATGTTTCTCTTCGGCCATAAGACAAAATGCTCCCAGTTGCATTGGTTCTTCAGGCTCAGATGAAGCCATCCATAGCAGAGATCATGGAGGTAGAGAAGGCAGATTCTTTTCTACACTGCTCTCCCGGAGTCGCCGGTCAATATGAATGGCCAAACTCATGAGGTCATCTAAGGTATCCGGAGAAGGATTTTGGACTAGGATATCCTTCATTTGATCAGACAATCCCAAACGAAACTGGCTTCGTAAGGCCGGGTCAATCAATGGTCAATTTCCAGAATTCCATGCAATAGTCCTCGGCTGCCCTGTTCTCCTGTTTCAAGGACCTGAGACTCGCCTTCGCCACAGCTGCTTTATAGGGATCATCATAAAGTAGACCCAATGCAGCAAAAAAGGAGTCCTCAATCTATAATGCCATACTAGTTGAGGGAAGACCAAAGGCCCAAGTCTGGGGGCCTCCCTGGAATAGGGAAATTATGATTCCAACTTGGACCTGCGAGTACAAGGATCTGGGCCAGAGCTTAAAATAGAAGACCTGATTCAGAGCCACTCGCTAGATGCGATCGCTTGCCCCCAGCGTATGCAAATTCAGCTAAGTGACGGCATGGCATGTGCTCACTCGGAAAGACATAAGCATGCCCACTTTGTCTTGGCGAACGATCACTTTGTGTATGCAGATGCCCATTAGCATATGTAGAGATGCCCACTAGCGCACGTCATCTCCAGGAAGTGTTTTAAAGCATTGGTAAATCGAGGACTATCGGAAGGGCTCACAGTGCTTGTGGTTGCCTTACATTACAGCAAGCACTGTGAGGATTTCAGTGCAAAAAGAAGGCTGGTGACATGTACTATGACGCTGTCTGTTAAATATGCATGCCTTAGAAATGGCGTTGCAACACTCAGGCATGCCTGGGTTCACACCTCCACTCTCCCGTTATTAGTGTTCTGCCCCTGTTACCACCCACAAACGGCCTCTCCTGTCACTCATTACACTGGGCTGTCTTTGCTTGGTGAGCAAGCAAATTCCAATCGCACTGAGTAGTTCGCACATGCGCAGTATGAAGCGCGCGCATGCGCAGTCGCTTAACATCGGCCGCGTACGAGCGAGCGGCTGCTTGCGAACAGGTCTGAATGAGCTCTAGAGTTTGCAACTCTCCTTGATATTCAAGAAATCCTTCCAATTCCCTGAAAACCAGTTAGGCAGATTAAGCTTAGGTTCAAGCACTGCAGGGACTGAAGCACCTCGAGTCTCCTCAACATGAGTTAGTGCTTGAATCTGTGCAGCCACAATTTGAGCAGGATTTTATGAGGGATCCATGCTTGATTAACAAAAGAGGAATACCCTAATATGACGACAAGTCTTTATTATGGGCTGGTGATAATGTTAAGGTACAGGGATACAGCCTTGAGGACTGGATCACTTGGCTATCTGCGGCCGTGGAGCAGCCTTGAGGGCTGGTAAGTCTTAGTTTGTTGGGCCTGTAGGCCGTTGAACAAGACGCGACCTTTGGGCCATGTAGCAGCCTTGGCTGTGGCCTGTAGAACAAGCTGCAGCATTTGCGCCATGTAGCAGGCTTGGCAGGCTGTGGCCTGTGCCACTGGGATGACACAAGTGGTGGTATGCTGGATTGCATACTTCGATGGATTGTGGCCTGTGCCGCCGGGTTGACACAAGCAACTGGACGCTAAAGTGTGGCCTGTGCCACCAGGTTGACACAAGCGGTGGTATGCTGGATTGCATACTTTGGACACTGGATTGTGGCCTGTGCCGCCAGCTTGATACAAGCAGCTAGACGCTGAACTGCGCACTCTGGACACTGAGTATAGTCTGTCCGCTGGGATGATACAAATGGCAGAGTGTGGATATGCAGACCGTGCCACCTAGATGACACAATTGGCAGGTAGTAGATATGTGGACCATGCTGCCTAGATGACACAAATGGCAGGAAACAGAAGTAGACAGGAGTGCTGGGTACTTGACTGGATAACAGGAGACATCACCAAAACCGGAAACACGTGAAATGCTATTACCAGCATCGGAGCAGCATTTGCACCAGAAGGAAATAGCCGCAGGAACCAATCCAGAATAGAGCAGGGATGATGGACAATTGATGGGTGGAGTTCAGCGAACGGTACCCCGGCGTTCGCATGAGTGGCTTGTGACATCCACATGTCCTAGTAGACCCTCACACTTCATTACATGACCTTTTTAGGCCACCAGACTCATCCAAATGCTCCTTTTATGCCATCTCTGCCCTTTTGTATTCTGTAGTATTGTCTTCCCCACCAATTTTGTGTTATGTAGTAGCCACTGATTTTATATTCTGTAGTATGCTCTCTGCCCCTTCATTTTGTATTATGTAGCATTCTCTCCTCTCTTCCATTTAGTATGTTCAGAGTGATTACATCTAAATTTTAAGTTTCATTACCCTTCGCCTCTTACCCTGTGTGGGTGATGGTGGGTAAACCTGATAACCGCAAGGGCACACTTCTGGCCTATTACTTATTGAGCAAATGTTTCTGACAATAAAGTATTTCTGAGTAATGAGAGGAGGTTCCAAGTGATACAGTGATTCTACAGAGTTCTGTAGGATTAGGGGTAGGGGGTGATTAATTCACCCACGGTAAATTACTGCAGGATAATTGTTCCCCCAGGGCTATTCAATTAGCCCTGAAGCGTGGCCTGTCGAAGCTGGATGGTTGGCTGAGACCTAAATTGTAAATTAATATCTGAAGACACCATGTTTGCGTTTTCTGCACAGCGCCATCCGGCATAGCCAGTATAATATCATTGTGCACGGTGCTAATTTAGCATTGTGTACATTTGCCGTGTTACTACACACTGTTAAAGTCTTTAGATAATAAATGCGCACATATACAAATATATAAATATATATTTTTAAAGATTTCATATATTCAGGGAATACAGACGAGTCTTGTGGACATGTTTGTGGCAAATAATTAAGAATACACAAAGATACTGTGTGATTGCTCAGCATACAGATACAGTGTGTCTGTGACAATTGAAGTATAACACAGACACTGATATGCTCAGAAGGAAAGTTCTGAATGTGGATTTGGAAACAATGGTCAGACATTTAGCTATCGTTAACAATTGTAGGCCTTGTGTCCAATGCTGATGTGGTTAAGTAAAACTAACAGTTGAATTCTGGATAAACATAGGAAAGCCTTTTGTTAAAATTATCAGACAGTTTGATAAAGCTTGCTCCATCTATGAACAGGACAAACTCCATTGTCTGTCATTTTTTAGCTCAGACAGAAGTAATATTGATAGTAGCCAATGACTGTTAGAAGCTGTATATATATATATATATATATATATATATATTATATATATATATATATATATATAAATATATATATATATATATATATATATATATATATACTTAAACGATCGCATGTGTATCCACTATGCGTACACACATATATACAGTTGCTATTGTAAATAGAAACACATACAGCACACCTTTTTACACTGCATGTAGACACACAACGTATACTTACATATAATCATAAATATACACGCACTCATAAAAGGTTCCTGCACATTATGGTTTATATTAAAGTTATTAATTATGATGTAAAATGTATGTATTTGATATTAATGGTATACAACATGATAGACATGACATGTTTTGGACTAAACTGACACAAAGTTTATTTCCAGATATCTGAATCTATCAGCGAGGGAGTCGCATTTTGCGTTCGATGGTTATGGAATATAGGAAATTATTGGTTGGAATGTATACACTGTAATGTAGTGTCTCTATCTAGTTTAAATCAATTAAAGCAAGACAATGTAATCTGGAGAATTGGGACACACCCCTAGTGAACTGTCCTATGAACTACAGCATACTACAAAGACCAAGAGCAAGAACCAATGGAATTATGTTTGTCTGTCTACATTGTTGTTATCATGATCTGTTAGGGTATATAGCCTGTGTCCCGGTCCCAGTTAGTAGCCATTCTCATGGATGACCACAGACCTCAGGATTAATGACTGTAACTGGGACCGGTGAGCTTGCATATGTATCGACTTTACCTTATGTATTTGATAATCCTTTGCGCTCATTGTTTAGATCAAAGCGCGTAATACTCTTTTATTGTAATAATAACTTTTTGTGCTTTGGAACCACACACAAAGTCTGGAAAGCAATTATTTCTTGTGCAACTTGCAATGCTAATTAGCGATATTTGGGTATAAAGGTTATTAGGTATTCATAGGCCGCTGGCAGCTATTATCATGTATTTTTGGGGGGCATTTTCGCAAGTTCCAGAAAAACATCTATGATAAATTGCCCATTTTCGCTATGGCGCCAGCAAAAGCACATAGGTCTGTGAACTTATCACAGATTCTCTGTGTTTTTATGTCAATCTCGATAACTTATTGCACAAGACAAATGTGCTCTACTTGAATTGTGTGCAAAAAAAAGGGTGAAAAACTCCCTTCTTTGCATGTGACAATTATAGGGGCTAATTGAATTTCCCCCTAAGTGTGTGGTCAAGGTAGGAGGTGATTCTGCTCTTGCATATGAATTGAGTGGTGTGATTGTACAGATGTATAACATTACCAATTCTTATTGCTGGAGTCAAGAAGGCACATTTTACATATTTTGTGCACCCCAAAATTGTCCTCTTTAGGTTTATGGTACATACCCATTATTTGCAGTCGAGGTTATAACTAGGACTTTAGAAATTCTTCATGCACTGCAGACAAATTGCTTTGCTCATTTTTGTATTTATATTTCTGACATGCAGTAAATATTGATTGCTTAGATACTATGTTTCATTGCAATGATATGAAAACTTCTTGGATTTTTGCTTAATTTATTTATTGTCCATTTCTTGACAATGTTGTAGTGCTGCTCTTTGACTTTTCTGCGTGGTCCCCTCTTTTGAGACATAGCGACTGGCATTGTCTTTTGCATTAAAAAACAACATGCCAGGTAAAACTCATGTCAATGACACTGTTCACATCCAAGGAGATGGCCTACTGGTATAAATAATACACTGGTTGTATCTGATTCACTGTTACTAAACCTACACCTGCAGGTGACTAGCTTGCAAATGTTTGAAATACGGGAGCCTGAGGTGAGGGAGACAGAAATACAGATGGTTACCCCAAGTATTCTGCAAGATCGAATTTCTAGATAACACACTACGACCCCTGCTCCAGCTAAATAGGGGTTACACAAAGAGCAGTAAAGCATCCAACCAAATGTACTTTTACATAAAGCATCCTATATATTTCTATATGAGTACTATCCAATGACAATTCTTATCACAAATTCCACTGAATATGATCGCCTGCACATTTTGCCATTACTCCCCATTACCGCCCCCTAAACGCAACCTGCCTGTCAATCACCGTGCGAGTAAAAATTTGCTGCGAGTGACTACTGTAATGTACTGTACCTTGATGCATGCCCAGTGCGACTTGATAATTGCTCAACTCCATAAATATTGTCATTGCACACAGTACATCTCTGAAGTTTCTCACAAAAAGTTCCGTTGTGCCTCATCGGCGACACTGTACGTATTTAAAACTAATTGAACTGTGTGGTTAAACTTGCAGCTTAGCATCTCTAGTACACTGTGACAGCCCAGCATCTGTAATACAATGTGACAGACCAGCATCTGTAATACACTGTGACAGCCCAGAATCTCTAGTACACTGTGACAGCCCAGCATCTGTAATACAATGTGACAGCCCAGCATCTGTAATATACTGTGACAGCCCAGCATCACTAGTACACTGTGACAGCCCAGCATCTCAAGAACACTGTGACTGCCCAGCATCTCTAATACACTGTGGCAGCCCAGCATCTCTAGTACACTGTGACAGCCCAGCATCTCTAATAACCTGTGACAGCCCAGCATCTCTAGCACACCTGGACAGCCCAGCATCTCTAACACACCGTGACATCCCAGCATATCTAATACACCGTGACAGCCTAGCATCTCTAGAACACTGTGACAGACCAGCATCTCTAATACACTGTGATAGCCCAGCATCTCTAGTATACTGTGACAGCACAGCATCTCTTATACACTGTGATAGCCCAGCATCTCTAGTACACTGTGACAGCCCAGCATCTCTAATACACCGTGACAGCCCAGCATCTCTAGCACACTGTGACAGCCCAGCATCTCTAATACACCGTGACAGCCGAGCATCTCTAATACACCGTGACAGTACAGCATCTCTAATACACTGTGACAGCCCAGCATCTCTAATACACTGTGACAGCCCAGCCTCTCTAGTACACAGTGAAAGTCCAGCCTCTCTAATACACTGTGACAGCCAAGCATCTCTACTACACTGTGAGAGCCCAGCATCTGTAATACACTGAGAAAGCCCAGCACCTCTAGTACACTGTGACAGCCCAGCATCTCTAGTACACCGTGATAGCCCAGCATCTCTAAAACACCTTGACAGCCCAGCATCTCTAATACACCGTGACAGCCCAGCATATCTAGAACACTGTGACAGCCCAGCATCTCTAATACACTGTGACAGCCCAGCATCTCTAGTACAATGTGACAGCCCAGCATCTTTAGTACACTGTGACAGCCCAGCACATCTAGTACACTGTAACAGCCCAGCACTTCTAGTACACCGTGACAGCCCAGCATCTCTAATACACGGTGACAGCCCAGCATCTCGAGCACACCGAGACAGCCCAGCATATTTAACACACCATGACAGCCCAGCATATCTAATACACCGTGACAGCCTAGCATCTCTAAAACACTGTGACAGCCCAGCATCTCTAATACACTGTGATAGCCCCGCATCTCTAGTATACTGTGACAGCCCAGCATCTCAAGTACACTGTGACAGCCCAGCATCTCTAATACACCGTGACAACCCAGCATCTCTAATACACCGTGACAGCCCAGCATCTCTAATACACTGTGACAGTACAGCATCTCTAGTACACTGTGACAGCCCAGTATCTCTAATACACTGTGACAGCCCAGCATCTCTAATACACTGTGACAGTGCAGCATCTCTAGGACACAGTGAAAGTCCAACACCTCTAATACACTGTGACAGCCCAGCACCTCTAGTACACTGTGACAGCCCAGCATCTCTAGTACACTGTGACAGCACAGCAACTCTAGTACACTGTGACAGCCCAGCATCAGTAATACACTGTGACAGCCCAGGATCTGTAATACACTTTGACAGCCCAGCATCTGTAATACACTGTGACAGTCCAGCCTCTCTAATACACTGTGACAGCCCAGCATCTCTAATACACTGTGACAGCCCAGCACCTCTAGTACACTGTGACTGTCCAGAACCTCTAGTACACTGTGACAGCCCAGCACCTCTAGTACACCATGACAGCCCAGCATCTCTAGTACACCGTGACAGCCCAGCATCTCTAACACACCGTGACAGCCCAGCATCTCTAATACACCGTGACATCTCAGCATCTCCAGTGCACTGTGACAGCCCAGCATCTCTAATACACTGTGACAGCCCAGCATCTCTAGTACACTGTGACAGCCCAGCATCTCTAGTACACTGTGACAGCCCAGCACATCTAGTACACTGTAACAGCGCAGCACCTCTAGTACACTGTGACAGCCCATCATCTCTAATACACCGTGACAGACCAGAATCTCTAGTACACCGTGACAGACCAGCATCTCTAGTACACCGTGACAGCCCAGCATCTCTAATACACCGTGACAGCCCAGCATCTCTAGTACACCGTGACAGCCCAGCATCTCTAGTACACCGTGACAGCCCAGAATCTCTAATACACTGTGACAGCCCAGCATCTCTAATACACCGTGACAGCCCAGCATCTCTAAGTCACCGTGACAGCCCAGCATCTCTAGTACACTGTGACACCCCAGCATCTCTAGTACACCGTGACAGCCCAGCATCTCTAACACACCGTGACAGACCAGCATATCTAATAAACCGTGACAGCCTAGCATCTCTAGAACACTATGACAGCCCAGCATCTCTAATACACTGTGATAGCCCTGCATCTCTAGTATACCGTGACAGCCCAGCATCTCAAGTACACCGTGACAGCCCAGCATCTCTAATACACCGTGACAGCCCAGCATCTCTAATACACCGTGACAGTCCAGCATCTCTAATACACCGTGACAGCCCAGCATCTCTAATACACCGTGACAGTACAGCATCTCTAGTACACTGTGACAGCCCAGCATCTCTAATACATGTGACAGCCCAGCATCTCTAATACACTGTAACAGCCCAGCATCTCTAGTACACAGTGATAGTCCAACACCTCTAATACAATGTGACAGCCCAGCACCTCTAGTACACTGTGACAGCCCAGCATCTCTAGTACACTGTGACAGCCCATCATCTCTAGTACACTGTGACAGCCCAGCATCTCTAGTACACTGTGACAGACCAGCATCTGTAATATACTGTGACAGACCAGCATCTGTAATACACTGTGACAGTCCAGCATCTGTAATACACTGTGACAGTCCAGCCTCTCTAATACACTGTGACAGCCAAGCATCTCTAATACACTGTAACAGCCCAGCATCTGTAATACACTGTGACAGCCAAGCACCTCTAGTACACTGTAACAGCCCAGCACCTCTAGTAAACTGTGACAGCCCAGCATCTCCAATACACTGTGACAGCCTAGCATCTCTAATACACTGTGAAAGCCCAGCATCTCTAGTACACTGTGACAGTTCAGCACCTCTAATACACTGTGACACCCCAGCACCTCTAGAACACTGTGACACCCCAGCACCTCTAGTACACTGTGACAGCCCAGCATCTCTAGTACACCGTGACAGCCCAGTATCTCTAGTACACCGTGACAGCCCAGCATCTCTAATACACCGTGACAGCCCAGCATCTCTAGTACACCGTGACAGCCCAGCATCTCTAGTACACCGTGACAGCCCAGCATCTCTAGTACACCGTGACAGCTCAGCATCTCTAGTACACTGTGACAGCCCAGCATCTCTAGTACACCGTGACAGCCCAGCATCTCTAATACACCGTGACAGCCCAGCATCTCTAGAACACCGTGACAGCCCAGCATCTCTAATACACCGTGACAGCCCAGCATCTCTAGTACACCGTGACACCCCAGCATCTCTAGTACACCGTGACAGCCCAGCATCTCTAATACATCGTGACAGCCCAGCATCTCTAATACACCGTGACAGTACAGCTTCTATAGTACACCATGACAGCTCAGCATCTCTAATACACCGTGACAGCCCAGCATCTCTAATACACCGTGACAGCCCAGCATCTCTAGTGCACCGTGACAGCCCAGCATCTCTAGTGCACCGTGACAGCCCAGCAGCACTAGTACACTGTGACAGCCCAGCATCTCTAATACACCGTGACTGTCCAGCATCTCTAATACACCGTGACAGCCCAGCATCTCTAATACACCGTGACAGTACAGCATCTCTAGTACACTGTGACAGCCCAGCATCTCTAATACACTGTGACAGCCTAGCATCTCTAATACACTGTAACAGCCCAGCATCTCTAGTACACAGTGATAGTCCAACACCTCTAATACACTGTGACAGCCAAACACCTCTAGTACACTGTGACAGCCCAGCATCTCTAGTACATTGTGACAGCCCATCATCTCTAGTACACTGTGACAGCCCAGCATCCCTTGTACACTGTGACAGACCAGCATCTGTAATACACTGTGACAGCCCAGCATCTGTAATACACTGTGACAGTCCAGCATCTGTAATACACTGTGACAGTCCAGCCTCTCTAATACACTGTGACAGCCAAGCATCTCTAATACACTGTAACAGCCCAGCATCTGTAATACACTGTGACAGCCAAGCACCTCTAGTACACTGTGACAGCCCAGCACCTCTAGTACACTGTGACAGCCCAGCATCTCCAATACACTGTGACAGCCTAGCATCTCTAATACACTGTGAAAGCCCAGCATCTCTAGTACACTGTGACAGTTCAGCACCTCTAATACACTGTGACACCCCAGCACCTCTAGTACACTGTGACACCCCAGCACCTCTAGTACACTGTGACAGCCCAGCATCTCTAGTACACCATGACAGCCCAGCATCTCTAGTACACCGTGACAGCCCAGCATCTCTAATACACCGTGACAGCCCAGCATCTCTAGAACACCGTGACAGCCCAGCATCTCTAATACACCGTGACAGCCCAGCATCTCTAGTACACCGTGACACCCCAGCATCTCTAGTACACCGTGACAGCCCAGCATCTCTAATACATCATGACAGCCCAGCATCTCTAATACACCGTGACAGTACAGCTTCTCTAGTACACCATGACAGCTCAGCATCTCTAATACACCGTGACAGCCCAGCATCTCTAATACACCGTGACAGCCCAGCATCTCTAGTGCACCGTGACAGCCCAGCATCTCTAGTGCACCGTGACAGCCCAGCAGCACTAGTACACTGTGACAGCCCAGCATCTCTAATACACTGTGACAGCCCAGCATCTCTAGTACACTGTGACAGTCCAACACCTCTAATATACTGTGACAGCCCTGCACCTCTAGTACACTGTGACAGCCCAGCATCTCTAGTACACAGTGACAGCCCAGCATCTGTATTATACTGTGACAGCCTAGCATCTCTAATACACTGTGACAGCCCAGCATCTCTAATACACTGTGACAGCCCAGCACCTCTAGTACACTGTGACAGCCCAGCATCTCTAATACACTGTGACAGACCAGAATCTCTAGTACACTGTGACAGCCCAGCATCTCTAGTACACTGTGACAGCCCAGCCTAACTAATACACTGTGACAGCCCAGCATCTCTAATACACCGTGACAGCACAACATCTCTAGAACACCGTGACAGCCCAGCATCTCTAATACACCGTGACAGCCCAGCATCTCTAATACACCGTGATAGCCCAGCATCTCTAGTACACCGTGACAGCCCAGCATCTCTAGTACACCGTGACAGCCCAGCATCTCTAATAATCTGTGACAGCCCAGCATCTCTAATACACTTTGACAGCCCAGCATCTCTAATACACTGTGACAGCCGAGCATCTCTAGTACACTGTGACAGTCCAAGACCTCTAATACACTGTGACAGCCCAGCACCTCTAGTACATTGTGACAACACAGCACCTCTAGTACACTGTGACAGCCGCACCTCTAGTACACTGTGACAGCCGCACCTCTATTACACTGTGACAGCCCAGCACCTATAGTACACTGTGACAGCCCAGCATCTCTAGTACACTGTGATAGCCCAGTACCTCTAGTACACTGTGAAAGCCCAGCACCTCTAGTACACTGTAACAGCCCAGCACCTCTATTACACTGTGACAGCCCAGCATCTTTAGTACACTGTGACAGCCCAGCACCTCTAATACACTGTGACAGCCCAGCATCTCTCGTACACTGTGACAGCCCAGTACCTGTATTACACTGTGACAGCCCAGCACTTTTATCACACTGTGACAGCCCAGAACCTCTAGTAAACTGTGACATTCCAGTATCTCTAGTACACTGTAACAGCCCAGCATCTCTAGTACACTGTGACAGCCCAACACCTCTAGTACACTGTGACAGTCCCGCATCTCTAGTACACTATAACAGCCCAGCATCTTTTGTACACTCTGAAAGCCCAGCACCTTTAGTACACTGTGACAGCCCAGCACCTCTAATAAACTGTGACAGCCCAGCATCTCTAGTACACTGTGACAGTCCTACACCTTTAGTACACTGTGACAGCCCAGCACCTCTTGTACACTGTGATAGCCCAGCACCTCTAGTACACTGTGACAGCCCAGCACCTTTAGTACACTGTGACAGCCCAGTACCGCTAGTACATTGTGACAGCCCCACCTCTATTACACTGTTACAGCCAAGCACCTTTAGTACACTGTGACAGCCCAGCACCACTAATACACTGTGACAGCCCAGCATCTCTAGTACACTGTGACACCCCAGCATCTCTAGTACACTGTGACAGCCCAGCACCTTTAGTACACTGTGACAGCCAAGCACCTCTAATACACTGTGACAGCCCTGTACCTCTAGTACACTGTGACAGCCCAGTACCTCTAGTACATTGTCACAGCACAGCACCTCTAGTACACTGTGACAGCCCAGCACCTCTAGTACACTGTGACAGCCCAGCACCTCTTGTATACTGTGACAACCCAGCATCTCTAGTATACTGTGACAGCCCATCACCTCTAATACACTGTGACAGCCCAGCAACTCTAGTACACTGTGACAGCCTAGCACCTCTATTACACTGTGACAGCCCAGCACCTTTAGTACACTGTGACAGCCCAGCACCTCTAGTACACTGTGACATCCCAGCACCTCTAGTACACTGTAACAGCCCAGCATCTCTAGTACACTGTGACAGACTACCATCTCTAGTACACTGTGACAGCCCAGCACCTCTAGTACACTGTGACAGCCCAGCATCTCTAGTACACTGTGACAGCCCTGTTCCTCTAGTACACTGTGACAGCACAGCACTTCTAGTCTACTGTGAGTGGTGTTTCACTGCATCTGCAATGCAAATGTAAAGAAAAAGATGGTACACCTCTTGGAGCACCACTTTTGCGCTTGACAACTCGCGCCGTATTTACACTGAGGGGTATATTTTAGGGGTGAGCGGGTTTGGATTTCTGAAATCTGAACCCCCTCGAGCCCCCCCGATCCGAGGCCGATCCGAGTCAGGCTCGACTTTTCCCACCTGACTCGGATCTGAAATCGAGGCAAAACGTCATCATCCCGCCTTCCGGGTCTCGCGGGTTTTGGATCCTATATAAGGTACCCGCGTCGGCGCCATTTTCTCACTCGGCTGTGGACAGTGAAGAGGGAGGGTGGGAGTTAGGGCTGGCTGGGCTGTGTAGTGTAGTGTAGTGTAGTGCAGAGTAGTGTTGTGCTGTGCTGTGCTGCGCTGTGCTGCTGTTGTCCACTACTTCAAAGTCCATAGGGGCTGGCTGTGTTGTGCTGTGCTGCTGTTGTTAATAGGGGCTGTGTCCACTACTTCAAAGTCCATAGGGGCTGGCTGGACTGTGTTGTGCAGTCAGTTCTCCATAGGGGCTGTGTCCACTCCAAAGTCCTGTGCAGTGTCCCAGTCCTAAAGGGGTGCTGTAGTGTTGTCCAGGGGGTGCTCTGTCCATCAGGGGTGCTCCCCCCAAGTGCTAAAAAAATAATATTTTTTGTGTGTTTGTGAATTGTGTGCGCAGTAGCCGCACGTGCATCAACAAAGCAGTGCCAAGCGTGCGCCTGTGTCATAAGTAAAGGGACAGCTGGCTTGACCGTTAAAGGGGGCTGTAACCCCCAAAGTACACTCCAGTCCAAACCAAAAAACAAATTATTTTCTGTGTTTGTGAATTGTGTGCGCAGTAGCTGCACGTGCATCAACAAAGTAGTGCCAAGCGTGCGCCTGTGTCATAAGTAAAGGGCCGGCTGGCTTGACCGTTAAAGGGTGCTGTAACCCCCAAAGTACACTCCAAACCAAAAAAATATATATTTTCTGTGTTTGTGAATTGTGTGCGCAGTAGCCGCACGTGCATCAACAAAGTAGTGCCAAGCATGCGCCTGTGTCATAAGTAAAGGGCCGGCTGGCTTGACCGTTAAAGGGTGCTGTAACCCCCAAAGTACACTCCAAACCAAAAAAATATATATTTTCTGTGTTTGTGAATTGTGTGCGCAGTAGCCGCACGTGCATCAACAAAGTAGTGCCAAGCATGCGCCTGTGTCATAAGTAAAGGGCCGGCTGGCTTGACCGTTAAAGGGTGCTGTAACCCCCAAAGTGCACTCCAGTCCAAACCAAAAAAAAAATTATTTTCTGTTTGTGAATTGTGTGCGCATTAGCTAACGTGCATCAACAAAGTAGTGCCAAGCGTGCTCCTGTATCATAAGTAAAGGGCCAGCTGGCTTGACAGCTAAAGGGTGCTGTAACCCCCAAAGTACACTCCAGTCCAAACCAAAAAAATATATATTTTCTGTGTTTGTGAATTGTGTGCGCAGTAGCCGCACGTGCATCAACAAAGTAGTGCCAAGCGTGCGACTGTGTCATAAGTAAAGGGCCGGCTGGCTTGACCATTAAAGAGTGCTGTAACTTCCAAAGTACACTCCAAACCAAAAAAATATATATTTTCTGTGTTTGTGTATTGTGTGCGCAGTAGCCGCACGTGCATCAACAAAGTAGTGCCAAGCATGCGCCTGTGTAATAAGTAAAGGGCCGGCTGGCTTGACCATTAAAGGGTGCTGTAACCCCCAAAGTACACTCCAGTCCAAATCAAAAAAAAAATTATTTTCTGTGTTTGTGAATTGTTTGCGCAGTAGCCGCACGTGCATCAACAAAGTAGTGCCAAGCGTGCGCCTGTGTCATAAGTAAAGGGCCAGCTGGCTTGACCGTTAAAGGGTGCTGTAACCCCCAAAGTACACTCCAAACCAAAAAAATATATATTTTCTGTGTTTGTGAATTGTGTGCGCAGTAGCCGCACGTGCTTGAACAAAGTAGTGCCAAGCATGCGCCTGTGTCATAAGTAAAGGGTGGGCTGGCTTGACCATTAAAGGGTGCTGTAACCCCCAAAGTACACTCCAGTCCAAACCAAAAAAAAAATTATTTTCTGTGTTTGTGAATTGTGTGCGCATTAGCTAACGTGCATCAACAAAGTAGTGCCAAGCGTGCTCCTGTATCATAAGTAAAGGGCCAGCTGGCTTGACCGCTAAAGGGTGCTGTAACCCCCAAAGTACACTCCAGTCCAAACCAAAAAAAAATATATTTTCTGTGTTTGTGAATTGTGTGCGCAGTAGCCGCACGTGCATCAACAAAGTAGTGCCAAGCGTGCGCCTGTGTCATAAGTAAAGAGCCAGCTGGCTTGACCATTAAAGGGTGCTGTAACCTCCAAAGTACACTCCAAACCAAAAAAATATATATTTTCTGTGTTTGTGAATTGTGTACGCAGTAGCCGCACGTGCATCAACAAAGTAGTGCCAAGCATGCGCCTGTGTCATAAGTAAAGGGCCGGCTGGCTTGACCATTAAAGGGTGCTGTAACCCCCAAAGTACACTCCAGTCCAAACCAAAAAAAAAATAATTTTCTGTGTTTGTGAATTGTGTGCGCAGTAGCCGCATGTGCATCAACAAAGTAGTGCCAAGAGTGCGCCTGTGTCATAAGTAAAGGGCCGGCTGGCTTGACTGTTAAAGGGTGCTGTAACCCCCAAAGTACACTCCAAACCAAAAAAATATATATTTTCTGTGTTTGTGAATTATGTGCGCAGTAGCAGCACGTGCATCAACAAAGTAGTGCCAAGCGTGCGCCTGTGTCATAAGTAAAGGGCCGGCTGGCTTGACCATTAAAGGGTGCTGTAACCCCCAAAGTACACTCCAGTCCAAACCAAAAAAAAAATTATTTTCTGTGTTTGTGAATAGTGTGCGCAGTAGCCGCACATGCATCAACAAAGTAGTGCCAAGCGTGCGCCTGTGTCATAAGTAAAGGGCCGGCTGGCTTGACCATTAAAGGGTGCTGTAACCCCCAAAGTACACTCCAGTCCAAACCAAAAAAATAATAATTTTCTGTGTTTGTGAATTGTGTGCGCAGTAGCCGCACGTGCATCAACAAAGTAGTGCCAAGCGTGCTCCTGTGTCATAAGTAAAGGGCCGGCTGGCTTGACCGTTAAAGGGTGCTGTAACCCCCAAAGGACATTCCAGTCCAAACCAAAAAAATATATATTTTCTGTGTTTGTGAATTGTGTGCGCAGTAGCCGCACGTGCATCAACAAAGTAGTGCCAAGCGTGCGCCTGTGTCATAAGTAAAGGGCCGGCTGCCTTGACCGCTAAAGGGTGCTGTAACCCCCAAAGTACACTCCAAACCAAAAAAAATATGTATTTTCTGTGTTTGTGAATTGTGTGCGCAGTAGCCGCAGGTGCTACAATAAAGTAGTGCCAAGCGTGCGCCTAAGTCATAAGTAAAGGGCGGGCTGGCTTGACCATTAAAGGGTGCTGTAGCCCCCAAAGTACACTCCAGTCCAAACCAAAAAAAAAATTATTTTCTGTGTTTGTGAATTGTGTGCGCAATAGCCGCACGTGCATCAACAAAGTAGTGCCAAGCGTGCGCCTGTGTCATAAGTAAAGGGCCGGCTGGCTTGACCGTTAAAGGGTGCTGTAACCCCCAAAGTACACTCCAGTCCAAACCAAAAAAAAAATTATTTTCTGTGTTTGTGAATTGTGTGCGCAGTAGCCGCACGTGCATCAACAAAGTAGTGCCAAGCGTGCATCTGTGTCATAAGTAAGGGGCCGGCTGGCTTGACCGTTAAAGGGTGCTGTAACCCCAAAAGTACACTCCAGTCCAAACCAAAAAAAAAATTATTTTCTGTGTTTGTGAATTGTGTGCGCAGTAGCTGCACGTGCATCAACAAAGTAGTGCCAAGCGTGCTCCTGTGTCTTAAGTAAAGGGCCGGCTGACTTGACCGTTAAAGGGTGCTGTAACCCCCATAGTACAGTCCAAACCAAAAAAATATATATTTTCTGTGTTTGTGAATTGTGTGCGCAGTAGCAGCCACGTGCATCAACAAAGTAGTGCCAAGCGTGCGTCTGTGTCATAAGTAAGGGGCCGGTAGGCTTTGACCGTTAAAGGGTGCTGTAACCCCCAAAGTACACTCCAGTCCAAACCAAAAAAAAAATTATTTTCTGTGTTTGTGAATTGTGTGCGCAGTAGCCGTACGTGCATCAACAAAGTAGTGCCAAGCATGCTCCTGTGTCATAAGTAAAGGGCCGGCTGGCTTGACCGTTAAAGGGTGCTGTAACCCCCAAAGTACACTCCAGTCCAAACCAAAAAAATATATATTTTCTGTGTTTGTGAATTGTGTGCGCAGTAGCTGCACGTGCATCAACAAAGTAGTGCAAAGCGTGCGCCTGTGTCATAAGTAAAGGGCAGGCTGGCTTGACCATTAATGGTTGCTGTAACCCCCATAGTACACTCCAAACCAAAAAAAATATATATTTTCTGTGTTTGTGAATTGTGTGCGCAGTAGCCGCATGTGCATCAACAAAGTAGTGCCAAGCGTGCGCCTGTGTCATAAGTAAAGGGCCGGCTGGCTTGACCGTTAAAGGGTGCTGTAACCCCCAATGTACACTCCAAACCAACAAAAATATGTATTTTCTGTGTTTGTGAATTGTGTGCGCAGTAGCCGCACGTGCATCAACAAAGTAGTGCCAAGCGTGAGCCTGTGTCATAAGTAAAGGGCCGGCTGGCTTGACCATTAAAGGGTGCTGTAACCCCCAAAGTGCACTCCAGTCCAAACCAAAAAAAAAAATATTTTCTGTGTTTGTGAATTGTGTGCGCATTAGCCTCACGTGCATCAACAAAGTAGTGCCAAGCGTGCGCCTGTGTCATAAGTAAAGGGCCAGCTGGCTTGACCATTAAAGGGTGCTGTAACCCCCAAAGTACACTCCAAACCAAAAAAATATATATTTTCTGTGTTTGTGAATTGTGTGCGCAGTAGCCGCATGTGCATCAACAAAGTAGTGCCAAGTGTGCGCCTGTGTCATAAGTAAAGGGCCGGCTGGCTTGACCGTTAAAGGGTGCTGTAACCCCCAAAGTACACTCCAAACCAACAAAAATATGTATTTTCTGTGTTTGTGAATTGTGTGCGCAGTAGCCGCACGTGCATCAACAAAGTAGTGCCAAGCGTGAACCTGTGTCATAAGTAAAGGGCCAGCTGGCTTGACCATTAAAGGGTGCTGTAACCCCCAAAGTACACTCCAAACCAACAAAAATATGTATTTTCTGTGTTTGTGAATTGTGTGCGCAGTAGCCGCACGTGCATCAACAAAGTAGTGCCAAGCGTGCGCCTGTGTCATAAGTAAAGGGCCAGCTGGCTTGACCATTAAAGGGTGCTGTAACCCCCAAAGTACACTCCAAACCAAAAAAATATATATTTTCTGTGTTTGTGAATTGTGTGCGCAGTAGCTGCACGTGCATCAACAAAGTAGTGCAAAGCGTGCGCCTGTGTCATAAGTAAAGGGCCGGCTGGCTTGACCATTAAAGGTTGCTGTAACCCCCATAGTACACTCCAAACCAAAAAAAATATATATTTTCTGTGTTTGTGAATTGTGTGCGCAGTAGCCGCATGTGCATCAACAAAGTAGTGCCAAGCGTGCGCCTGTGTCATAAGTAAAGGGCCGGCTGGCTTGACCGTTAAAGGGTGCTGTAACCCCCAAAGTACACTCCAAACCAACAAAAATATGTATTTTCTGTGTTTGTGAATTGTGTGCGCAGTAGCCGCACGTGCATCAACAAAGTAGTGCCAAGCGTGCGCCTGTGTCATAAGTAAAGGGCCAGCTGGCTTGACCATTAAAGGGTGCTGTAACCCCCAAAGTACACTCCAAACCAAAAAAATATATATTTTCTGTGTTTGGGAATTGTGTGCGCAGTAGCCGCACGTGCATCAACAAAGTAGTGCCAAGCGTGCGCCTGTGTCATAAGTAAAGGGCCGGCTGGCTTGACCGTTAAAGGGTGCAGTAACCCCCAAAGTACACTCTAAACCAAAAAAAATATGTATTTTCTGTGTTTGTGAATTGTGTGCACAGTTGCCGCACGTGCATCAACAAAGTAGTGCCAAGCGTGCGCCTGTGTCATAAGTAAAGGGCCGGCTGGCTTGACCAATAAAGGGTGCTGTAACCCCCAAAGTACACTCCAGTCCAAACCCCAAAAAAAAATATTTTCTGTGTTTGTGAATTGTGTGCGCAGTAGCCGCACGTGCATCAACACTGTAGTGCCAAGCGTGCGCCTGTGTCATAAGTAAAGGGCCAGCTGGCTTGACCGTTAAAGGGTGCTGTAACCCCCAAAGTACACTCCAAACCAAAAAAATATATATTTTCTGTGTTTGTGAATTGTGTGCGCAGTAGCTGCACGTGCATCAACAAAGTAGTGCCAAGCGTGCGCCTGTGTCATAAGTAAAGGGCCAGCTGGCTTGACCATTAAAGGGTGCTGTAACCCCCAAAGTACACTCCAGTCCAAACCAAAAAAAAAATTATTTTCTGTGTTTGTGAATTGTGTGTGCGCAGTAGCCGCACGTGCATCAACAAAGTAGTGCCAAGCGTGCGCCTGTGTCATAAGTAAAGGGCCGGCTTGCTTGACCATTAAAGGGTGCTGTAGCCCCCAAAGTACACTCCAGTCCAAACCAAAAAAAAAATAATTTTCTGTGTTTGTGAATTGTGTGCGCAGTAGCCGCACGTGCATCAACAAAGTAGTGCCAAGCGTGCGCCTGTGTCATAAGTAAAGGGCCGGCTGGCTTGACCATTAAAGGGTGCTGTAACCCTGAAAGTACACTCCAGTCCAAACCAAAAAAAAAATTATTTTCTGTGTTTGTGAATTGTGTGCGCAGTAGCCGCACGTGCATCAACAAAGTAGTGCCAAGCGTGCTCCTGTGTCATAAGTAAAGGGCCGGCTGGCTTGACCGTTAAAGGGTGCTGTAACCCCCAAAGTACACTCCAAACCAAAAAAAAAAAATATTTTCTGTGTTTGTGACTTGTGTGCACTGTGGCTGCACGTGCATCAACAAAGGAGCAGCGCCAAGCGTGTGCCTGTGTCCCATAAGTAAAGAGCCAGCTGGCTCATTTCTTAAAGGGTGGTGTAACCCACAAAGTGCATTACTCTCCAGCAAAAATAAAAAAATATTTTCTGTGTTTGTGTGCTCTTTAGCCGCACGTATATATCAATATAACATAAATGGAGGAAATTTTCTCCGATAAAAATAAAATAGGGAAAGATCAAGAACCACTTCCTCCTAGTGCTGTTGCTGCTGCTGGGAGTTGTTCATCATCCCAGAGAGGAAGTAGGAACATCACTACTTTTACAAAACAATTGATCCTCCAACAGTCCCTAGCGATGAGGATGAAGTACGACAGCAGTCATCCTGAAGCAAAACGTATAACTGAGGCCTTGACTGCTATGTTGGTGTTAGACGTGCGTCCGGTATCCGCCATTAGTGCAGTGGGATTTAGACAATTGATGGAGGCAGTGTGTCCACGGTTCCAAATCCCGTCTAGATTCCACCTGCATCCTCAAAGCAGCAGCGACAAGCGTGCGTCTGTCTGTTAAAGGGTGGCGTAACCCTCAAAGTGCGCTCCACAAACAATAAAAATATTCTTTTTTTTTCTGTCTTTGTGAAATGTGTGGGCTGTAGCCGCACCTGCATCCTTATAGCAGCAGCGACAAACGTGCGTCTGTTAAAGGGTGGTGACACTCTCAAAGTGTGCTACACAAACAATAAAAATATTGTTCTTTTTTCTGTCTTTGTGAATTGTGTGGGCTGTAGCCGCACTTGCATCCTCAAAGCAGCAGCGACAAGCGTGCGTCTGTCTGTTAAAGGGTGGTTACACCCTCAAAGTGTGCTACACAAACAATAAAAATATTCTTCTTTTTTCTGTCTTTGTGAATTGTGTGGGCTGTAGCCGCACTTGCATCCTCAAAGCAGCAGCAACAAGCGTGCGTCTGTCTGTTAAAGGGTGGTGTAACTCTCAAAGTGCTCCAAAAAATAGAAAACTATTTTTTTAATGTGTTTGTGACTTGTGTGCGATGTAGCCGCACTTGCATCCTCAAAGCAGCAGCGCCAAGCGTGCGTCTGTCTGTTAAAGGGTGGTGACACCCTCAAAGTGTGCTACACAAACAATAAAAATATTCTTCTTTTTTCTGTCTTTGTGAATTGTGTGGGCTGTAGCCGCACTTGCATCCTCAATGCAGCAGCGACAAGCGTACATCTGTCTGTTAAAGGGTGGTGTAACCCTCAAAGTGCTCCAAAAAATAAAAAACTATTTTTTTTATGTGTTTGTGACTTGTGTGCGATGTAGCCGCACGTGCATCAACATAGTAGCAGCGCCAAGCGTGCACCTGTGTCATAAGTCAAGGGCTGGTTTGGACATCTGATCCGGACTGAAGGACGTGCCAACAATTTCTGACAAGTCTACTGTCACTGCATATGATACTGTCCTCAAAGCAGCAGCGACAAGCGTGCATCTGCCTGTTAAAGGATTACATCGGTGACAGCATCCAAGTAGACATGTCAGACAGTCCGTACCTGTACTGGCAGGAAAAAGAAGCAATTTGGAGGTCCCTGTACAAACTGGCGTTATTTTACCTGAGTTGCCCCCCCTCCAGTGTGTACTCCGAAAGAGTGTTTAGTGCAGCCGGGAACCTTGTCAGCGAAAGGCGTAGGAGGTTGCTTCCACAAAATGTGGAGAAGATGATGTTCATAAAAATGAATTATCAACTCTTCCAGGGAGACCAGCCTCCAGAACGTACAGAGGGACCTGTGGTTGTGGATTCCAGCGGGGACGAATTAATACTCTGTGAGGATGAGGATGTACACAACACTGAAGAGGGTGAGGAATCGGTGGATGAGGAGGATGAGGACGACATCTTGCCTCCGTAGAGCCAGTTTGTGCAGGGACACATTGATTGCCAGCTTGTTTTGTGGGGGCCCAAACGAACCAATCATTTCAGCCACAGTCATGTGGCAGACCCTGGCGCTGAAATGTTTGGTTTGTTAAAGTGTGCATGTCCTGTTTATACAACATAAGGGTGGGTGGGAGGGCCCAAGGACAATTCCATCTTGCACCTCTTTTTTTTCTTTGAATTATGTATAGTTTGGGGCCTAGTTTTTCAAACTGCCATCCTGTCTGCCACTGCAGTGCCACTCCTAGATGGACCACGTGTTTGTGCCGCCCACTCGTATCTCTTAGCATAGTCATCCAGCTACCTCGGTGCAACCTTTTGGACATAAAGAGGTGTGAGGTGTTCAGAATAGACTGGAAATGAGTGGAAATTAAGGTTATTGAGGTTAATAATAGCATAGGAGCAGAAAAACCCACAAATTCTGTGATTTTAGCTGTTTTTATGCTTTTTTTCAAAAAAATACAGATCCAAAACACAAAACCCAGAACCCAAAACACGGAAGGGTGGTTTTGGCAAAACCAATCCAGATCCAAAACACGAAGAAAGATCCAGACTCAAAACCAAATCACAAAACACGAAAAGTGGCCGGTGCACACCCCTAGTATATTTACTAATGTGCGGATTTTTAGAAGTGGAGATGTTGCCCATAGCAATCAATCAGGTGTTACTTAACATTTATCTAGCACCTTCTATAACATGATAGCTATAATCTGATTGGTTGCTATGGGCAACATCTCCACTGCTAAAAACCTCTCACTTTTGTAAATATACCCCTAAGTGTATGAGGACACATATGTAGATCTGTGAATTAGTAAACTAGCAGACTGATCTCTTCAGTCCTCGAAATTTGATATCAGATTGAGCCATGTGTCATAAAACCTGTGATACAATGAAGGAATACTCAGTTCAGAGCTGCACAGATGAATGATGCCTAGAAGAAATGTCAATGATAGTTGAAATTATAAGATGACCTGGTAGAAGATTATTGACATAGCTGATGTAGGAACCATAAAGGCACTAGAAAGGGACAAAAAAAAATCATATATTTTACTTGAAATCAATCCTTCAAATTTATGGGTATCCCATACGAAAAAACCGACAGTCACACTGCAGTAAATAATAATTATAGTCACACTATAATCTTACCTGCCTTAGTAATTACTTAATCTATTTTATTAATGGAGAAGAGCTATCATTTTTCTGAAATTGTTTGACTTTTTTTGACGTGCTTTGTCTACAGTATCTCTCATAATACATATCTGATTTTGTCTTCAATCTGATTTGATTGATTTATGGCATTATTGCTGTAGCAAATATCTTCATCATTAATATATCCCTGTCAACGTTTCTGCATATTTAAATGTTGATTAAAACTAATCTCTGCAAAATCACTTCAAATAGGGATGAATATGTACAGCCCGTACTGTCTTTTTATTTTATTTTTTTCTTGAATGCAACATCAGTTTTGTTAACTAAGTCGTTTGTACAGAAAATATATTGCTATAATTAAGCCTTTAAGTCATAAATATGATATGACTTGACTATATACAGCATAGTACAATGGTAAACATTATTTACGTATCATGATTGTATCAAAGCCAGGGGGACTACAAATATGTTTGCATAAAGGATTAAATAGACGTGAAGGGTAATTTATAGGCACAGAAAAACACACTAATAACACACAAAGATGCACCAATTGTTTGCACAATTAAAGCCTTACTTACAGACATATGCACAGGTTAATGTAGCAAGATGATGATTGCAAGGGAAACAAATGCTAAATCCTTACAGATCATGAGAGCATTAGCATAGCTGTAACAGTTCAATATGGTGAGTATGCAGATGGTATTAGTCCAGAGTTTTTTTTATTATTCAAATTAAGGATTTTTAAAAAAAATATATATATAATTTAATACATGTTTCTATTTTTAATCTAAAAATACCCATGATGAATTCATAGGACGAAACACGTTGGGAGTGACAGTTACTTGCCTCATGAGCTTTGAAGAAAACTAACTTTTCCATAGACTCAGATAAGCTGCTATTATTTACAACTTGCTCATTCCTCTTTTAACTATTTATACTAGGGGTGTGCACCGGCCACTTTTCGTGTTTTGTGTTTTGGTTTTGGATCTGGATCTTTCTTCGTGTTTTGGATCTGGATTGGTTTTGCCAAAACCACCCTTCCGTGTTTTGGGTTCTGGGTTTTGTGTTTTGGATCTGTATTTTTTTGAAATAAAGCATAAAAACAGCTAAAATCACAGAATTTGTAGGTTTTTCTGCCCCTATGCTATTATTAACCTCAATAACCTTAATTTCCACTCATTTCCAGTCTATTCTGAACACCTCACACCTCACAATAGTGTTTTTATGTCCAAAAGGTTGCACCGAGGTAGCTGGATGACTATGCTAAGTGACACGAGTGGGCGGCACAAACACGTGACCCATCTAGGAGTGATACTGCAGTGGCAGACAGGATGGCAGTTTGAAAAACTAGGCCCCAAACTGTACATAATGCAAAGAAAAAAAAGAGGTGCAAGATGGAATTGTCCTTGGGCCCTCCCACCCACCCTTATGTTGTATAAACAGGACATGCACACTTTAACAAACCAATCATTTCAGCGCCAGGGTCTGCCACACGACTGTGGCTGAAATGATTGGTTCGTTTGGGCCCCAACAAAACAAGCTGGCAATTAATCTGTCCCTGCACAAGCTGGCTCTACGGAGGCAAGATGTCATCCTCATCCTCCTCATCCACCGATTCCTCACCCTCTTCAGTGTGTACATCCTCATCCTCACAAAGTATTAACTCGTCCCCACTTGAATCCACCACCACAGGTCCCTCTGTACGTTCTGGAGGCTGGTCTCCCTGGAAGAGCTGATAATTCATTTTGATGAACATCATCTTCTCCACATTCTGTGGAAGCAACCTCCTACGCCTTTCGCTGACAAGGTTCCCGGCTGCTCTAAACACTCTTTCGGAGTACACACTGGAGGGGGGGCAACTCAGGTAAAATAGAGCCAGTTTGTACAGGGGCCTCCAAATTGCCTCTTTTTCCTGCCACTACAGGTATGGACTGTTTGACATGCCTACTTGGATGCTGTCACCGATGTAATCCTCCACCATTCTGTCAATGGTGACAGTATCATATGCAGTGACAGTAGACATGTCAGAAATTGTTGCCAGGTCCTTCAGTCCGGACCAGATGTCCAAACTTGGTCCTGCCTGCCCTGCATCACTGCCAGCGGGTTGCTTAGGATACCTAAGTTTTTTCCTGGCAGCCCCAGTTGCGGGAGAAAATGAGGAAGGAGCTGTTGACGTGTCACGTTCTGCTTCAGCTGACAGTGTGTTCACCAGCAGGTCTTTGCACCTCTGCAGGCTTGTGTTGGCCGGAAAGAGAGATACCACATAGGCTTTAAACCTAGGATCGAGCACGGTGGCCAAAATGTAGTGGTCTGATTTCAACAGATTGACCACCCTGGAATCCTGGCAAAGCGAATGAAGGGCTTCATCCACAAGTCCCACATGCCGAGCGGAATCGCTCCGTCTTAGCTCCTCCTTCACTTTCTCCAGCTGCTTCTGCAAAAGCCTGATGAGGGGAATGACCTGACTCAAGCTGGCAGTGTCTGAACTGACTTCACGTGTGGCAAGTTCGAAGGGCTGGAGAACCTTGCACAACATGGAAATCATTCTCCACTGCGCTTGAGTCAGGTGCATACCCCCTCCTTTGCCTATGTCATAGGTGGATGTATAGGCTTGTATGGCCTTTTGCTGCTCCTCCATCCTCTGAAGCATATAGAGGGTTGAGTTCCACCGCGTCACAACCTCTTGCTTCAGGTGATGGCGGGGCAGGTTCAAGAGTGTTTGCTGGCGCTCCAGTCTTCGGCACGCAGTCGCTGAATGGCGAAAGTGGCCAGAAATTTTTTGGGCCACCCAAAGCGTCTCCTGCACGCCCCTGTCGCTTTTCAGAAAATTCTGCACCACCAAGTTTATTGTGTGAGCAAAACATGGGACATGCTGGAATTTGCCCAGATGTAATGCCCGCACAATATTGGTGGCGTTGTCAGATATCACAAATCCCCAGGAGAGTCTAAGTGGGGTAAGCCACTGGGTGATGATTTCCCTCAGTTTCTCTAAGAGGTTGTCGGCGGTGTGCCTCTTACTGAAACCGGTGATACACAGCGTAGCCTGTCTTGTAACGAGCTGGCGTTTCTGAGATGCTGCTACTGGTGACGCTGCTGCTGTTGCTGCGTAAGGTGATACATCTACCCAGTGGGCTGTCACAGTCATATAGTCCTTAGTCTGCCCTGTTCCACTTGTCCACATGTCCGTGGTTAAGTGGACATTGTTTACAACGGCATTTTTCAGGACACTGAGGACACTTTTTCTGACGTTTCTGTACAGTCTTGGTATCGCCTGCCTAGTGAAGTGGAATCTAGACGGGATTTGGAACCGGGGACACACTACCTCCATCAATTGTCTAAATCCCACTGCACTAATGGCGGATACCGGACGCACGTCTAACACCAACATAGCAGTCAAGGCCTCAGTTATACGTTTTGCTTCAGGATGACTGCTGTCGTACTTCATCCTCCTCGCTAAGGACTGTTGGAGCGTCAATTGTTTAGTAAAAGTAGTGGTGTTCCTACTTCCTCTCTGGGATGATGAACGACTCCCAGCAGCAGCAACAGCAGCAGCGGCAGCAGTAGGCATAGCAATGCAGGATCCTCTAGAGGAATCCCAGATAGGAGAGTCAGTCATGCCAGTGACATGGCCTGCAGGACTACTTCCGATCCTGACTAAGGAGGAAATTGACGAGGAGGGAGTTGACTGTGTGGTTTGCAGGCGCTTGGATACAACAGGACAACGGGATATAGGTGTCCCGGGACTGCTTACGGTCTTAGCCAAAGTTTCTGAACTTGACAGTAACTTTTTATGAACGCGCTGCAGGTGCCGTATAAGGGAGGATGTTCCTAGGTGGTTGACGTCCCTACCCCTACTTATTTCACCTTTACATATGGTACATATGGCAAGACAGTTGTTGTCCGGATTTGGATAGAAATATTGCCAGACCAAAGAGGTGGAATGTTTGGTCTTCTGCCCAGGCATGACCGTGATGGGCTTTTTCATCCCACGGACAACAACTGTCTCCCCCGGAGCCTGATTTAAACAATCCACATCACCATCAGAATCCTCCTCGCCAACTTCCTCCTCAGCGCCAGCTATACCAGTATCCTCATCCTGTTGTACTTCAACAGTGACATCTTCAATTTGCATATCAGCAAGTGGACTGTGGGTGCTCCTTTCAGCACTTGCAGGGGGCGTGCAAATGGTGGAAAGAGCCACCTCGTCCCGTCCAGTGCTGGGAAGGTCAGGCATCGCAACCACCACCACACTTGGACTCTCCTTGGGGATTTGTGATATCTTCTTAGAAAGCACAGTTCTTTGCTGTGCTTTTGCCAGCTTAACTCTTTTGATTTTTTTAGTGGGAGGAGGGCTTCCATCGTCATGTGAAGCTGAACCACTAGTCATGAACATACTAGGGATCGACCTTAGCCGTTCCTTGCCACTCCGTGTCGTAAATGGCATATTGGCAAGTTTACATTTCTCTTCAGATGATTTAAATGTTTTTTTCAAGGTCATTTTCCTGAACCATGTCATTTGGGATTGTATGTGCCCTCTACTATGACATTGGGCATCGGCCTTGGCAGACGACGTTGATGGCATGTTATCATCTATGTCATGACTAGTGGCTGCAGCTTCAGCACTAGGAGGAAGTGGTTCTTGATCTTTCTCTATTTTATTTTTATCGGAGAAAGTTTGGTCCTCCATTTATGTTATATCGATTTGATAAATACGTGCGGCTAAACAAAGAAAATATTTTTTTATTTTTGCTGGAGAGTAGTGCACTTTGTGGGTTACACCAGCCTTTAAGAAATGAGCCAGCTGGCTCTTTACTTATGGGACACAGGCGCACGCTTGGCGCTGCTCCTTTGTTGATGCACGTGCGGCTACTGCGCACACAATTAACAAACACAGAAAATAATTTTTTTTTTGGTTTGGACTGGAGTGTACTTTCGGGGGCTACAGCACCCTTTAACGGTCAAGCCAGCCGGCCCTTTACTTATGACACAGGCGCACGCTTGGCACTACTTTGTTGATGCACGTGCGGCTACTGCGCACACAATTCACAAACACAGAAAATAATTTTTTTTTTGGTTTGGACTGGAGTGTACTTTCGGGGGTTACAGCACCCTTTAACGGTCAAGCCAGCCGGCCCTTTACTTATGACACAGGCGCACGCTTGGCACTACTTTGTTGATGCACGTGCGGCTACTGCGCACACAATTCACAAACACAGAAAATAAAATTTTTTTTGGTTTGGACTGGAGTGTACTTTCGGGGGTTACAGCACCCTTTAACGGTCAAGCCAGCCGGCCCTTTACTTATGACACAGGCGCACGCTTGGCACTACTTTGTTGATGCACGTGCGGCTACTGCGCACACAATTCACAAACACAGAAAATAAATTTTTTTTTGGTTTGGACTGGAGTGTACTTTCGGGGGTTACAGCACCCTTTAACGGTCAAGCCAGCCGGCCCTTTACTTATGACACAGGCGCACGCTTGGCACTACTTTGTTGATGCACGTGCGGCTACTGCGCACACAATTCACAAACACAGAAAATAATTTTTTTTTTGGTTTGGACTGGAGTGTACTTTGGGGGTTACAGCACCCTTTAACGGTCAAGCCAGCCGGCCCATTACTTATGACACAGGCGCACGCTTGCCACTACTTTGTTGATGCACGTGCGGCTACTGCGCACACAATTCACAAACACAGAAAATAATTTTTTTTTTGGTTTGGACTGGAGTGTACTTTCGGGGGTTACAGCACCCTTTAACAGTCAAGCCAGCCGGCCCTTTACTTATGACACAGGCGCACGCTTGGCACTACTTTGTTGATGCACGTGCGGCTACTGCGCACACAATTCACAAACACAGAAAATTATTTTTTTTTTGGTTTGGACTGGAGTGTACTTTCGGGGGTTACAGCACCCTTTAATGGTCAAGCCAGCCGGCCCTTTACTTATGACACAGGCGCACGCTTGGCACTACTTTGTTGATGCACATGCGGCTACTGCGCACACAATTCACAAACACAGAAAATATATTATTTTTTTAGCACTTGGTGGGAGCACCCCTGATGGACAGAGCACCCCCTGGACAACACTACAGCACCCCTTTAGGACTGGGACACTGCACAGGACTTTGGAGTGGACACAGCCCCTATGGAGAACTGACTGCACAACACAGTCCAGCCAGCCCCTATGGACTTTGAAGTAGTGGACACAGCCCCTGTTAACAACAGCAGCACATCACAACACAGCCAGCCCCTATGGACTTTGAAGTAGTGGACAACAGCAGCACTACACTACACTACACTACACAGCCCTAACTCCCACCCTCCCTCTTCACTGTCCACAGCCGAGTGAGAAAATGGCGCCAACGCGGGTACCTTATATAGGTTCCAAAACCCGCGAGACTCGGAAGGCGGGATGATGACGTTTTGCCTCGATTTCAGATCCGAGTCAGGCGGGAAAAGTCGAGCCTGACTCGGATCGGACTCGGATCGGGGGGGCTCGGGGGGGTTCGGATTTCAGAAATCCGAACCCGCTCACCCCTAATTTATACTGTACCTTGTTTTACTTTCATAATGATTCATATGTCGGTTAGGGACTTTGCCTAACTATGGGTATTTTTATTCTTTGTTTTAGTAAATAAATCTTCTTTTATATTTATTCCATTGCATTGGCACTTTTTGTTCCTAGTGACTTTAGTTTACAGGACTATATTATCTTTTTCACAGAACGCTTATTGTTTACATATTTATATATACATATATATTGATAACGCACAGGCACTTCTTATTCATTTTAAATAACATTATTTTATTGTTTATCTGATAAATTATTTATTGCACGTTATTTAATTTATTGTGATTGCACAAGACACTTTATATTCACTTGCTGTTTTACGTATTATTCAAATGTAAAATATTTATTTTACTGAGCATACCTGTCGCTTAAGGGTCAATTCAAATTCTGTTTATTTGTTTTTTAAATACTTGCACTAGTATTTTCCTATTTACCCAGAGCTGACGCCTATAATATTTACAGGTTGAGGTGCTATCTACTTTTAAAATGTCCATTTTCGTATCATAAATTTCGTATAAATAAATCTGGACCTGGAAGCCTAATTTGGAATTTCGGTTCCAGTGCACATGTGGGAGCTGGTAAACAGTCTCATGAATGCGCTTATGGACATCTTATTGACCTGGCCAACTACTCTTACCACTGCCAGCCAGTGTTGCCGAGGAGCAGAGTGTCTCTCACCTCTTTCCCTCTCTGACTTTTTATTAATAAATAATTAAAAATTGGCAGTTAATAGTAATCACTTCAAAAAACACACTACGAAGGATTTATAGCACCAGTCTTATGTTTAGCGACATCTGACAATTTTTTCCCAAAATGGCCTGGTACTAATCGGATAACATAATAATAACTTATTTTTTTCTGAAACATTTTTGTGGTTAAGTGCAGGGCCGGATTAACAATGGAGCGGGTGGAGCTGCAGCTCCAGGCCCATCATGAAAATAGGCCTTCAGCACTCAGGAACCACTGGAACACTGGAGACAGGAAACTTTTTTTGTTCCGCAGCCTTTCAGCAGCCATCTGAGGTTCCGCCCATTTAAACCCCACAACATCCCCTTCCCCCCAGCCCTGCAAGGTGTCCTGGAATCATGGGCTTAATACAAATAGCGGCACAGTTGAAGCATCACTAGCCCTGTCTGTGCTGCATAGGGTCTCAGGACCATTTGACATCACCTTGGTTCCAACTTGTTGCACCCAAAGAGGCAGACATGCTAAAGCCACCCACAGACTCAGTGAGCACGTCAAGCGGTCCAACTTCCGTGAAGGCAGCACAGTTTTCCTCCTCATCAAGGCCTTGTCTATCTGACTCTGAGCCATGAGTTCCTACTAAAGTCGACTGTGATGCTGCACTGCCTCTGCAAAAGGTGTGCTATGTATAGACAGTTATTTATATATATACAGTCAGGTGCATAAATATTGGGACATTGACAGGATTTTCATATTTTGGCCTCTATTCACCACCACAATGGCTTTGAAATGAAACAAACAAGATGTGCTTTAACTGCAGACTTTCAGATTTAATTTGAGGGTAATTACATCCAAATCAGGTGAACGGTGTAGGAATTACAACCATTCTATATGTGCCTCCCACTTTTTAAGGGGCCAATAGTAATGGGACAAACTAAACAATCCTAAATCTAACTTTCCCTTTTTAATACTTTGTTGCAAATCCTTTGCAGGCAATTACAGCTTGAAGTCTGGAACGCATAGACATCACCAGACGCTGTGTTTCATCCCTGGTGATGCTCTGCCAGGCCTCTACTGCAAATGTCTTCAATTCCTGCTTTTTCTTGGAGCATTTTCCCTTCAGTTTTGTCTTCATCAAGTGAAATGCATGCTCAATCGGATTCAGGTCAGGGGATTGACTTGGCCATTGCATAACATTCCACTTTTTAGCATTAAAAAACTCTTTGGTTGCTTTTGCAGTATGCTTCGGGTCATTGTCTATCTGCACTGTGAAGCGCCGTCCAATGAGTTCTGAAGCATTTGACTGAATGTGAGCATATAATATTGCCTGAAACACTTCAGAATTCATTCTGCTGCTTTTGTCAGCAGTCACATCATCAATAAATACAAGGGAACCGGTTCCATTGGCAGCCATACATGCCCACGCCATGACACTACCACCACCATGCTTCACTGATGAGGTGGTATGTTTTGGATCATGAGCAGTTCCTTCCTTCTCCATACTCTTCTCTTCCAATAACTCTAGTACAAGTTGATCTTTGTCTCATCTGTCCATAGGATTTTGTTCCAGAACTGTAATGGATTTTTTAGATGTTGTTTGGCAAACTTGAATCTGGTCTTCCTGTTTTTGTGGCTCACCAATGGTTTACATCTTGTTGTGAACCCTCTATATTCACTCTTGTGAAGTCTTCTCTTGATTGTTGACTTTGACACATATACACCTACCTCCTGGAGAGTGTTCTTGATTTGGCCAACTGTTGTGAAGGGGTTTTTCTTCACCAGGGAAATAATTCTTCTGTCATCCACCACAGTTGTTTTCCGTGGTCTTCCGGGTCTTTTGGTGTTGCTGAGCTCTCCAATGCGTTCTTTCTTTTTAAGAATGTTCCAAACAGTTGATTTGGCCACACCTAATGTTTTTGCTATCTCTCTGATGGGTTTGTTTTGATTCTTCAGCCTAATGATGGCTTGCTTCACTGATAGTGACAGCTCTTTGGATCTCATATTGAGAGTCGACAGCAACTGGTTCCAAATGCAAATGTCACACCTAAAATCAACTCCAGACCTTTTACCTGCTTAATTGATAATGAAATAATGAGGGAATAGCCCACACCTGTCCATGAAATAGCTTTTGAGTTGATAGTCCCATTACTTTTGGCCCCTTAAAAAGTGGGAGGCACATATAGAAACCATTGTAATTCCTACACCGTTCACCTGATTTGGATGTAATTACCCACAAATTAAATCTGAAAGTCTGCAGTTAAAGCACATCTTGTTTGTTTCATTTCAAAGCCATTGTGGTGGTGAATAGAGGCCAAAATATGAAAATTCTGTCAATGTCCCAATAATTATGCACCTGACTGTATATGTATATATATATATATACAGTATATATGTATGTGTATTATGTGTATCTATATATAACACACACTAGAAAAGGGACCTGAGCCACATGTGCCTCAGTCTGCCCCTTGCTCGGCCCTGTCCCATCCCCCTCGGCCCCATCCCACCCCCACTCAAACCCCAGCTTTGTCACCATACATGCACTAATTAAGAACCTGCAGGGAAAGCCAGCAATGGATAACACTTGCTGGCTAGCAAGCAAAAACAAAGGTGTTAAATTTTAGGAAGACTGCTTTTGCAGGAATGGGAAAATGTGTAAGCAAATCTTTGGCTGGAGGAACTTGAAAGGAGTGCAGGAGAGGTGGGAAAATTTAAAAAGTGCAATATTAAAAGCAACAGACCTTTGTATCAAAAGGGTTAGGAAAACCACAAGGAAAAGGAAGCCAGTGTGGTTTGGGAAAGAGGTAGCAAGTATTGTGAAAGCAAAAAAGATGGCCTTTAGGAAATATAAGCAGACACAAAATAATGAAGACAAAGAGGAGTATCTTGTAAAACAGAAGGAGGCTAAGAAAGTAATCAGATGTGCAATGGCAAAAGCTGTGGAGAAAATGGCACAGTCAGTGGGTAAAGGGGGCAAAAGCTTTTTTAAGTATATAAGCGAAAGGAGAAAAACAAAAGGTGGAATAAAAAGACTAAAGACAGAAAGAGGGAGTTTTGTTGAGGGAGACAATGTAATAGCTGATCCTCTTAATAATTATTATTGTTCAGTATTCACTACTGAAAGAGAGGGCAAGGGGCCACAGTTAAGTTGCCAATGTAATCAGAAAAATGAGGTAGGAACAAGCACATATACAGAGGAGAAGATCCTAACAGAACTCTCAAAACTGAAAGTGGATAAATCAATGGGGCCAGATGGGATACATCCAAGGATACTAAAAGAGCTTTTAAAGGGGTACTGGTAACACCATTAATAGAATTATTCAACCAGTCCCTAGCTACTAGAGTAATTCCAGAGGACTGGAAAAGAGCAAACATTGTCCCACTGCACAAAAGTGGAATCAAGGAAGAGGCAAGCAACTACTTACCAGTGAGCCTTACATCAGTAGTAGGGAAATTGATGGAAACACTCTTAAAAGAAAGAGTCGTAGATTATCTCAAATCCAGCAATTTGCAGGATCCCAAACAGCATGGATTTACTGGGGGGAGATCATGTCAAACAAATCTTATTGACTTTTCTGCCTGGGTGACTAAGGACATAGATAAAGGGGGGCCATAGATATAGCTTATCTAGACTTTACTAAGGCTTTTTACACTGTTCCACATCACATACTGTTAAATAAACTGGAAATCATGGTATTGAATGCAAAGATAGTTGAATGGATAAGAGCATGGCTGCAGGGTAGGAAACAGAGTTGTAGTAAACGGAGTGCAATCTCAAGAGTGAAATGATACCAGTGAAGTACCTCAGGGATCTGTACTTGGACCCGTGCTTTTTAATATCTGTATTTGTGACATTGCAAATGGTATTGAAGGGAAACTATGGCTTTTTTCATATGACACAAAGGTATTCAACAGGTTAGACACACCAGGAGGGGTAAAACAAATTATTGATAATCTAGGTAGACTAGAGGAATGGTCAAGAATGTGGCAACTGCAGTTTAATGCCAAAAAATGCTAAATCATGCACTTGGGTCTCAAAAATCCAAAGGCTAAATATAGTATTAATGGCACTATACTGGAAACTACTGAAGAGGAAAGGGATCCAGGAGTCACTATTTCAGGTGACTTAAAGGCATGCAAACATTGTAACAAAGCAATGAGGAAGGCAAGTCAGATGCTTGGTTGCGTAGGGAGAGGATTTAGTAGCAGAAAGAAAGAAGTGATAATACCACTGTATAGGTCATTGGTTCGTCCTCATCTCGAATACTGTGCTCGGTTCTGGAGGCCATATTTCCAGAAGGATATTAATACATTAGAGACTGTACACAGAAAGGGCAACTAAAATGGTGCAAGGTCTACACCACAAAACATACCAGGAAAGACTAAAAGATCTTAATATGTATAGTTTGGAGCAGAGAAGGGAAAGGGGGGACATGATTGAAACATTCAAATATATAAAGGGTTTTAACAAGGTAAAGGAAGGAGACATTCTTCAAAGAAAGAGAAGTATTAGAAGAAGAGGACATGTTCTGAAACTGGAGGGTAGTAGGTTTAGGGGAAATTTGAAGAAAAATTACTTCACAGAAAGGGTAGTGGATAAGTGGAATAGCCACCCATCAGAGGTGGTAGAGGCTAAGACAGTAGAGCTATTTAAAAATGTATGGGAAAGACATAAGGATATCCTTCAGAATAAGTAAGGATCAATAAGGGTTGAGATAACAATATGTTTAAAATGGGGCAGACTAGATGGGCCAAGTGGTTCTTATCTGCCGTCAAATTCTATGTTTCTATGTTTCTAAGCAGTTTGCAGTATAGCCCACAAACATGCAATCCAAAATAATTGTATTTATTTTAGACCAGACCACCTGCCATGGGCTATGGCACCTAAGGGTGTCAGTGCTCGCAGTTTGGGAACCACTAATATATTCCAATGTGCGTCAGCATAGTTCACTTATTCTAGTTATTTCCATTGTACAATGAAAATTCAATAAAAAAAGTTCCCCAGTTTTGATCAGATCCTGGGTGTGTATAGTAAGCAAATTTAGCTACAGAAAGCACTACAAGTCATTAACAGCACACTACTCTACCTGACTTGATGTACAATTAGTAATGAAACTTTTATCATGCATTTGTTACAGTCATATTTATGGTGACTTTTGAGTGTGTGAAAATGAAAGTAGCCATAGAATTAGTGCACTGTAATACATACTGTAGCTCGGCAACTTTTGGATTTAGTATAATGCAAAACACAGAAGCTCTGTAAACATTATTATTTCCAATAAGAAATAATTTATACCAGCTAACATTAACATATGGTCCACATGCCAGCGATAGAAGAAGTCTGCACTTATTAGGATCCATTAGTTAGTGCCATTATACCTAGTGTAGACCTGAACAACCGGTGGCTTTCCTGATGTTGTGAAACTTGACCATGCTTATGCTGATAGTCAAACTGTCAATAATATATCTTTGCAGGTTAAGCCCACCATGCAATTTAGTGCTTTTTGGGCCAATGGACTGTCTATTAAATCCTATATTGGACCCAATTATTCCCTTTATTACTAGATCATAGTGAACCTAGAACATGCATGCCAGTTACATAACAAATCCCATCTTACAAACATTTAACCTATATGACCAGATTTTTTAACCACTAGGCAACCTAGGCATATTCAAGGACTGACTAGAATGTTTTAGGCATTTTGTGTGGGAGGTATTTCCATTGTCATTTTGCAAACCGTTACATATACTGTAGCTGTGTCAATGCAAGATGAACATTCTGCTTATTATAGCCCGCAACAGTGAGGTAAGAAATAATTGAAAGACTGACTGATCGGGATGTCTCTGAACCCTAATTAAGATCAGTGGTCAGCATTTTCTGATAAACAATCCCATACAAGACAATCATGTGCATTGCAGACTAATTAATCAGCTAAAAGATGAACAGAATCCATCATTATACATACAGTATATAGAAGAATTTCAAATGCAATGCAAACACATCCAAACTATAAGATCTAAAGAAATGGAAAGATTTGAAAGCTATTGCCACTTCAGCGGCTCATCTCCTTTCAGGCAGTTCTCTCCATAGAACCCTATATTCAAGTTTAAAACTACAAAGTACAGAAAGAGAGGAACCATCAATTTGCCACATACTTGTAATGGATAAGAAACCAAAATAAGTCAAACTAAATTATGGGAGTAAATGACCTGCTAGGAAGTATAATACTAAATTCAAAGAACAGTTAAGAGTTTCTTTGATCTTTTTAGCTTCACAGAGTGAAATTTAAAATCTGTATTTAATATTTGATTGCATGTGCCAGTTTAATTTCTAACATCACAAATCATTTCAAATTGTAGTACACTGCGAGATGGTATTCCTTTGAAAGGCTTACTTGCTCATTTCGAACTGTGTTAGAAATGTTTAAAATTCTGTACGCTGGCAAATTTAGTAAATTGGAATCAACATTTAAGTAAGGTCGACTAGTCTAAATTTAAATCTTTTAAAATGCCCATTTGTCTAAACAGGATTGATCATAGAATTTGTGTATAAACATAAAAGTTTCTTCTTATAAGCTGCACTGCCACAAAATGCAAGATGAAGGGAAGGGAAGAATGAATCACAGGAGGATGTTACATCGGTTGGATTTTGCAGGGTCTAGGAATGCTCTTAATTCCTTTTTTAGTAGTGTAGAAAAAGTTTTGCTTTTTTTTTTTACCTTCATACAAAAAGGTTCTGTATTCAATAGAAAATAAAAATGGAAAGTCTTTCTCAACTTTAGAATCCTTTAAAAAGTGTTTTCTGCCTATTGAAGTGCATTCTCGGGAGATCGGGTGATTTTCAAAGGAATCAAAACTGTGTCAGATGGATGATGGCAACAAATGTAATCAGCCCATGTAATCCAGTGCATTTGTCTCACTAACATGGATTACTCTTTTGTAACACTACCTAAAAAATAAAAACCTTGGCTGATCACATGGGATATATAGGGATGAATCCCCAATATTAAATTCATGGAGACAATCAACATGTTGATCATGAGCTGGATGCAACACTTACTGTATAAGTTTTCCTGAGTACAAGAAAGACATTGACACATTTTGGAAAAGTTGTAGAAAACTACAGACAAATAAGATTCCATCCAGTGGTGAAACTTCATTCCCTGCGCAAAGAAGAAAGTTTTCCCCTCCACCCTCTGCATCTAATAGCGCAGACAAGAGTGGAGCCTGGAGATGAAGAGCAGGACAGTTGGGACACACAGCTACACAATAGAGAGTGCAGTGTATAAATGCAGTGTGCTGCCTCTCTATCCCAGCATGTTGCACAGACTATAAAGCCACGGTATGTTGCACCTGTTATACTCCCCTCTCAGAGGCCTTGCCTGACATCTAGTGGTGAACGCTTCCATTGCCTCTGAGAGTTACACCAGTGATCCTATCATTTTACATTTTGAATATTATTACAAATATAATCAGAAAACCATAGTGGGAAAATAACACAGCAATCTCTACACTTATGCTTTTCATATGGATATAAGTGCTATATACGCATGATGGACACATTATTTTGTTGCTGTTAAGGATGTGTATATCACGGTTGTATGTTAGACAGTACAGGCATATAGATTGATGGCTGTGTAAGGTAATTACCAGCTGTTTTTTCTTGCCTTTAGAATGCAACAAGGGAAAACTCTTGCGGACTTACCTTTAATGTTAATTAACTAGACAAATATATAAAAACATACAATGCAGAATTGCACCATTTGATCTTTTTCCCAGCTGTTACAGTATATTTCTGTATCTAAAAATTATACCCACAAAGCACTTACTGATCATGCCCAATTACCCTACTCATACAGTATAAGCAGTAGTCGCCATCTTCAAGAAAGCCATGAAGCCTAGCAATATGGATTTAAACATTGCTTTAAGAAAATCCCTTCACTGTGACTCTACAAATAATATTTATCTTTAAAAATATATGTCCCATTTCTCTGTTCTGTATACAAATCTAGAAATAATTCAGACAAAAATAATGCAGATAAAATGTCTGGGAAATGGAAGAGATGTCTATGGTAACCTGATTTAATATGACAGTATTTTTAAATGTATTCTATCTATATCAAAGCGTTTTGTTTAAATAACATGAAATACCTTTATTTTTATTATTTGATTTAGCCCCTTTTTATTGTACAGTCTAAGCTACTGATGCTCTTTTGTATGATTTTGCACTAACATCATTATATGTTTTTCTTTTTTTATATAAATGAAATATGCACCCATTGCCCAATGGCCATTTAAGAGGAGGTAACTATTGACTTAGAGCAGCGTAATTAGGTATATCCTGCATATAATGCTTTTTAGACATTTTTTAATAGTTCTGACTGGTTGACACAGAGTTACCAATTTAAGCCTTATTTGTATTCCGAAGCAGTATACAGTTATTTTATCCTGCACCGATTAACAACCACTCATGACATTAGCTAGTCATTTGTTCTAGTAGGGGAAAAAAATGTGTTATGGGGCTTACGGTAGCTTCAATTAGTTGTAAGCAAAAGATTTTATACAGACAGAAAATGCTAGCAAGAAAAAAAAAATCTTTTAAATTAATTTGAAGACGCCTAGACTGGGAGAATGGCCGACTTTAACCGAGCTATGCAAATGAGTCTAATTTAGCATCTTGTATTGAGCTAGAAACCATTGCTAAATGATCAGGATAGCCAGTCACAGATATTAAAATGAATTATATCTAATCTGAATTTTAGTCACGCTACATTAACTAATAGAAAGTTATTAACATTTCAAGAGAAAAAAAAGCTTTTGCCTGCAAAATTAACAGTGGCTGGGATGTGACCTGTGAGCCACGCGGTGTGATCACTGTAATGACAGTGTAATGGCATATTTACATTAAAATCTCTGCAGCTAATATGTGATTCAGAATTGGACGTTAAGTCGAGGATTATTTAGTCTGGCCTGTTGGCCTTTCTCTAAGTAGTTTTTTTTTACTTCAATACAAATCTGAAACTTTTCATTTCATGACTATTTATGTGAATGGTTTCTATGACTATGTGTCTCCATATTGCATCCAACAGATCTATTTTTTCCCCCCTTCCTTTTAATTTTCATCTTCTTTGTTCAGCACGGTTAGAATTGTTACTGGCATTAGAAGCTGGGTAGCTGACAGCTCTTAAAATACAGGCAAATAAAATAATTGTTAGCAGTCTATGCACAAGATCTTTAGCCCTAGGGGTAAATTAACTATAACTTCTAAAAGGAAAGGTGGAGGTATTGCCAGTAGCAAGTAACCAATCATATTTTAGCTATCATTTATCTAGTACATTCCAGAAAATGACAGCTAGAATCTGATTGGTTGCCAGAAGTCTTTAAACAATTTTAAAATGATCATTAAAACATCTACTAAGTGCAACATTGTACAATCACCATAATTTCATAAGCTTGAGGTTCCTACTTGCATACATGGTTTGTGCAATTTGCTTCTGAGATGGTGGCCTTTTTTACTAAAATGGTAAATTCATTTTTATTACATTCTAAATATCTAAACATATGAAACTTTAAATGTCATTTGATGCAAGACAAAATCCATCCTGGCCCATTTATTTTTTCATGATATACTATCTATTTCAGTGTACCTAATGAATGTTTTTTTTTTAAGTTTCAAGTTCATCTAGGTACACCAAAACGTCAGCCATATATAATTATATTTTTTTTAATTAACAGATCTGTGGCATTTTCTCTCACCTCTGAGCTCTGACTAATGAGATTGCCAAAGACTCAAAAGCCAGGGCAAATATAATTGGGTAGAGCGGGTTGCCTGTCTAGTTTCTCTAAAAAGGGGAAATGATTAAAACATATTAGAGTTTGTCCTAACTTGGACCAAAGGATATTTATACTAGAGATGTGCGCCGACCCCAGTATTTTGGTTTTGATTCTAATTAATCATCGTGTTTTGGTTTTTGCGAAACCACCCTCAGGTGTTTTGGTTCAGATTGGTTTTGAATTCTGAACACTACTACACTAATAATGCTTTAAACTACCAGACACAGGCATTTATACAGGCATTACTTCTTCCATCAGGACCTGTTTCTTTGAACTTCATATCAGAATTGCCTCTTTCTTCCAACCAAACAAGGCCATTTTGTTCTTCAATACTGGAAACCTGCAGCTAATATCTAGCCAATATCGCGTTTTACTACATGAGGCAGCTTTGTCAAGAGGTGTAAAAAGACAAAGCTGCCTCTTGCAGTGAATCGGGTTAAGGTTAATGGAGCTGTCACCCATGGGATTGTTATACCTAGATCACTGCTATCCAATATCCTGCTTCGTATGGCTGCAAGTTCATTATTCTCCCCAGCCGGCTACCGCTCACATGTCTTCTGGGTTGCGGCTCTGTTACATCATATGGCCGATACAACACTGACTACAGAGCCATAGCAGATTTCTGTATGGGACTACATGGACCAACTTTGGTGTGTCCCAGCTTCTAATTTTCCTGCAAGCTAGCAGGAACGCTTCACTATTTCCAAAGCAACCAGTGTCACCAGCTGGGATATGTGCAGTTCAGCAATGTTACTACACTGGGAGGAAAGCAGGAGGACATCCAACTATTTGAGTGAGGTACTTACTCCTATTCCTCAAACCTTCCTGTTGCCTCTTGTGGAGTTTGCACATGTTTGAATATACTATCTATTGTGGCCAATACAGTGCTTTTGAACATTGCCGGAATAAGTTACCAAACTCCGGCTACTCCCTCCAATATTAGCAACCACATGGCATTGAGGACTTAAAAAAGACACATAATACAATTGTAGTGACTAATTTTGGAATGTTCACCATTTATATGTGTGCATGCATTTATACTATCTATATCTATTTCTTATACCCCTTTTATACCAAAGTCCCAGGTCTGACCAGGGTTTTTGAACACGACACCTTTCCTACTGTGGTGTCAACCAGGGTTATGCCTGGGTCGGCACCATTCACAATGGAGCCATGTCTGCAGTGACCCTGCTCTTTCAGCGTTGCAGTGGACACTTGGAGAGGATGTAATCTCCAAGCGCCGCTGAAGCCGGCCAATTGGGTAGCATGCGGCATCACCCAGCTTGGGCAGTTTACACTGCAGGGTGACACGGGAATGACCCGTGCCCAACCTTGCAAGCTACCTGAGATGGATCCCCGGGTCACTGGACCTGGGTGGATCCAGTTATACCCCTTTTATACCAAAGCCCCAGGTCTGACCCAGGGTTTGGAACATGTTTCCAAACCTGATCAGACCCAGGAAAAAACCCTTTCTCACTGCAGTGCCAATCTGGGTTATGCCCGTCCGGCACCGTTCACACCGGAGCCGGGTCTGCAATGACCTGGCTTTTCCGGCATTGCAGTGGACGCTTAGAGATGATGTCATCTCCAAGTGCCGCTGAAGCCAGCTAATCGGGTAGCATTCGGCATGACCCAAGTCATTGTGACCTGGCTTGGGCCTTTTACACTGCAGGGTGACACGGGAACGACCAGTGCCCAAACCTGCAAGCTACTTGAGTTGGATCCCCGGGTCACTGGATCCATGTGAAGCCATTTACACTGATTAAAATCCTGAGTTGATGCGGGTTCACGTGCAAAAACCCAGGATTTTAATGTCAGTGTAAAAGGGGAATTAATAAGTTTACATTTCCGGGAGTGACCATTTATTACAAATATCATATGATTGCCATTTTTTATTGCTATTTAGTTTTTATACAATAAATGTTTACTTATTTATATTTAGCTTGTTTGTGCAGTGCCTCCCATTTTGTTTATACTAGAAGTACTACAACCCACTGTTACAATTACTGTTAAAGGTCCAATGCTACCATTGTACACAGGTACATGCTACTCCAGCTCAGCAAACCACCAGCATTAACCCTGAAGCTCCTGGCTGGATCTTTCTTTTACTATTGTATGCGCAGGCTTGAAATGAACCATGTGTTATCCTGCATCCTGTTATCTGCCGGTTAATAAACCAGTAAGCCAGGTTAAGTTACCTGCCATGTGGACTGACCTCCATCACACACCGCTGACACCTACAGTATCAACACCATAGGTTCTGCCAATAGACTTATCCTATATTCTCCTGCTATTGAAATTCACTGGTTAATAATTTATCAATCAATTGTAAAATATTAATGACCTTAGATTAACAATATCATCTAAATTGTATTATAGATTAACAATATCAGTAAAATTGTATTATTTAAATTTATGTTTAGTTCTAATTAGTGCATTATCAATTTTGTGTTGCTAAAACCTTGGAAAAAACATTCTAAATTAGTTCTGCTTTGATGTTGAGCTGCAGTTGAATCTTGTTGTTTCTATCTATCCCAGTCTAAATGCCTGTCATTTTACAAAAGATACAGTATCTAATACTTTCAGTAATTAAGTGATGATGTTAGTCCAGGTAGCTTGAGCTATAGTTTCATAAAGTCTGAGCTATTCTTGCAGAAACACAACTCACCAACTGACAAATGTATAAAACAGAGATAAACTGTTAACTCGATGCTTTGTTGCTGTAACTCTAAAGCAGAAAGTCATTGCATTTAACAGTGAAACATATATTTTCCTAAATATTTTAATGCAGAGGGGGAGGGGGAGGGGGAGGTAGCCATCCTGGGTGTACTCAGCGGAATTTCACATCAGTCCCTGCTCCATTGGAGCTTACATAGGCACGTACACACACAATGTTGACAATGCCATTAAGGTTAGGGTTACCAATAGAGTTAGGGATAAGGCGAGGTTAACTCTTAGGGTCAGATTTATAATTCAACAATGTCAACATAACATAACAGTCGACATGCTGAATGTTGTCATTATGAAAATGTGGACATGCTCATTGTTGAGACTGTGACCATGTCAACAGTCATGTTGACATAAAGAATGTGGAACAAATATACCACAACCTTTTTTGCACAGACAAATTGGAGAAAGCAGTGCGCTCCATTGTTGTGTCTACATAGGCAAAAAATGTTTGGTATTTTTATTGAAAATTCTGATGATCTATTTAAATCACAATCCTGTGCCAACAGCTGCTGGTGCTGTAGCAACGTCTGATTTTGATAATAGGCGATATAGGTTCCTCTTTTCTAAATTGGGTAGGCTCATTCAGCTTCTATGATGTCTTTTAGTCTGCATTACATGAGCAAAGAAATACAGTATGTGCTATTAGCTGGACATAAACTTATGACTCACCTGTATTACAGTTTGAAATTGTCTACTGTATCTTAATCATTTTTAACAGTCAATAATGAAATCATTGCATACTCAGCATCAGAGGACAAATGATTGGGTAAAAATGTGATGGTCACGATTACTGAAACGTTCCTGGCATTAGGCGATTGCCTTAAATGGCTATTGGAAAAAGATAAGCACACAAAGGGTGAACTCTCTATTCATACAAACTAATCATCTGTCTGCATGGAAAACCCATAATTGTATTACTTGACATTGGCCATTGTAGTCACAGACCTAACCTAATAATAAAGAATTCCTTAGCGAGATAATAATCTCTGTGATTACTTGGTTAAGGATGATGTTTCTTAGGATTTAAAACCCATTGGTTCCGTTTTTTACCACCAAAACTAGCACATCAAATGCATTACGTTCAGTATGTGGGACATAATTTGTTAGATATTCATGTGGCCATCTATTCATTGGGGATGCTGTTAAACCCTTTGAGATGGGATATTTCAAAACAACTGTAATTCAGTTACTCATCATGGTTTATATGGAATTAATCATTTTGTGGAGCAGCTAAAGTTTCAGGTGAAGCTGTGAACCATATTCCAATTTTATTATGATACATGACATGCAGAATAAGATCATAATGGGGATTGCAAGTTTAGATCTTTTACTCAAAGTTATACAGCACAGTACTGTAGTTTGATAATTAGATTGTAACCTATCTTACATTTTCATAATAATATATTCATATAGTGATAAATATTTTCGGAGGTACTGGTCAGTAAGGAAGACAAATTGAATATATTTACAAATATATAAAGGAACAAACAAATATACTGAAGAGGAGAGGGTCCTGCTGCAATTTGCAATCTCTGTTTTTCTGGGGTTAACAAAGACATTATTATAGCTTGCTACTCTTCCCAAGTTCAGCAGAGATTGGATCCAGACTGTATTACACTGTACACATATGGGGATATGTAATAACCTGCAATTGGTGTATTCCTAGCAACTTTCTGGCGAGTGACAAACCACCGCATGTAATACAGGCAGATTCTCTTGAAAACTGTTATTTTAAAACACAAGTTGTCTCCAATTTGTTTTATGGTATTAATACAGGTGGCCAAATGTAATGGGCATTCGGTGACCCCTTAGAAGTTAAATCATGATCTGGTGCCCCATAATAATAAAAGAAATAATGTAGGTCATCCACTGAATGAAAAAAAATGGCACCTTTATTTTAAAAAATGTCCTTAACGTAAAACCTACCTATTCTCCCATTCCTCCTTAACGTAAAATGTACCTGTTCTATCATTCCTGATTTATCTGACATAATCCAATGGAAATTTAAAATATAACATAGGATGAAACTTGCTCCAAAGAGCCCTGGCCAAGCATTGATTAAATTTGGGCTGTCCAGCTACTCTTATCGCACTTCTGGAATATTGGATGATCTCAGACCAGGGTTAGTGCTGGCAGAATGGAGGCATGGGTGTATAGTTACTAAAAGTCGATTTTGGTCGATGTTTGGTTGATTTTGGTCAATTTGTGGTCGATTTTGAGTTTCAGGGTCTAAGTCAGACATTTACTAACAGATGATTTGTGACTTTTTTTTAAACATTGTCAAAAAATCATCTCTAAGTAAATGTATGGTTTAGACCAGGAAACACAAAATCGACCAAACATCGACGCAAGTCGACTTAAAATATACCCCTAAATCACACATTAACTAACATGATTTTTGACATTGTATAAAAAAATGTAAAACATGATCTGTTAGAAAATGTATGATATTTATATCCCAGAAATACAAAATCGACCAAAAATCAACCAAAATCGACCTTTAGTAAATATACCCCATGGAGTCTAACAAGCCCCGCGGCCAGGACTGATTGGGCCACTGGGAAGTCAGGACATTTCTCACTGGGCTGACTTTGAGGGTCCCCAGTCCTCCCTCTCTCACAGGGCAGGTGGCGCCCATGTTGCTGATTGGATCTGATCATGATGTAAGCTGATCAGGTTGACACTGTGTGCTAGCTGAGACCGGTTATATGCTCAGTGACTAACACTGGACTCGTTGGCTGTAGGGATTGAGAAGGAGGTGAGTGGGCCAGCATGTGGAAGCACAGCACATCAAAAAGCTATTAGGTCTGCCCCCAGCCCATGAAGGTCCTTCCAGCCTGAGGCTCTGAGCCCACCATTTAGTTCCAGATGCCTCTCTGCTTATGTTCAGCTGTGATGTTGCTACAGTATAAAGTGAATGTCACTGACTGTGGCCAGTCAGTAACTTTCAGATATCTCTCCCACTCAAGAAGATGAAGTGCTACAAACAGGAGCACCTCCCTGGCCAACCAGAGCTTAGCCCCAGACCAGAAAGGGGTAAAATTAAAGATAAGTATTTCAGCAGATGATAAAGAAGAGAAAAGGATAGGAAACAGCATTGGAGGACTAGGTAAAAAAAAGTAGGGGTGGGGTCATTTGAAAAAAATTGGGCCCTGGCTTTAACATGTAACTTTTATTTGTTGACACTAAAATGTTTCTTAATAATGTCAAATGTGACTTATTTAAAATAATAGATACATTTTGGTGAGTTGAAGAATAAAAAGGTGATTCAAAATTCATTAAGCTTTGTATCCCAATAGTGCCTTATTTACTGTCTTGTTCATGAATGCACATATAGGCCTGGCGGCCAATGTACTAAGAGTCGCAAAAGTGCCACAGTTTTTTGCAATGTACTGTACATCTCAGTGGGGATTATCATTTTTTACATGATTATCCCCTCATGTACTAAATTCCACTCGCATGGACAGTGGCTATAGTGCCAGCTCAGGTCTCAGGAATGTCAGAAGCAATCAGGGAGGGCATAAAGGGCATGAGTTGACACTGTTCAGCCTGGTGCTTGGGACTAAGACCCCGATGTGTGACACTATAGTCAAAGGGAGAACATAAGGCTTCCTCTTTGGAGTAAGTAGCTCCTGAAAAACTCTTAAGTGGTGGCAAACAAATTCATATGATGTTAACACATGCATCCAAGGTCAATCAGGAACTGGGAAGTGAAAGCGTGGGCCACAAGGTTTACAACTTGTGTTTCAGATAAGTAGTACAAACAATGACAAAGGGGTATATTTACTAAAGTGTGGGATTTTAGAAGTGGAGATATTCTTGCACATAGCAACCAATTAGATTCTAGCTATTATCTTCTATAAGGTGCTACATTCAGTAAATGTTAAGTAGAATCTGATATAGGGCAGAATCTCCATTTCTAAAAACCCTCGCTTTAGTAAATATACCTCAAATTCTCTAAACCCACAGTGAACTGTTTGACACCAAAAAGTTCTTAACGCTTGAGTCTATTTTACTCTTTTGTGTCGAAATAAGCGGGATTTATGAGCCCAAGTTAAAAGTTTAATGTGAATCTCAGGAGGTACAGATATCTTTTAAACTGGAACCTTGATCTTACTCTGGATAGTATAGGCTAAGATAACTTGACCAGATTCTAAAATAGGCTTGGGTTCAGAGAAAATTAATATTTGTGAAATATAGAAGGGCCGAGTAGGAGCATAATTTTTTGTTACCTGGGCGGAAGGTCATAACTAAATCAAAGAAGGAGAAGAAGAGTGTCAGTGGTGCTTGCCATGGAATCAATTACTGGGCAGATTGCAAATATATACAAAATTTTATGATCCATGTAAATTATAACAGGGAAAGCTGTTCCCGCCAACAAGTGGCATAATTCCTCGAAATAATTTGATAGCCAATAGTTCTTTACTCCAGATTCCATAATTTTTCTAAGCAGATGAGAGTTTCTTTGAGAAGAATCTGATGGAGCTTGTCATCAGACTGATGTTTCTATAATACAGCCCATTCTGTGATGGAAGATGCATCCACATCTGGCTGATTAGGAATTGGTGAAAACACAAATGTTTGTTTTAATTTCAGGAAAGTTTGAATTGCCTCTTCCAGGCCAGACTTTAGGGATAGTACTGTACCTTGATGGGTAAGAGCAGTAGTGGGTGCTATGATGGATGAGTATTCTTTAATTGTCTATAGTAGTTTGCAAAACCCAGGAACTGTTCAGTAGATTTCAGTCCAAAAGTTCGAGGTCAGTCCAAAATCACCTTGATCTTGTCAGGATCCATTTGCAGACCGTGTCCCTAGAGGATGTTTCCCAGGAAAGAAATGGAGGTTTGCTCAAAAAGGCAATGTAGCAAATTGCAATTTAAATTATTCTCTCTTAACCATTGTATAACTTCTTGCACATGGAGATGATGAAGAAGGGACTTGGAGAATATCAGAATGCTGTCCATGTAGACAACTACATTCTTGTAGAGAAGGTCTCTGGGTGACTATAACCCAGTGAAACACACTGAGGGCAATATTCGGAAACTCCTAGGATTTACTAGACTTTGTTGGACTCTATAACTCTCCCTGAATGGGATTGCAGCGTTGGAGGACATCTGGTGGATTTTATCTCAGCCTATTACCTGCATACTATCTGCACATTGGATGCTAAAGGATTGCCTGGGAATTTATGGTCCACAGATTGGTAACTTACTGCTGCTTAATGAAATCCTTTAGGATACAGAGGAGAAAGTCCTATTTCAGCATAAACAATACAGGAGTCGATTTGGTTGATGTTTACATATTTTTTAATCTTATTACATATACATTATACATTTTTAAATCTGTGATGAGCACTTTATAACAACTGTTTGCACAAAGTGCATATCCTATAGTATGATTTCTAGATACTGAAGAAATGTTTTTTGTGTTTTAAAACCATAATTTATGGTTATTTTTATCGCTGGAATCTTCTGGAAATGTAAAACAATAAGATTTACACAATATAAAATCATAATAAAAATGTCCATTTTATTCGGTAGTGAAAAGAACAACCATTAAAACTGTTTGTAAAAATGTCCCACCTTCAAAACAGATACAGTATGAAGTTGGAGAATAAAGCATTTGCTAATTATATACTCTTTCTATTTAGATCAAGCCAAACCAAAATCCCCAAAAAGTAGGGGATAATTATTGGAGTGTATTAGTTATCTCATCCCTGGTTATGTTGTGTTTTAACCAAAGGTGTATATCCCATGTTAGGTGCAAGAGATCAGAAACAGGCTTCCCTTATCTGTCCACACAAGTCAGAATCACAAGGAGCTTTAGATACACACCTGCAACATTTCCATAATACTCCCATGACACTCCCACAAGTTAGGACAGTTCCATGTGCTTGCATTGTTGAGATCCATCAGAATCAGCCCCATAGGATTACTAGATTATAGAAATGATACAATGATGGGGGTCTAGGCACTGGACCCATAACCTATTGGCAGAGTAGCATTGCGATGTAATGTGTAGCAGAGTGTGCAACAGAAAGTGGTGGATAATTGTTTGCCCCAGATAACTTGATAAACCATCGAGGTGATACATTTGGCCAGAGTATATGTGATGGTATCTGTTGTGCAGTAGTTTGATGTTGGTGGCAGTTATTCCACACATGATATAACTTAGACAGTTCTTATTAAACATGGCAGAAACAGCAGGTAAAATATTACAGCAGTCAGGGATACAATATAACAGGTCCTGTTGGAATAGAGTAGAAGCAGCATGGAGCCCTTTGGGGTATTGTTGGGTGTTGTAGTGCACTGGGCATCTGGATGTAATGGACCCAAATGAGTGGTAGTATTAATTCCCCCTAATATAGCGGTAGTAGCATGGGTGTAACTACCACAGGTGCAAGGGGTGCAGCTGCTATGGGGCCCAGAGGTGGCGGGGGCCAATCTTCCTTGTCAAAGTTACATGTGTTGTATACATTCTTCACCATTGTGTGGTACATAGGGGACCTTACAAACTTTTGCTATGGTGCTTTCAAATACCTAGTTAAGCCCCTGGGTGGTAATATAGTGTACTTGCGGCAGCCTAGAATGGTGATACTGCTAGTAACTGCAGGAGAGTCTCAGGGGTCCAAGACACATAAAAAATGCTGCACATGATGGATCAGCTTGTCTGTTGCCTGTGTGTAGAGATTGTACCAGAACTCACCTCATTCAGCACATAGTCTATATTCAGTACTTACCTCTCCACCAACATCGATGTACTCACCGGGAAAATGGAGCAGGTGCCAGCGAGAGAGGGGTCCCTGCATGGAGACTGCGCACAGGCCCCCTTGTCTCTTAAACCGCCCCTGAGGGGGACCTTTGTGCATCATCATAAAGTTATACGCATCATGATGTCTATTCTATCCCCTCAAGGTATTCAATATACCCAATACAGTAGAGTACTAATTGCATATGTATTTCCATAACTAACTGTCTAGATACATTTACTATGCATTCTTATTAACTCTGTACTTTAAGGCATATTTTATCCTCTGAGAAGGAGCCCCATGGGCCGTCGGGTCCCGTAGCAATCACATAGACTGCTATGACCATAGATTTTCCTTCATAATTTGATTGGATTTACCTCATAAAAGGGCAGTGGCAATGCGGAAACAGAAAAAAGAGCTCATGGGGGATATGAAAAATAAATTCCATCTAGGATAAGGGATATGGGGCACAAAGAGCGAATATTATAGGAACATTTCATGCCGAATAACTACATTAAATCTAATTGGCAACGAAGATACTATTCATTTTAGTTTTTATTTTCTCCTGCCACATAACTCATATAGCAATATAATCAAACCAAAAGAAAATTTAATGCCCTACTGTCTACTTTTTTCGTTAACAGTCAATGAAATATGAATGAGAAATGCAAGTACAATGGCCATTTATATTCATTTATACCTCTTAATATATTGTCTCATTTAAGAATGCTGAAGTGAAAGCATGCATTTGTCTGCAAGGACACAAACATCCAATTAAATAAAAGGAAAAATGTTACCAAATAAATGTAATTAGAATAGTAAGCGTGAACAAGACCACAAGGTCGTATTGCTGAGATGTTTTGTATGATGCTCCAGCATAGGGCTTCAGGTAATCAGACTAGTGGAATTTGAAAGCTTAGAGTGGAACAATATATATTTATTTATTGAATCAATAAATTTGGAATTCTTTCAACAAATGCTAAAAATATTTATTTTTTTATAAACCCTTTACATATTGTAAAGTACAAAAGTACTGAGAGTCCCAAATCAACAGCTTTTGTTATTAAAACCTGATGGCACCAACCTTTGGCGCACTAGCATTGCCCTATCTACAAAAACACATTACAATACGAATATCATAAAATACACTCCTCAGTTAAACTGTGTTTCTTTGGTTACCCTTCTCCCAGCTAAAAAATTACTATGCACATGCCTACAGAACGTCAGTTTGGTTACTACCTTTTTAGAGAGACAGACTAAGGCAGAAATTGAATAGCAAATGAACATAGGTAATTAAAAATGAACATCCATGTTCCAAAGTAGTCCGATTTTTGGCAGACAAGCAAGGAGAGACCCAAAATGTCTTTATTTACAAATCACAGGCTTCTATGAAAAGTAAGGTGGCAGTACTCAAAATGTTGATACAAGTTCTATAGCAGCTGCACACTCTGGATAATTGTGCAGATACATATTTTATTCCTTTCATTTCATCAATTTCTTCCTATTTATGGAACTAGTTATAAGAAGCAAAAATTAGACTAAAAAAAGGTGCTGGCGCCTTGTACCAGAGTACATCCACACAAAAAGCACTGGTTTAAGGGTATGTGTCCTGTCAGCAGATGAGACTACAGTGTTTATAGACAGATCAGATTTCCAATCAATCTCAACTAACACACAAAGTCAATTATGATGATTTGGGGCAAAAACTGTATTTCTTGTTCTATACAGCTGGTGGTTTGGTCTTGGTCATTGTAAGCCACTATTATGCCAATAACAAGCTGTATATGACAATTAGGCTAAACACCCTCTTCCAGTACATTTTACTTGTGTGTGCAATATGTACTCACAATGTCTGTATAATTAGGATTTTTTTTTGTCAAAATGTCAAATGACCCTGTTTTACAATTGGTTCAGTTAGGGCAAATATACACAGGAGTGCAATAAATTGATGATGTCACATTGGTGCCCCTCATCACTACTACTACGAGTGGAGCTAAATGAAAGGTCAATCATAAGACTTCTAGAAGGGCTTGCCAAATCCCACACATTTAGAAAAGTGCAATGTATAATACATCTAATAAAAACAATGTAACTAAATAAACATAAAAACTTAGGCATAAAGGAAGTTGTACATTAATGTAAAAAATGTCCATTAAAATTAAAATAGATCCATCTTTCTAAATTTGTATAGTCACAAAAATACTGTAAATAAGACAAATCATGAGTAAGAACAATACTCTAAAGCTAAAAAATAAGTAAAAACAACTACTATAGTCAGTTTGTTAAATAAAAAGTATACGAAAATGTAGACAAATTCACATAAACAAAAGAGTATAAGGCGGAAGTGCACTAAAGGCTGGTAGTGCAAACTACCATTTTTTTTTGCAGCAGCAGTTTTGAAACTGGCATATATATCAAAGGCATGTACCAGCACAAAACTGCATTTTCTATGAAGGTTTAGAAACCTCCACAAAACATGGAGTGGGACAAGATGGAGTTGGAGCAGGACAGAGCAGCGGACAGATGGCATGGTGGGATGGGGCTGAGAAGCGGGAGGGGCAGGGCAGGGAGTGGACCATGGTGCCCTGGCATATGCTAGTAACTAATAAATATCTTCATTAATATAGTCCTAAAGAAATGTATTATAGTTATTATTGCTCATATGTATAATATAAAGTGAAAAAGTGTCTATGTTAATGTTTATAGCAAAGAATAATGTGCAATATTTAATATAAAATGTTGTCCTCCATATATTTTACAACCTTTTTTGTAGTGTTGTGGTACTACTGTATATTACTTACCATTCATTTTATTGTATCCATTGTAATTTAAAGAAAAAACAACCCATTCACCGGCATGGATCAAGCCTTTCTGTGGTTCTGAGTGAACCCGCTGGAAGTATTTGTCTTTTGTTATGGGGTTTCAGTCCGCAGACACCTGAATATAGTATTTAAATCCCTCCATTTTAAATCCCAGAGAATAACTGTCTAGTGGTTCTCCCTCACACACACAGCGGCGGGACCCACTTCCTGTGCATGTTAAGGCCATAGAGTGTTGTATGTGTACAGTATGTCCCCAAGAAATTGTCTTTCCACTACAATTGCTGCTTCCTCATGGACACCTATCATAAGATATCTATAAGAAACTGCATTTACAAGGTGAGATATACTGGGCATACATATACTGTACTACTCACGATTTTGAGGAGGGGATGATATTGTGTTGAGGTCACAAAAATGTCCTTGGATTATATGAGGTTTACCAGTCTGATCTTTGTGTTGAATGGCGATCACTAGACTTCTCTATATATTGTATAACAATCATTAAGATAACAAATGTAATTGGCAAGTACCTTTTATTACATAAATAAATAACAATCATTTAAACATTTCTGCATTAGATAAAATGCTTTGTTTCACAGAAAAAAATTGCAGGGACCCCTACACAAATGTATCCACATATTTTAGGACCAGGGCCGTATCAAGGACGAGCCCGTTGCTGGTTCATTAAAAATATGGGAAACCCCTACACATTTTTTTTCCACGTACTTTTTGAACCAGTTATGGCTCAAAGAGCCCAGGGCAGGTTATGTTTGTGAAAGGGGACCTCATGTAATTTTTTATTTTTTTTTAAATTAACACTTTAAGAGCTTTACAAAAAGCTTTAAAATTAACACTTTAAAAGCTTTTAAAAAAGCTTCACAAAAACCCTAAGTAGCATGCACACATCATTTCTACACATGCTCCTCCCAAGCCGTGGGACTTAAATGCAATCCAAAACCCGAGTTTAGTTTTTAAATCAGAGTTCCGAACTGATTGCAAAACCAAACTGGGACTTGGTTCGACTTGGAACACCAAAGTGGTTCCAAACTTTGACTTGATTCAACTATGAACCCTTAAGTTTGGGTGTGTTCATATTTTAGGAAAACCAAATCACACATCTCTAGTTAGATCAGTGAGCACCACCTTGATTCTTTGATAAATAAGTCCACTCAATGGAGATTATTGGTATAAATTAGAAATGAGTGGTTCGGATTCCCTGGAATCCGACTGCTCTGAACTTCTGGGATCCAAGGTATTCCGAGAAGCAGCTCCCTATCTGAGTCAAAATCTTGAGATCTTGCAGTCAGATCTAGTGGTTTTGGCTTGGACGCCAATTTCAAAAGTCCAATTGAAGTCTGTCACAGCTATCAGCCGGGACGTAGTGAATATGCCGGTGGACGGGATGCCAGACGTCGAAATCCCGACTTCAGCAGCCCAACCCGGGACTAAAGATAGGTGTCAAAATCCAATGCCTATCTAAATCCTGATGCTGGAATCTCGACAGCCGACATCCAGATTGAAGGTACACTGGGGCGTTTTAGCTGTAGGGTTATGATTAGGCACCACAGCAGGGTTAGGGTTAGGCTTTGGGGGGGAGATTAGGGTTAGGCACCAATGGGTGGTTAGGGTTAGGCACCACTGGTGAGGTTAGGCTTAGGCACTAAGGGGGGATGATTAGGTTTAGGCACCAAGGGGGTATGGTTAGGTTTAGGCACTAACAGGGAGGGTTAAGGTGTGGGGTGGGGAGGGCTAGGGTGCAAAAAAGAGGGTTAGGGGGATAAGGGGGAGGGTTAGTATACATACCCGACCCCTGTCATGATACTGAGCATTGGGATGCCGCTGTCAGGTGCCGCTGTCTGCATTTTGACAGTAGGCATCCTGACTGCCAGTATTTCATACCCAACCCTCTCAGTCAATCAGCGCTTCCCTATAGTCTTCAATGGGGCAGACAGATGCAAGATGGCAGCCCCTACCGCATCAAGGACACTGCCGCGTGCACTGCCAACACTCCGGGACCCCAGCACTGCCGACACTGCCGGTAACCCTGCACTGCAGACACCACTGGCACCCCCACAATGAAGACACTGCCAGCACTCCCACACTGAAGACGCTGCTGGCACCACCATGCTGAGAACACTACCGGCACTCCTGCACTGCCGACATCGGCAACATTCCCACACTGAGGACACTACTGCCACCCTCACACTGCCAACACCACCAGCACCCCAGCACAGAGAACACTGCCCACACCCCAGCACTTTCAACACTACCGCCATCACCAAACTGCCACCACCGTTGGCACCCCTGAACTGCTGCCACCGCCAATACTCCTGCAATGTTGGCACCCCCATGCTGAGAACACTACTGGCACTCGTACACTGCCGACAATGCCAGCACTCCTGCATTGAGGACACCGCCGCCATACCCACACGGCCGACACCACCAGCACCTCCACATTGAAGACAGTGCCAGCACCCTCTATCACAGTAAGTGCACCATTGGTGTATCCAACCTGCACTGTATTTGACCTGCACTGTATACGACCTGCACTGTAACCGACCCCCACTGTATCCAACCCACCCTTTATCCGACCCCCACTGTATCCAACCCACCCTTTATCCGACCCCCACTGTAACCTACACTGTATCCGGCTCACAGGTACAGAACACTGTTTTTATGGATGGAGAGATTTAGGGGAACTGCTCAACAAAAAGGCTGATTGATCTAGGCTTTCCATGGGCACGAAGTGCCAGTAATCAGTGGCCGAGTGCCCCCAGGAGGGAGGTACAGACTGGGCACTTAGAATAGGCATGTTCTGGGTGCATGGGCACTTGTGTAGGGGGCATCCACGTCTGCTATTGCTACTTTACACATGGTTTAGGATTTTTTTTCTTTGTTAACTACTACTACTTTTTTAGAGCAATGATTTTCCACGCACGATTCTTAGTAAATTTCTGTGTTGGATTGTTTTCTATTGAAGTACTTGTGAGTTGGAAATGACAGGAAATTAATGTTATTGAGGTTAATAATACACTAGGAAAAAAAAAAGGCCCAAATTATGTGATTTTACCCATTTTTGTAAATTTTTGGAAAAAATTCAAAACCAAAACCAGTCACAGTGTTTTGGCAAACCCAAAAACCAAAACCAGACGATGAATTAGAACCAAAACCAGCAAAAATGGTCCATCACTATCACTATATGCTATATCTAAAAACATGCTCTATTGATGATCTGCTGCTCAAGGACCAGAAATATATTCTTCCAACACTGGCTGTAATTTACCAGTCAACCATTGATAGCAACTATAAAAGTTAAACTATGCAAAGAACAAGCATACTTGCAAACATTCGTATAAAAATATGTTCCATTAAAAAAATATAAAATGGACATAAAAAAAACTTAAGTGCATTAAGTATATTTTTAGCTATATCTAACATATAGAAAGTTTTATATACGTTTCATTTTAAAAGCATTTTCTCTGTGAAAACATAAATTCATTTTTTATTGTACTGTATGCAAACAGCTTATGAAATTTAATTACTTTTCTCATTTGCACAAAAGAATAAAAATAGCAGTCAATAATTTCTGTTAATAGTGCGATACAGGCAAATAATGTCCAACAAATTAAGATTGTGGCTTTCTATAAAAATGTGCCTTGGCTTTCACCTGCATTAACAATATAAATGATCAAATTGTACAGCTAATGTATAGTATTCATTAGCTCTGTATGATTGTCTTTCTCTCTATCATGTACCTTACATTAGTATTTATAAAACATAAAGGACTGTTTCATTAACCATAACTCTCTAATGGAGCCAAAACACGTGCTAGTGGAACGCTAATATTTGTTTTAATGATTTATCTGAAATGGCAGTGCAAAATGTGATAAAAGAAAACAAGTTTGGCTATAAGGGGGGGGGGGCTAACACACATGGGTGATTACCCGCTGAGAGCAATGCATTTGCAGCAGCACTGAACAATCTATATTACTCTTGCACATATTTCGGTGTACGACATAAAGGCCAAACATTTTGCAGTGAAACAGAATGAAATATGATATGCCAGTTTCTAGAACTAACAGACTGTACTACACTTACCAATCCCATTATGGCTTAGATAATTGAAGCAAACCTTCATACAAGTAAAACATACTGTAACATACAGTACATTACTGCCCAACCAGCTTCTTTTCGTGGGCTGTCCCTCTATTTGACGTACAGTATACTACCATCATACTGTTCTTTTGTTTCTATTTTTTTTTTATATTGAGGTCTGTTTATAAATCTGCATGATAAACTCCGGTGCTTATTAAGATTGTCAAGTGACTTCTAAATTCAGTGTTATCATCCAATCCAGAGGCCTCTCATGTATGATGACCTAAGCCTCCTCTCAATGCTGCCCGTATACAGTACTTTTCTTCCACTCCACAAGGAGGAGTTAAAGCAAAGTTGGACGCAAAATTAGCACAAGCTACAATTGAAGCATACACAGAAAAATAGCATGTTTCCATACTCAAGATGCATTCCAGTTACAGAGAATAGCATTATGAGCCTGCATGGCAAAGGATGTATGTTCCAGCTTCATGGATCCTGTGAAGTTGCCAGTGATGCTCCTGTCCCTAGTTGTTTTGCCAGCTCCAATGAGTAATAACAACCATTAACATAATGAATAGACCCCTATGACTTATCTCATCATGACTAATCCTAGCAACCCCAATATAGTGCCCCCTCTAGAGTGTCCTTATTTAGTAGAGAGTAAGGATCACAAGTACAGTAGGCATGCAGTGAAGCTCAGCTCTCTCTTGGGCATGTTCCCTCCCAAACTGGTGGTCCTATGGAGTTTTTATACGCAATTGTGTCAGCACTGACATTGTTTTGGCCTGGAATGTTGGATGCTTTCCAGAATTTATGTATATCCTGTGATCATGCTCTCCCCAGGTCTCTGCAAATAGTAGAAGTACCCTTACAGCAAATGACTGTGGATGTAGTACATCCCCTGCTTGCATCCAGGAATCATGGAAGACATGCAGACTCGCCTTAGTAGAGTATACCACATTGGATACTAAGCTGGTGATCTGTCCGCCATCACTGTAGAAAAGGTAACAGATTAGGTGTTAACAGAAGACTCAGGTGGCAGTGTAAGCTTACCAGGTCATAGATTGCTAGAGGAAAACCAGATGGCAGGTCTGACAGTTAGTGCAGACCCGTATAAGGTAAAAATGTCAGAAGTGCAGTGCCTGGGGCATGGAGTGGGAGGAAATACAGGTAGGCAGAAATCAGAGAAAGCACCGGCAACCAGAGATGGTCCCTACCCTGCAACTCCAACAAGATACTGAACCTAGGAACTGTAGGGGCCTACAGATTAGTTGTTCCTGACTTTGGTTCTCTAGTGGCAACCCTTGTGGGTATTCTCATCATTTAAGGAGGCTCTGGTACCAGTTCAAACACTGCTGGCATAAATTTATGACCAGAACTTTGTGAATCCCGGTGGTGTTAGTGAGTTACCCATCGACGAAGCAGTGGGAGGAGTCAGTACAGGTAGTACTGATGGCAAGAAGAGGGAATCTCTAGGAATGGTTAAGTACTGTAAGCCCACTCCAGATTCTCAAGGAATAATCTTTATGCAAAATTGTGGCTGCCTGCCAGAATGAGGTCATCTGGTCTGAGATATTAGCCCTTTACCCCTTCACCTTTCCATGTGTACTCCTCCCATTTTCCCTCCATTCATAGAACCTCTATTCCTGTCACCAATTTCCAGGGCTGCAACAGAAGTCTTGGGGCCTGGTACACTCATATTTTTGGGGCCCCCATCCCCCTCAGAAAGTACAGGCTGGTTGCCCATTGGCTCATTCCCCTTGTTTCTCCAGACCTATCGTAGTGTTTTCAGCAACATCCCAATGTGTCTATCAAGCTTCATCCCACTGTCTCTCCACCACCAGCCTCATCCCCCACATTGTGTCTCCATCTCCAACCATATGCCCCTCTCTGCACTGTACCAGCACACCATCCCTAACACTGTTTATATCTGTAACCAGCACCTCCCTCCCCCTGTGTCTCTCCAGCATCAGCACTTCCACCCATTTATTTCTGGCACACCAGTGCCCCTCCCCAGAGACTTTTTGGCTCCAGCACAAGCCCCCATGCCTCTCCAGCCCAGGCCCAACAATTACTTTGTCTTCTGCAGCTCCTCTTCCCAGCAAATAAACCCAACAAGTTTATAGCACTGACTTCTGGGACCATACTCATCACTGCAGTGCCACAGTCAGGCCTACCAGGCAACAGCAGTCAGGTACTGTGCTGGACTCTGAGTGGTCCCCTTGATTTCTAGAGGCCTGGTACAGGTGTCTTTCTTGTAACCCCCTATTGCCGGACCTATCAATTTCCTCATGTCAAAAGTGCACAGGGAAACAAAGAACAATCCCAGTGAGCTTCTTTATGTAGACACATGCATTACATTTAGGGGGAAATCCAATTTTCTGGATGAGATATTTTAAAAAAAACATGGTGCAGGATTTTTCCCACAGATGCTGGGTTTTGATATTCAATTTGCATTTCCAGAATGTGATTTTTCCTAAAATTGTTAATTTTCGGAAAAATCTATGGGACTTGCTCTGAGTCCCTGGACGCACCCCCCTAAGGACTAATTAAGCAATTGGAAGTTTCCAATTGTCTTCCAAAGTGGTGTCTTCTTCCTGTAGCATCGTGAGCCAGGTTTTCTGCAGCAGGGTGAGTGTGTGAGCGTGTGTGAGTGTTTGTAAGAGTGTATGAGTGTGTGCCCCCATGTGAGTGTATACCCCCCTTGTAGCTGACATTCCCAACAGCCCCCATCACTCCCAGCAGCCCCTTTCCCAGTGACAAGATGGAGGGGAGGCCATTGGGAGCCGTGGACACCACTGGACAGGTGAGTATTTTATTTTATTTTTTTACGCGTCGCAGGGTTTTCAGAGCTGAAAACCCAGCAACCACTTTTTTTTTATTGGATACCACTGGTATCGGGAACACAAATACCTCACTAAACCTCGCACCAAAATAAATCACCCCCTTAGAGTTGGGAGCAAATCCATTTGAAGGTTACAAATTTACACATAGACAAACCACATTGCAATCAAAAGTGTACAATAAATGTGCTATTCTTTTTCTATGCAGGAACAAATACCCGTACAAAGACTTACTCCTATCCAAACCATAGGCATGAACAGCATTTAATTACTAAATCATTTTATTCATATGCCACTTTTCTACAATTGCTAGATTATATAGATCTCATATACCAGCACGCCTTTTTCCTCTACATCCTCTATCAAAATTTAAAAAATAAAATTAAGAACAAATGAAGCTACTATATGGCCCATCCAAGCCCTCCCTTCACCTCACATGAGTCTCTGATCTGCAAATGAACATCAATGCATTTCTATAGCCAATACAACTTTCCACCAGGTCCCACACAATCCTATTCTGAAAACTTGGATTGCCTTTCCAAACTCATGACTATTGGGAAGTGTGTTCCTTAAAAAAAAAGACTACTTACCTCAATTCTTCATGCCAAGAATACAGTATGTTAAAAACACCTCATAGCACCCATTGTAAAGTGAAATGCTCAAATGCACCGCATCCATTACCACCATGAATGCTAGTGCGCATGCGCACGATGGAGCCGGCTCCATCGCGCGCATGCGCGAGACCCGAATAGCGACGGGCAAACCGCCGCTGCAGGTCTCGTACCAAAGGAGGCATGCTGTCAATGTTGAGGGACAGCACGCCCCCTTTGGTGGGCGGGCTGGGGGAGTGGCTGCCCAAACGGAGGCGTTCCCATGTGAACGCCTCTGTTTGGGGGTGGCCCCACTGACATCATGAGTGATGTCAGTGGGAGAGATTTCGGCTCTGTGAAAGCCGAAATCTCCCTGGGGCTTGCGGCAATGAGACCCTACCACAAGGGTCTCGTTGCAAACCCGATGTTCGCGATGGTCTTGACCATCGCGTCCATCTTCCTGGCTGCTCGCTACAGCTGTGGGTGGTCACCCACAGCTATGCAAGCGGCCAGGAGGCCGCTCTAAAAAACAAGAAGGATGGCCCTGCTTCAGAGCGAGCACTCTTGTGCCTTCTTGATACAAGATTTATAACTTCACTTATCTCAAAATATCTTCCAACCTGACATCTCCGCTCTGCAGAAGATCTGCATCTTTCATCCTTATGCATTACTTGTTCCCATGCATGGTTACAGGACTTTTTGGGGGCTGCACCCACCCTGTGGAATTCCTTCCCACCGCACAGTAAGACTTTCCACTGGTCTCCAAATATTCAAGCATTCTCTGAAAACTCACCTCTTCAGACAAGCTTTTCAGATTCCAAAATCACCTACATAACCTCTATAGCTTCCCTATCTAACTCCCTTCTTATAGTATACACATATCACATTTTCTCTCTTCAATTTCACATCCTCTTAACCCTTGGCCAACATTTCTGTGTGACTGGATCATACAGTTCACCAAGAATATCTGCAATCGGGCTGGACCAGTTTGCAATCTGTAGCACCTATCCTTGTGTATCAACACCTATTTCCCAATAGATGGTAAGCTTGCGAGCAGGGCCCTCTTACCTTTATGTCTGTCTCTTACAATCCAGTTTTGCTCTATTAGTGCTGTTTCAAATTGTAAAGCGCAATGGCATAATATAGAGTTGTAATTAAAACTGGCCTATGTTACACAAAAGAAAGGAGCACTAAAAATATGTGTATTTCCACAATTTAAGCAGAGCTGTTTGAATCACAAAAAATCTGTCGGCCTCTGTGTGAGAGGCACCTAGTGCACTACAAGTCATCTTCATAATTGTGTACTTGCACCTGCTCTATACTAGCTGCAAAAGATACTCCTCATGACAGACATGTATGTGTGCTTACAAAAAGTATGGTGGTCGCTCATATCAGCTTAATGACATAGCACATGTGCTTGTAAAGGGCTGTGGGGTACCTTGCTTCTCGGACGTGAACCCCTTAATGTTAGGGATGCCAGTATAGAGGAGCCTTGACGATGGCCTGGTGCTTATTCATACATTTGCAAATATATGTAACTAATACCTCTACATCTCTATTATCATGTAGAATTTAATTATTTTTTGTTGATATTGCTGCAGTGAGCTGGAGGGAATCTTTTTTTTCTGTAGTTCAGCGTAAACCCCACCCTTTACAAGCACCTGTGCTATGTCATTAAGCTGATATGAGCGACCACCATACTTTTTGTTTGCAGTCTTGAGAGGCATGAAGGGAGCCAGCATTGGGAGGATGTGCTGGTTTTTATAGTGCCATGTGGAGGTTTCTGGGGTGAGTCAGCTCTTAGCTTATACATGCAGTACATTATACATGCAGTACATTATTTATAATGTTATTATGCAGTACACAAATTTTTAAATATATGACCCAGAGTGGGTGCAACTATTATGTAGCAATAATTATTTTGGGGTGAGCGTTTGGGAGTGGGGCCCCCGGAGTTGTTCTGGTTGGACCATTTTCAGGGCATCACCACTTAATTCACAGATATTTTTTTATCACTTTTCTAATTGTTTGTTTATTATTTATGTCATTTTAATTCTTTCTCATTCATTAACACTTATTGATTTACCTTTACACATCTATTCTTTACACTTCACTATCAGTTTTTTCCCCTTTTCTTGTGATGCCCTGGGGATGGTCCCTGGCTGGAATTTTTTGGGGTACCTTGCTTCTCGGATGTGAACCCCTTAATGTTAGGAACGCCAGTATAGAGGAGCCTTGACGATGGCTTGGCGCTTATTCATATATTTGCAAATGTATGTAACTAATACCTCTGAATCTCTATTATCGTGTAGGATTTAAGTATTTTTTGTTGATATTGCTACAGTGAGCTGGAGGGAATCTTTTTTTTCTGTGGTTCAGTGTATGTGTGCTTACTTGCTGGTCTGAATCAGACCCATTTTTGTGAACTCACCCTTCCTGAACTTTGCTAACAGGAAAGTGCCATTTCACAACCCTGTTCTGCATATCTGGCCAGAAGTGTAGATGCGCTCAGAGGTCTTAATTCCAAGATGGACAGAATTGTAGAGCAGCACACAAGTGGCTGTGCAATTCCGTCCATCTAAAATGCTAATGCAGCAGGAGGTGTCTGTAGGAAAGACATCTCCTTGCTGCATTTGCGGTCCCACTGAGGTCACAGCCTGGGATCACCATTGCAACCATCATGATCGATGGTTGCTCCTTTGGCCAGGCTGCGGAGGCTGAAGGTTACCACAGCCTGGCGAGGTCCTGGTCACTTGCGAGGCCAGGAAATCTACAGAACCTGACCTCATCCCTCTGGGAAAACGATAGCGACACACCTCCATTTCATGGAACAGCGGCCAGCCACGCCCCCACTCCACCACCCAAATGCTGCAACATGTCAATCATGCTGTGACTTGGGGGGTCTGCGAGCGAGATCGTAGAATCTGTTCCTCGCATGCGCAGACCCCAAAACATTGGAGATGTGCACTAACTATCGTGTTAGCATACATCTATGAATCAGGCCCATAATGCGAATGTCTCTGCACTCTTGAACTTCTATGCACCCATTTTCCAAGCTTGCTCAAAACGAGAATATACACGTTACTGTATACTACACTAACAGGCGCACGCTCATCTCTGCATCGTCCTTGTGGTGTCAATCTGTAGAAACCACTGGACAAGAGCCACAAACCAGCAACTGAGCAAAGTAAGTATATCTACATCCAAACACTAAAAAACATGCCTCTGATTGTCATAGCTTAATAAATATTAATACTAAGAAATGTTTTGAAATAAGTGTGTACTGAGGAATGAAGACAAACATAATTTTCCTGCACAGCAGAATTAATTTAATCCCTTGCTCAATGCATGAAGTTTCATTTTTTTTTTTCGGTTCCGTCACTGTCTGTCCATTCTGACAAAACTCCCACCCACACTAATGACAGACACTTGGAGCAGTTCATTCTAAAGGCTGTAAAATAAAATTATGCCCTGGCTACTATGTTCTTATTTTGTTATTTGATTAAAAGTCTGACAAGGAACATAAATACATTATATCTACCACGGCTGCAAATCTCTCGGAAACCTTTACCTTGAGAATTATCTGCAGTACTGCCTTTAGTGTATTTTTAGTAAAGGGGAAAAAAATCAATTCCTTAGCAATCTACAACTGGTATTCCAGGGACAATGACACTATTAAATCTTCTCCGAGTGTGTGATTTATCCAAGTGATTCTCTTGCAGTCTTCACATCTGGTACAGTATAAGCCTTCCCCAGATTCAACTATGGTGACCCTATGGCTAGAGTCCTGGGATAGTTATATATACCTATTTTAAATGATTTATACAAGGTTATTAATTGATTGATTCATTAATTCATTATTTACTCTGTAATAAAAAATCATCTGAAGCTGATATAATTTTTTACGCCATAACTTTTACTTGCCATTCACTAAGAGCATATAATATGCAGGCTTGCATTTTATGAGCTTTACCTGGCATAAAGAAGCTGCTATTATAGGAATCCAACTGTTTAATGAATATAAAAAAAACACTGCAAATACCCAATGAGTGTACTGAGCAGATACAATTTCTAGCTAGAATCTTTTTGGGGGTTCAGAGTATGATTTTATGAGACTGAAAAAGGTCAGATGTCTTAATGTAGATTTACACCATCATGACATAGTCATAGGTAATCCCAGAGTATGGGAGGTTGACATCTTAGTACACTTCATGTACCTTCGTGAAGACAAGTTATGCATACATGGTAGCCAGGGGCAGATTGGGATGGAAAACCAGCCCGGGAAATTTCTGGAACCAGCCCTAATGGAGGTGGGTCTGTTGAGGGGGTGGGGTCTTTGGAGGGGTTGGGATTCCTCCTTATATGGCCTAATTCTGATTTGGATGCAGTTGCAGCCTTCCTTATGTCTTTTGCTGCAGTTGTGTCTTGTGACTTTATGCTAATGCCGCTACAATGCTTTCCCCTGGTGTACATCCGTGCGTCTGAATGTGCAAAGCCTGAGACACCCACTGTCAGTGTCTACAGAATGCTGCAATCATGCTTTGTGCATCTTTAGACCTCACCATTGGTCGCACCATTGAAACTTTCACGAACCCTATGCTAGGTACAGCTCATCCGTCTGAGTATAGCCTCCAATGTGAGCAATTCAGCACCCTAAAGAAAGGTCTGCTGCGGCCTTGAAATGTCGGCTATCCCCATAGTCAGACCAGCATTTGCAGAGAACCTGTATAAGATAGTGCTACTGCCAGCCGTGGCCACCCCTGCCCTTACTGGCTCAGCTCCTGTTGTTACTTCCCTTGGTTGTGAGGTGTCACGAGCTCTGCAAAGCAGAAGTGTGACAAGGGTTTATAATAACCAGGGCATATAAATTAATGGTGAATTCTGAAAACTATTCTTGAATATTATGGCTGAATTTTTAGATTGGTACTCAAAAAAAAACCCACACATGGACTGATTATGAGTCGCATGCAATAGTGCACACAGCAGCGGCTATTGGTGGTTGTCCATCTGCAACATTGAGGGGCCTAATACAATTGAAACCAGCAGTGCTCCCTAAACCCTCCTCCTTAAACAGTCCCTCACTGTCCTAGAGGATGCAGAGGTCTAGAGTAGAGCCAGGGCCCTGATAGTGCATAATATTATCCTCCACGGAACTTAAGCTGCCCATCCACTAGGCGATGCCGGGGACGACGGCACAATTACGACGCCGTCGTCTCCCGCGGGGTGAACTGCATGCACTGAACGTTCAGACGTTCAGTGTATGCAGATCAATCATCCCCGAACATAGTAACCTGACGGCGGTCGTCAGGTTGACCGTCATGTTCGGGCGATGATTGATATTAAAAACGACCAGCGGGCGCGCGCATTGCTGGTTGTTTTTAACCTTTTACTGCCCAATTTGCGGGCGATTACCAAGCGATGGAGCGATAACGACCGTCGTTATCGCTCCATCGCTAGGTATAATCCCCTAGTGGATGGGCAGCATTAATGGCATCACATGCCCCTTAGAACTCCCTACATGCCACTCTTGTCTAGCACTCTTAATTAAATATTATTACAAGCACAAAATGAAGAGGATGTGGTTTATAGCTACAGAATAATTTCTGTAAACAATTCACAAAAAGTTCAATTTCTCTAGTTACATGCGTCTGGGTGGAGGCATTATAGCAACAGCAGCAATATAAGTTTACAAAATGTAATTAAAATGTCTGGTCACAGTGGACTACATTGGCAGTTTGGGTGCCTTACAGACTTCCCTGATGGTTGCCTTGGAGCTATGCATGAAGGGGATAATTTGGAGTAGGAGACAAAACATTATAAACTTTACCAAAACACACAGTGTGCCCTTACTTCTCCTGCAGGTCATGTAAGCTGACAGAGTGGCACAACCCCGAGTAGTATGTGTGGTAGAGATTGGGACGCTGTGTTTATAAAACACACAGTGTGCCCTTACTTCTCCTGCAGGTCATGTAAGCTGACAGAGTGGCACAACCCCGAGTAGTATGTGTGGTAGAGATTGGGAGACACTGTGTCTATAAATCACACAGGTCACGCAGCACGGCATCTCCAGCCCAGTGTGTAATAAATACCTTCCTGTACAGTCTTGCATCCCAGGCAGTAAGGGGGAGGGCTGTCAGTACAAGTACTTTCTAAAGCATATTGACCACTGATACATAAGAGTACACACTGCACAAACCTCTCTGGATCTGCTCTGGTCTGGTCGGCAGCGGCAGCCCCTCTCTGCTTGCAGCCCCAGCATACCCCGTACCCTCGTTAAGATGCAAAGGCCCATGGGAGGTGCTGCTGTGGCTGGCTGGCTGCACATGCGCAGCAGCCCTCTTACAGCCATATTAGAAAAGTTTAATGTGCAGAAACTCCGTCCAAGTCCTGACCGGCACTGCCTGATCGGAATCGAGCTCCGATCGTGGCAGCTGCGGCACAGTCCGGCCGGGCAGGCTCTATGAACCGGCCGGCCCGGCAGAGGGGACATGGGACCGGCCCAGCGGGAAGTGTCCCGCTTTCCCGGTGGCCCAATCCGCCCCTGATGGTAGCAACATCATTGTGCAGGATACATATATATAGTCTTTAGGCGGCACTCGTAGTACATATATATAGACAATTGAAATTGCGCATACAGGAGCATATACAAAATATTAGAAATAAATTGGAGGGACATGCCATGTCGAAACATTTTTTACTTCACCATAATTCTAACCCAGAGGATCTTGCTTTTAAACCTATAGAGCAGATGACCCTGGGAGAGAGAGGAGGAGACCTGGCCAAGAAATTATCAAAAAGAGAGATGTATTGGATCTTTGAATTAAAAACCTTTGTTCCAATAGGTTTTAATGACAGTTATGAAAACACACCTTTCTTATGAGAAGACCATTGAACCCGATGCAGTAACTTTGGGACATTGGACAGGTTAGTGTGCAAGACACTTACCTACAGTCAAACCATCTCCTGAACACCCAATCTTGTCTGATCTTGGAAGTTAAGCACAGATGGGCCCGGTTAGTACTTTGACAGGTGACCTCCTGGGAATACCGAGTACTGTAGGTTAAAGTGGATGCACATTTGACTTAGGGCCTGATTCTGACCCGCTCGCGAGCACTGCACTTTGGTAAATATACCCCTTAGGGTCCAATTTAATAACGAGTGATATGGTTGTTATCACTCATTACCAAGCTATAATGGTGCTTCAACCAATCAGCCCCTAACTGTCACTTTACAGGCTGTGGTTGAAAAATGTAAATAACATGTTTTTTATGACTATATGATACAAAGACATTATACTGACTTACAGTTACTGTAAAAAAACTATATTGATACAGTACAAGTACCTCTTTTGGCTACTGCACCTTTACCCCATTGGGTGTACTGGGGCCATGACATATAATATTCATCAAGCAATCATCAAAACAAGATGAATAATGAGTATTATAGCAATTGGTGACACTATTTTATTAATTTAATAAACTGTAAGTTGTCAAAGACAAGCATCTGAGAATCTATTCTCTTGTTCACATCACGCATTTTTGTGATACTGTTTTCTACAGGTTAAGAGCTGTACTCTTTTCTTCAGGTTAAGATCAATTTTGTTCTTTAGGTCATGTGAAACAATAGCAGTTTATTTTTAAGGACAAACTGTCCTGAGAACTACTTGTAAAATCTATTCTTCTCTTTGCTGTCGGTAAAGCAGAATATTCTGTGTTCCAAAGATTTGTAAAAATGAAAAGCTATTGGTGGGCATACACTGACGGATATAGGGCCATATTCAATTTGAGGTGAAAAGTCCGAGCTGGGACTTTTCGCCATCATCTCCATTTTTTCTGTGATTAAGTATCAGCGCGTTGCCTCTTTATCCCAGTATTCAATTAGGATCTGGCGAAAACGGGACCCGGCAGAAAGGTAAGTATCGATAAGTCCTGAGAATTTACGGGAAATCATCCTGGCCCCCCCTAAAGATGGTCTGACATGGGGGATCACTATGGGTACCCCCGATTTCACCTGCTGAAGGTAGTCAGGGTTTTTAAATAGCCGCGGCAGCTGCATAAATGCGCCTGTGAAGAAGGGGTGGAGAATAGCATTTATATTTTTTGGGGGGGGGAAATAACTATGGCCATCAAATTTGGGGTACATGAAAATGAGTGCAAGCATATTTTTAAGTCCCTAAAATGATTTTTAAAAATTCTTCAAAAATGCACCTGCCGCTACCAGTCGGATTCAAGAAAACACCTGTCGCATACATGGGGACTCTCCCAGGATCGATTTCGCTAGTTTAGAAGTTTGTCCCCTAATATTGTTTTTTAACCCAAAAATTTAAGTATCTTGTTTTTGACACAGAATTCTTTAAGGGGACATTACAAAGGCTGCAGGCTTTTTGTTTTAAGTCTGCACCCCTTAGCCCCAATTCTGCATTTTTTTTCGCCTTGTATAATATGGTGAAAACTTATCCCCATTTTTTAACAAAGACGTTTCGCTCCTGCAAAAAGTCTTTGAAATTGAATATAAGGATAAGTGAAACAGGCGAAAATGACATAATCGGCGATAATTTATCGCCGATAATGGCTTTTCGCAGCCTAATTGAATGCCCCCCTTAATGTGTATCAGACCAACAGACATTTTGTCTTGCAGCCTGACACCCAGCAGATATAATGGCCATTCACTGTGAGATATTTCATATGCAGCATTATAAAGGCGGTGTTTTTATGGTAACAATGACTACATTAGCATAATGGAAATTAAAATGTTCATGCAAATTTAGTATATTTCTTACTCAGAAAAGAGACCGTCCCAGCTACACGGCTGCATGCAGGGGGGGGGGGTGAGTACCCAGAAACATGATGGTCCGATTTTCTGCACGCTAGTCATTTTCTTAATAAACTGGGTCCATATTAAAGATTTGCATGAACCCCGATGTTTTGGTTTTCATTTTGCCAAGACCTCACTCAAGTGTTTTGTGTTTTGGATCATGGTTTCTTAAGTATTGATAACAACAGCTAAAATCATGTAATGTGGGCCTATTTATGTGTCTACACTATTATAAACATTAATAACATTAAATTTCAGTCATGTCCAGTCAATTCTGGCCACCTCACAGCTCACAATATTGTTTGTACCCATATTGTCCACAGGCTGCACCGAGCTAACTGGCTAAATTAAGTGACAGAGCTGCAGCACAAACACATGGTAGTTTAAAAATAATATAGCACATCTAGGAAACAAAGTGGCACTGCAGTGGCAGGCAGAATGAAAGTTGTATATAAACTATACAATGCTATAGAATGTATTTAATAATCAAGAGTAGATCAAAGGCCAAAACAACACAGGTAAATGGAGGTTGTAGTATCAGTGGAAGTCAGGTATATGATTGACTGATTGATTGATTAATTAATTATTTGACTAATTGATTCATTGATTGATTGATTACAGAATATAACTATAAAGAAAAAAATGATACATTGGAGAAACTATTAAAAAACATGAATCCACAATCCCAATGAGATTGATTGATTGATTAGTTGATTGATTAGTGTCATTTAGCTATAAAATAAAACAAATTAAATAAATGGAAAACACTATTACAAAATAAGCATCCAAAATCCCAATGAGGTTGGAAGATTGATTAATTACAGTACTAATGGAATCGGTATGAAATACCAGCGGCTGAAATCCTGGCCCTGGAAGCCCGTATGCTGAATAAACTGACAGGGCTGGTAAGTATACTATCCCTACCACCCTCTCCCCCCTTAACCCTCACTTTTTGGTGTCTAACCCTAACTTCCCCCTTTAGTGCCTAACCCTAACCTCCCCCTGGTGGTGCCTAACCCTAACCCCCCCTACTGCACTCTAAACCTAACCCTCCTGGGTGGTGCCTAAGCCTAACCTCCCCCTAGGGGTGTCTAACCCTAACTGCCCCTCCCTGTAGCCTAACCCTATCCCTCCCCGGGGGGTGCTTAGCCCTAATCTCCCTCTGGGGGTGCCTATACCTAACCCCCCCATCCCCAGGGAAACTGCAATACTTACAGGGGTCCGGACATCCAGGATTCCAATGTTCGGTATGCCAACACCGGTATCCAGATCTCCTTTGGAATATCGGTGTTGACATTTTGCCAGGTGGCAGGATTCTGGCATCTGCATTTTGGCAGCTGGCATCTCGTCCGCCGGCACATTAACTACATCTTGTACTAATATATATAACTACAGTATAAATAAAACAAATCTGTTACATGGAATACACCACTAAAAACAAAGCTCAATGAGATTTTTAAAATGGAAACTGAGTCCAAACTGCAAATCACAGGCCTCGGGATTCAAGGCAGAATAACTGCAGGAAATTAGGCCATACACCTGGATGAGAAGCTGGTGATGGATGGCATTGCAAGATACAAAACAATTAGAGATGTGCGGGTCCGGTTCTCAGAGAACCGACAACAACCAAATTTAGGGGTTCTGAGTCGAACAGAGTCCAAGTTCGGAATCACTTTGGGGTCTTCCCGCTGTTTAGAACTCAGTTTTAAAAACGAAACACAGGTTTTGGATTGCATGCTAACAGGTCAAAATGACTTAATTTTAGCAGTTTTTTCTATTTTTTTTTTTTTGTTAAATACAGATCCAAAGCCAAAACACGAAGGTGAATCCGGATCCAGAACCAAAACACAAGAATCGGTACAACATCTCTAAACACAACATGAATACCCAGAAAGAACAGGAATATACACTGTCTGTCAAACACACACAATTTTGGCAAACCCATAATGAAAAGTGATGCATGATGGAATTGTCCTTCAGCCCTCCCACTCACCTATATTTTGTATATTGAAAAGGACATGCATAGTTTAATAAACAAAGCACTTCAGTTGCGACCACTTTTGCTGCCACTTTTGTGGCTAAAATGCTTGGTTTGTTTGGACCCCCACAAAACAAGCTACCAAAGGGCTTAAGGCAGCTAACAGTGTTGTTATTACTCATGTTTACAGTTGGAAGATTAAAATAAATTAATATAACTTTTGCTCCAAATTAGGAGTGCAGCCACTCGACTCACAAATTGGAGGTCACTATCTCCAAAAACTGACTGAGAGAAATACAAGCAACAAGTCGGGCACTCTCCACTGGGTTACACACAAGGTCTCTTATAAGTCTCACGTATAAAAAAGTCCTTATTATTCTAATAAAAATTCCAATTTCCATCCATTGATGTAGGTGATAAACACTTTTATTCAGTAATAAGGCTCACAGGAACCGCACATAAAAAAGAATAAGAAATCACATATAGTGAGGTACAGTACATTAAACATTCAAAACACAAATCTCCACTAATAGTGTGATTGAAAATGCGTACCAGAGGTAGGGGTGTAATCAGTACACCAGCATGCGTGTAATTGAGCAGATTTGTATCCGGAATAGAAACCTGTACCAGCACAAGCACAAGCTAGTGCATATGATCCTCCAAAGATGTTCCCCTCTGGTATAATCGCTCCCTTCTTTCACCCTTGCGACTTTTTCTTCAAAAAAAGTTGCAAATAGATGCCCTGTCCTAGCAGAGTCTCACGGGACCTGGTGTGCAGAGAGAGACATTTTAGCATGACAGCAGTAAAGATTATAAGGACACACTGGAGCGCAGGCAGCTTAAATAAAGCAAAGCTAGTTTGTACAAGAGGCTAGAAATTGTTTTTTTTCATCATGGTATTCAAAGGGACTGTGTAATATGCTAATTAGTACATTTACACTTAAAATAATCATCCACCATTCTTTTGATGCTTAGTGCATCAGATTAAATCATGGTAGAGGTGTCAATAATTTTGGGCAATTCTTTTAAGCCTGACCAGATGTCATAATGGTGTTTCACTCTGGTGAGCTGAGTTGACTAATCCTCATCTCTTGGAAAATATCAGTTTACTCCTGGCAGCAGCATTTGCAGGAGAAACTAAAGCAGGAGACGCCATCGTGTCATGTACCACTTGAGCTGACAACTTGCTTGCAAGGAGCTCTTTGCATCTCTTCAGATCTGTGTCAGTTGGAAAGAAAGACATTACATAGGACTTAAACCTACATTTAAGCATGATTGAGAAAATGAAGTGATCCATTTGTAAGATGTTGCAAACCTTTTGGTCCTGGTTATGGGAATAAAGAACTTGATCTACAAGTCCAACATACTTAGCTGATTCTCTTCATTTTATCTCCTCCTTCAGTTTCTGTAGCTGCTTTACCAGTAGTTTACCTAACGGAATAATCTGACTCAGGCTAGCTTTTTGCTATTCCTCCAGTCACTGAAGCAAATAAAGTATAGAATTTAATTTGGTTACTGCATCTTGCTTTAGTTGTTGGAATGGCAAATTGAACGGTTCTTGCATCTGCTGAAATCTTTTACATGCAGTAGCGGAATGCTGAAAATGGCCAAAAATGTTACCGGCCACAGATTGTATTTCCTCCATGCACCTGTCATCTTTAAAAAAAAATTTGAACCACCAAGATTATTGTGTGCACAAAACATATGTGTTCAAACTCAGCCAGTTGTAATACTTGTATAATGTTACTTGTGCTATCGGAAATGCCAAATCCTGAGGAGAGCCATTTTGCTATTATATCTCTGAGTTTTTCTAACAAGTTGACACCAGTAGCCTCTTAGTGAATCTGGTGATACATACAGTAGCCTGCCTGTGAATGAGCTGGCAGTGTCTGTTAGATACTGCTGCTGTAGGCAATACACCCACCCAGTGTGCTGTAACAGTCATGTAATCTTTTATTTGACCAGTACCGCTTATCCACATATCTGTAGTTAAGTGGATACTTGGCACAATGGCATTTCCTAGGCCAAGAATAAGTATTTTTTAACTTCCCGGTACAGGTGAGAAATTGCTGTTCTGCTCAGTTGTTGTTTGAAACTACTCACCTTCTTGGTCCCCTTCTGTTATGAAGATTTCCCCAAGCAGCAGCAGCCCTAGCACACAAGGATTATTCTTGGGAATTCTGAATATGTGAGGAGTCAGTTAGCCATCGCAAATTAGATGCCGGAGGACTACCTCTGATATTCAGGAGATTGATGATGAAGGTGTTGGTGGTGGAGATTACATATTCTGGGATCTACCTATGTTGCTGCTAACTGATGCTGGACTAATTGTTATTATTTTACTAAATTTTTCTGATTTTGCCAAATAATTTGCATAAATTAGCTGTAAATAATGTAACAGTGATGAGGTTTCTAGATGGTTAACTTTCTTACCTCTATTTACTTTGGACTCAATGGTACAGATGGCTTGAAATATATTGTCAGGATTTGGGTCAAACTAAATCGACACAAAAGAGGTGGCTTTTTTGGTGTTATGCCCAGGCATGACTGGAGAGGGGATGTGACGGTTTAGGCTCCAAACGGAACCGATTGCCGTACACCCCCTCTCCCTCAAGACTTACCTCCCTTGTTGTCTGGCCACCGCTCCTTCCCCCTGCCGGATAGTTGTTCTTCAATGCGTCCGTGTTTTCTTGCACCTGTTTCTTTGATGTTGTGCTTCTGGGTTTGCCGTGTCACTGGTGGTTGTCCTGGTGATAATTGGCTGGTATGGAACGGTGCTGTAATCCAGAATGGTTGTTAGACATCACGTCACTAGTGCTCGTCCTTGCGATATTAGGATGGTTTGTAAGGTGAGGGATAATAGGTTCCTTTACAGTGTATAGGAAAGATTCCTAGACTGCACACCCCAAATATATATAATGGGAGGTGCTACTTGTTGAGACTTATTGCAGGTACAGGTGCACAACTCCAAATCACTGATTATATATAAATACATTATGCAATAAAATTTTGCAATCAATAGAGGTTTTTAGCATAATCATGGCCAAGGTTATGGGCATACCCACCATATCCAGGTAACCTCTGTAGGGTAGGTCCCTAACATACTAGGATTCAAATCCAGAGTGCAGGACACCCCTAAATCGGTGCAGCTGAGCCACCCCAGCGCATCGCTATAATGAGAAAAGTGAAATGTGAAGTAAAAATAATAAGAGCAGCTACGGCTGCATGGAAAGGTGAAAATACAAATATAATAAAAACTAACAGTAAAGTGTTAAAATTGTGCAAAAATGAAAGAATGTGTTATAATGCAATGCCCTGAAACAGACCAACCAAAGCAATCCAGGGGACCCACGCCCCCAAAATCAACCCAAAGTTGCACTACAGTACATAACTTGTAGGACTTACCTAAAATTGTGCCCATTACTAGTGTGCATATACAATACCAGGCTCCATGCTTTTAAACCATGCTTTCTAAACCTTTCTTCAGTAGCACGTCTAATTCCTTTTGGAACTGTAATGTGGGATCTGATTTCAGGATATTGTAAGTCTTGGAATCATTAAGCATTCTAAGTGATTAATCTATGTAGTCCTGTTTATTAAGAATCACAATGCTCCCCCCCCCCCTACCCTTTATACCCTGGCTTCACTACTAAGTCTGTATTTTTTCCAGTTGTTTCAATGCTACTCTCTCTTTATTTGTTACATTGTTTTTATATTTGTTGTTGATGTTCAGTTTATCTATGTCTTGTAGTACTACTGGATCGAATATTGTGACTTAGTTGCCTGTTAGATACTGTTAGTGGGGTTGTATCGTGATGGGGGTTTCAAATTGATGTGTCTGTAATCAGAATCTTCTCTTTCTTCTGTGTGTTTTTTTTTGTTCTATATGAAATATTTCTTCAGGGTTAATTTACTTGTGAATGCTTTAACGTCCATGAGCCGTATTCAGTTTGAGACGAGCCGTGATACTTTTTTGCGGCCCGGGCTTTTCACCTACTTTGCCTGTTTTGTAGGCAGAAAAGTATCACGTGCGTACCCGCTTCACCCCGTATTCAATTTGAAAGTACGCAAAAATGGGACCCGGCGAACCTTGAACAGGTAGAAAGTACTGTCAGTTTTGGGGAAATCAGCCTGACACCCCCCAAAAGATGCACTGACATGGAGGTTCCGTATGGTACCCCCCAATTTGGCTTGCTGAAGGTATTTGGGGATTTTAAATGGGCTGAATGGCTGCTAAATAGCATTTTTCCTTACGTGATGCAGAATAGTATTCAGGAATATTTTTTCCAGAAAATAAGTTATCCCAGCAAATTTGGGGTACTTGAAAATGGGGGTCAGCATATTTAAAAGTTGCTAAAGTGAATTTGAAAAAATCCTGAAAAATCCACCTGCCACAAGCACCTGCAATCAAAAAAACACTTGGGGCATAATTGGGGACCCTCCCCAGAGTCAAGTTCACAAGTTTTTATCTCTGTCCCCCAACATTTTTTTTATTCGCCACCAAAATGAAAATAATTTTTTTTGGGTGTTCTTAAGTGTTTTTTTTTTTTTTATATTTTTGCACAGTTTACCTTTGGGGGACTGTCTGAAGGCTGCATGAGGGTTCCCGCAATGTTGCACCCCAAAACCCCAGTTCTGCACTTTTTTCCGCCTGCTATTCATAGGCGAAACTTTTTCACCTATTACATTGCATTGACTTTCCGCCTAGTTGAATACGGGGTAAATTGAATACGGGGTAAAAGCAAAACAGGCGAAAATGATGTAATCGGCGAAAAAGTATTGCGGATCCGGACTTTTCGCCTCAAATTGAATATGGGCCCAAATATGTTTGGAACTTGTTTAGCTTTTTACTCAAATTTCAAGCCTGTCTGTAATAAGGATATTTTAGGTTCCTCCAATGCTCTGAAACTAAAATTGAATACTTCCATAATAACTGTTGTGGTTTGGGACTTAGTATTATCACCCATGTTTTTTGTATTATCCTTTAAATATTGTTGTTCCTGTGTATCCTGAGCTGTTTCTGTAGGGTTTACATTGTTTTGTTTTTTTTTGTTTGCCATTGTTCCCTCTACATCCGCGTCTTGTTTTATGTTTTTTCTTTTTGGATGCTGTGAGGTTATGTTGACTGGTGTGCAGGATCTCAGTCCTGTTTCTTGAGCTAAAAAATCTTGTCCCCATGTCGTGTTACTTTCTTGATCATTGTCTGTGTCTCTCTGTGTACTGTCTGTGGTCACAATGTTGGTAATGTTCTTCTTAGTCAAATGGTTGTATTTTGCTGGTAATTGACCCATTGATGTGTTCACCCATCCTTCATCAAATGACAATCTGACAAGATGTTCGTATTCTAGGTCTTCTTCCCAATCATATACAGAGAAAGATGTTTTGTTAGTGGTTGTAGACATTGCTGTTGTGTCGTGTTCTGTGGTGTTGTTCAATATGCTGCCATATATTGTATTGAGAGTGGTTCATTTGGTTTGTTTTATATTATGTAGCTTGTCATAAACTGTTGGTAAGTCAACCCCGTTCTTTTATATATCGATGTCCTTTGCTTTTTTGTATGTGGACCTTTCTTTATTTTTTGTTTGGGTAGTTTCTTCCTTTATTGTCACAGTGAATGTGATTTGATGGGTTACTGCCCTTATGTTTGTTTGTTTTTGAGTGTCTGCCCTTCTTGTGCTCTGTTGTGTCTATTTGTTGGTCACATTTTATTTTCTTTATTTTTGATTTGATAATTTCTTGTTCTTTATTATTGCTCCTAAGGTTAGTGATCTGTTCAATGTCCTCAAATCCTTCCTCCTTTTTGAATGGATTTAGGGCCTGATTCAGACCCAGTTGCAAGCGCTGAGTGCTCGCAACCGGGTTGATGGTGGCCCAGGGCGCATGCCCTTTCTTAAACCTTCTTTCCCCTTGACCACTTATGACTGGCAACAGCTGCAGCACTAGTACTGGGTTGCTGCTCTTGCTTTTCTATCGACTGATACATGTTCAGATTTGACACCAGCCAAGAAATATTTTTTTTTACTTTTGAGAATTGTTTTGAGGTGCAGATGATGGGGGGATACCACCGCACACAACGTAACTTACACTGAAAGGAAAGCACACTATGCAAATAACATGCAGTAATTTCTTCTTTTTTTTTACACAACACTGGCAATTGTTTTCACTCAATAGGAGGAACAGGTCTCCTTTGTGAGAATTGTTTTGGGGTGCATATGATGGGGGATACATCTGCACACAGAACATTAATATACTGAATGCAGCATCACTTGTCTGAACACACACTTTTTAAAATACACCATATTATTTTAATATTATTTTTCATTTCCATTAGAATTAAAGACAGCAGTAAAATATATATATATATATATATATATATATATATATATATATATATTTTTGCAATTTTTTTTATATAATTAAAACAAAAAACCTCAAAACAAAGCTGCCATCTTGGGTGCAGCAACCCCAGACACAGTAGTTTTTGGACACAAACAATATAGTATACTACAGTGATATATTTCCTATAGGATAAAAAGGTGCAGGTACACTTCAAATACAATCAACAGCACCACACACAGACTGTAACATGTTTGTTTACACTGCAGTGTGTGAGAGTGCAGTCAGTGTGATTGACAAACAATAACAAGACACACTGACAATGAGGATACCTGCAGTCACCTACTCTAGCTACTACAAAACTATTTGCACTCCTACCCTCCTAGTCCTAATGGCGTGCTAATGGTGTTTTTTAGATTACAGTGCCCTATCCCTCCACTCTACCATGTGATATGGAGCCCAATTATGAAGGAGGGACTTTTTTTATGCAATCCAAATCACGGGAGATCCAATGCAGGGAAGATTAACTTTTGCCTCGTTTTCGGATCCAGACTGGTGTGAAGACCAGAGCCGGAGCTCAGAATCGCTTGGATCCCCTAAATTTGAGTGTGATTGGTTTCCAGGGAAACCAAACTAATTATCCTTAATAATCTATACATGTTATGTTCTGCACTTATGTGTAACACACATCTACTCTTTGCAATGACAAAAGAGTTGAGTTATAAACCCCACAACATTTATTTTTGAATATGCCTACAATACTAAGATCATTATGACAGAGGCTAGGAAAGAGTCTCTGGGTTTTAAGCAGCACTGTTGTATTGTATTTCTTTAAAAAAAAAATGATGAGTCTAACAGACATATAAATGATACCAAAATGATGCATTCAAAATGTAAATAAATAGCTTAATTTCTCTCTAAAATATAAGTGGTGATATAATTTATATATCGCTTTCACTTACATTTTCCCTTCACTTATATATTGAGCTATTCTGTACAAAATTGCCTTTTGGTTTAATTTCTGCAGTATTCTCATTTATTGATTAAACGTTCTTGTAAATTCAGTAATAATTGTTGTATAAAATGTAAACGTAAGACAGCTGTAACTCAACAGCATTGCTATGTTTCCTTCGTGACATCATAGATCTATCCACTGACATCACAGTGCTTTCCCCTATAGCATCCTGTCTGCAGTAATCTGGCTACATTCATCAGTTACCTGCCTAGAAGCAGGATTAAAGATAAGTTATTTATAAGATATGATGGATGTGGGAAATAAAAGCAGGGTGCAGTCTATAAGGGGGAAAGGAAGGGTAGAAAGATAGAATAGGGAATAATTGTGGATAGAATGACAAGTATAGGAACAAAAATGTATACTGTAGTGTTACAGAAAAAAAGAGGGCAGTATGGAGGCTAAGCAGCATAAAGTGGCTGGGAGAACACGGGTGTGGATCATGGGAGAGGAAAAGACAGGAGAACTGTCCATATGAGAAAGTTACAGAGAAGAGTACAGAGGGCTGGCAGAGGGGATGTAGTTGGCATCCTGGCGTGCAGGATGCCGACGGTCTGAATACCGGTGCCAAAATCCTGACAGGTCGGGATTCCGGCACCAGTATCCTGACCACCGGCATCCCGAATATAAGTATCGGGGTGTTATGGGGAGGTTAGGTTGTGGGGTTAGGGTAAGGCAATATGGGGAGGATTAGGGTTAGGCACCAGGGAGGGAAGATTGGGATTATGGTGTGGGGAGGGGGAGGTTAAGTTTAAGCACTAGGGGGGTAGGTTAGGGTTAGGCACTGGGGAGGGAGGGTTAGGATAGGGGTTAGGGTGAGATTTACCGTTCTTCCCTATGGGTGTCGGGATTCTGTCTATCGGGATGCCGCTGTTGGTATTTTGAATTGTGGCATCCCGAGAGCCGGGATTTCATACCCAACCCCTGGCAGCGGAATCATTTGTAATACAATTGGCTGTGAGGAGAGACAGAATGATGCAATGATAGACTGCAAAGCTTCACTTCCCTCTAAGGGATCAATCAGACAATTCCGGAAGTGGTAAAATAGATTTTTCCTCATTAAACAGAGAATAAGCAAATTATGAAATTAGAGAAAATTGTATAGTTAGAAATATGTGAAATAGAGCTGTAATAAGTGAATGTTTCCCTACCTTTGCCTATGAAATATAGAGCATAAAGTAGTCATAAGATCCTGTTCCTTACCACACACAATTATATCAGCATATTTTACTATATTATGGCATTTATCACCCAAATGTTAGCAATTTAGGGGCCCATTTATTTTCTTCCTTTTAAATCCAGTGAATAAATGTATTAAAAATTTACAGTTTTACAAACTTGTATTTCCCCTACACATACAGTATATAACCAAAATAAGCACTTTGGGTCAATTGTGCTTATTTTAGGCATTTTCAGTATCCTCAGTAATAGGAAGGTCAGTTTAAGCTCTCTATATATAGGGTTTTCCCCTCTTTACAGTGACACTAATGTTTTATTTTTGTCACTCTGCTTTTTCATCCACTAACAATTTTTTTCTTCCTTTTCCCCTTAGACGTCTCATCAACTGCAGATATTAGATGAGTATTAGAAAGTATAGACCTCCTCCCCTTATCTATTAATGCACCTCTTAATACCCAGAGGGAAGGGCGATCCTGAAGCCATGGTTCCCCAGAGGTTTTCTCCACAGGGGTTTTCTCCTCTTCTGAGTGCTGAAGGATGACTCATCGTGAGTCCAGAGGTTTCCCAAGTTTGTGGCTTTTTTGACATTATGATGATGCATATAAAAACCTGCATTCAAATTCCCTCCATATATTTATAGCAGCACTTGCTGGGACAGAGCAAGAAAATAGGACTTGTCCTGGCAAGGTGAAATCTAACCCCAGGTGGACTCTTTTTTTTGCCATCATTCACAAATGTGAATGAAGGCAACATACATTTGTAGCCCAGTGCACAGGCGCTGACATTGGGCTACGAGTGACCCATGAACATGCTGCACTCTGGCATAAAAAAGGAAGGGAACAGTCTGTTCCCTGCTTCTCTCCCATGCGAGTGTATATAACACCATCCACAGATGGCATTATGTTATTGAGGGAAGCTTCACTTCTCTCATCTATATAAATATTGTTTGTGCAGTCATTAAAACCTATGGGGGCTGCGGGGCTCTGCACAAAAAACTGAGAAGTAAGAGGATCAGTGATTTATTCACACTTATTATTTTGCTAAATATAAAAAAAATATATTAGGCTTCCCCCAGTTAAAATGCTGGAGAAAAGCTTTGTTTTAGTTCACTTAATAGTTCCCATAATTATATTTTATCAGACAATAAAACAAAGTTTTACGTATTCACTGACTGACTCTCCATTCTTTACTGGATGCTACTTTCACAGGGACCTCAAATGATATGACTGTTACTCCGCTGCCCCGCTGGTTCCCCTGACCTGCTGTAACAACCACACACATTCATATGTTACATGTAGCACTCAGGGCCTGATTCAGACCCGCTCGCGAGCGCTGAGCGCTCGCAAGCGGGTCGATGGTGCCCAAATGCGCATGCGCATGATGGAGGCGCCTCCGTCGTGCGCATGCGCGAGACCCGAATAATGATGGCCAAGCCGTCGTTAAAGGTCTCGCACCAAAGGGGGCGTGCTGTCGATGGTGATTGACAGCACGCCCCCTTTGGTGGGCGTGCCGGGGGCGCGGCTGCCCATACCGAGGCGTTCCCATGGGAACACTCACCATCTGGGTCCGGCCCCACTGACATCACTAGTCCGTGTTTTTGGTTTTGGATCTGTATTTTTGCTAAAAAATTCATAAAAACAGCTTAAATCACATAATGTGGGCCTGTTTTTTGTTGCTACAGTATTATTAACCTCAATAACATTAATTTCCAGTAATTTCCAGTCAATTTTGACCACCTCACAGCTCACAATATTGATTTTTTTATCTAGTTTAGGGCCAAAAGGTTGCATCCAGCTAGCTGGCTGACTAAGCTAAGCAACAGCAGTGGGCGGCAGTAACATGTGGCAGTTCAGCTTCGAACATGGCAGAGAGTGGCATTGCAGTGATACACAGAATGGCGGTTTAATAAACTCTATGACCCCTTGGAATTTTAAAAACCAAGAATGTTTTCCTTAACTAGGTCAGAGGCCCGACGGAGTTGGAATATGTTTATGGACTGAAGACAGGGAAAGGACGGAAGGATTGATTAGTTTTTACATTTATTTAATTTAATGTTTTGATTCTTAAAAAAAATTATGAGGGAAGATCAATCTAGGATCAAGTTCTTCAGTTCCTAAAAGACATCTTTGATCTGGAGGTTTTTAAATTTTTTATACATCTCGATCTAACAAAAAAAATGAGGTGGCCTTGATTGTGGTGGTGCTGCTAGAACATACTGTAAACAGACATTTACAAGTTTGTACAGGGAGGTTGTTAGGGATAATGGGACCAAGACTTGCTACTTACATCAGAGGAAACCAGCCTGTAGTTCTTCCCTGAATTAGAACTCCCAGCATCTGTGATGTTTGCTGGGGCCTACTGGAAGTTTTTTGTCAACAACAGGTGGCCATGCTTCAGGTAACCTCAGCCTGCTTTGTGCACTGTATGTACCATGTAAATATGACTAGGTTGGCAGTCAGCGCTCTTTCAAAATGTTTGTACCACTAGCTGCTACCTCTGGAATTGTCCTTAACTTCCTAAATCCGACAAGTAAATGAATAAAGAGGAAAGCACTCTGTGGTGGGTGTGTCGAAAATAGCTAGTAATCTAAATATGGAAATAAACTATTGTGAACTGGCCTTTTATTTCATGATTGTGTATATAGTGTAATAGAAATTGTTTCAAATGTGGTATAATGGAATGAGTATTTGTAATAAGGATCTGGTCGGCAAAATCTTGAGGCTGAAGCGTCTTAATGAAGTATAAAAGTCTAAAGAGTCTATATAAAACTGATGGGCAAAAATTGTAGGCTGGATGTTCAACGCATATGTCAAGAGGATGGTAAGGCATCTGATGCTGGTGTATATTCCCGTTATAAGATACAGAACCACCGTTCATAAATAAAGGCCAAGGCCTTATCCTTTCCTTGCCACTTTGTGTAGTAAATGGCATAATGTAAATTTTTTGTTTCTCTGCAGCTAACTTAGCATTTTTTTTTTTTTTCTTTAATGCTGTAATGGCGTTCTTGCAAACCACGGGCCTGTTTCAGACATTTACGTAATGGTGATATTTATGCAGATTAAGCGAGTTTTAGCCATTGCACATGTGTGAAAGCCATACAGCAGACTCGCAGTGATTGGTTTGTGATTCCGCTCGCACAGTGGATTCACTCCACTGACAGGTGACAGGTAGTGAGTGACAGGTAGTCAGCATTTGGGGAAGGTAATGGGAGGAAAACGCAGGCATGTCGGGACCGTTTAAACTCTGTTTCGTGGGCGTGTATAAAATAGCCATTGCAATCTACTTCGCAGCATGAGAGCTCTCAGCATGTCAGAAGAGCCGCAGTGTTTGAGACAAGTCAGACTTCACTCAGAAGCTGTGTAGCTGCTAGATCTGCATCAATGTTCCCAATGGTTACACTTTTGCACGTCATCGGACAGGTAGGAAAGACAGCAGTGGGTGTCCCTATGCTCGGGTAAGCTTTGGAAGACATCAGCATATTTCGCTATTGCGAACTGTGAGAAATTGCAGCTGTGATGTCAGAAGCATAAATCTCGCAATCATGTCTTTTATCATCTCTGTTCCTGATGCTCCCACCTTTTTACTAGTGGTTGCATAAGACATATATGTTATATTCAAAGCCTCAAACTCCCATAATGGCTGTTTAACAATTACCCAGTAAGTACATTTAAAATACAATATGCATGCTATCTGTTCTAAAGCAGTTCATAAAATCAGTCACGTTAAGCATAAATCTGCATGTGCAGTTTTCAGTAAGTGAGCAGCAGGATTTCCCATCCTAGCATATAAAAAACAGGAGGCAGTTGTTTGCAAGGAGCAGGGTTTTAATATGATTGGACTATAACAGACAATCTATTTAGAGCATGCTCTAGGGAGCTTATAAACAAATGTTGAGTAATTTCAGCCAGCAGTAATTACCCTTGCAGCTGACAAGGGTAGCATGATACTCTCTCCTTCACCTTCAGCCTAGTCCAGAAGGCATTGTACACAACGGCACTTACTTCTAATTATTTCTGCAGTTGTAGGGATAAAGACCAAAGCATGTTATTATAAAACATTTTAGAACTGTTTTAAACGCTTGTTTATTGGGACAATTAAACCCCATAACAGTCACAGCCCTTACAAGATTTATTTCCTGGGAATGTGATATTATGCAGAATTTTATGCTCGTATAAAAAAATAAAAACTTGTTTTCTGTATTCTCAGAATAAGTATTTCTAATCATCTGTGTTATTTCTTCAGCATTACAATAATAATATTTTCCGACAATTTAAAGGGTATATTTTTAATATTTGCAGGATAGGGAAAATGGAAATTTTATCGAATCTATATCAATTAGAGAAAATAATTATTTTAATTAAGAATAAATAAGGATTTAATATAGATGTTAGTAAGATTGATCTCTAATTATTTTAACAAATATGTATTTTAGGGATCTCTTAAAACAAAGTAAAGGGGCCCATACATCAGCATTCAGCAATCACAAAAGAATGATTCATAGATTCGGTAAATTTTCCCCACTGTAAAGATTCCCCAATCCACCATTATCATTTTACTTGTAACGTGGGGCAAATCGTCTGATTGTTACCATGCTAGCAATCTGCAGCCCAGATTGGTCTGTGAAATCCAACATGTTGGACAAACTGAGGGCCTGATTCAAAACCAGACGCTATTTGCGCTCGCTCGTTCAGAAAAAGGTGCCGGATATTTTAATAGAGCGCTCGCTCTTTGCGGTCTGTTGACGCCTCTATGTCACAGTGCTTGTGAACAGTTCAGGCTAAAAGACAACCAAGTGACGTGGCCGATGACGCTGCTTTGTTAATTATGCACACCCTTAAAATGCCCATTTTGACCATTTGGCGCGCCTATGTTTGGATCTCCACTCCCCGTTTTCAAGCACCTTCCCCTGTTACCACCCACAAACGCCTCATCCTGTCACTCAAATTAGCAGGCACTCGCTATTTTGCGAACACATGATTTCCGACCGCACTGACTGGTTGGCGCATGCGCAGATATGCGGACCCATACGCATGCGCAGATATGCGAACATCGCTCGGAGCGAAAGATCGGCCGCTTACGAGCGGCTCTGAATCAGGCCCTGATTCACCAATTCCAATCACTTTTTGGTAGTAATCTGTGATCTGTGGACCCCATACATTGCAGATGTTTTTACACAATCATCTGCAAAATGCAGAATTGCCCCAATTGATTGCTGATGTATGGGAGCCTTAAGACAGTGTACGCTCAGCCATATGATGCTTTGGGACATAATTGACATAATTGACATATATTTGCGGACGTGCAGGGCTTATTTGTCATGGGTGAATGGATATACACACCAAATGCCTTATTTAGAGTCAGGCTTAGAGCAAGTCGTGGCTTTTTCTGCCACAACTTGTATTTTTTGTTTGGTTTTGTTACTGATGGATATTATTGTGATCGCAGCTGCAAAAACATGCTAATAGTTCCACAGATCACCAGAATTTATGCATTCCTATGTAATGGCGTTTAAACGATCAGAACCACCTACGTTTTTCTGAACCTCCCCATGTTACCTCCCCCACATGCTGACTATCTGTCACTCACTTTGCGAATGGGTTCTCTGTGCAAGACAATCGCAGTGTCTGAACATGCACAATGGCAAACAATCGCTCAATCTCTGTAAAAATCGCCATTGCGTCCATCTCTGAATTAGGCCCTGATTGTCTATGTTCAGGCATATGCCAGGCATGTGACTGTGAGATTATTCTACCACCTCTCCAGGACCACTTTAGGTCCTGAATCTTTGTAGTGAGTTCTCAGTATGTGCTTGTAATTGTGAGTTATCCTAGATTTGTTTTTATGCTTTCTGGGTGTGATGTATATGGGTGAGCATATTTATATGTGCATAAATGCCCATGTAATAAAAACATTCAAACACAAAAATAACACAACAGTCCAATCACTCTCATGAGAAATATAAAAAATCCATAAGGGCATATTCAATTGGGTGCGAGAAAAGCAAAAAACCGTACCTGCAAGGTTTTTCCTGCAGGTACTGTTTGTTTGCTATTCAAGTTGGTGAATTTTTTTTTCTGTTTTGCGCGCTATTTTGAGGTTTTTATACTCGCACCACCAGAGCAAGTGTGATTTTTTTTTTTCTAAAATAGCTAATTTGAGTAAAAATCAGTGGGACTTGCTGTGTGACCCAAGCGTCACCCCTCCTAATGACTAATTAAGCTTTTGGAAGTTTCCAATTAGCTTAATTAGTCAGCAATTACTCTCCATCCGAAGTGCGGTTTTCTGAGTCGGGACCCAGACTCCAGCAGCAGCGGTGAGTATGAAGTGTGTGTGAGTCTGTATGAGTGAGTGTGTGTGTGCTTGAGTGTGTGTGTCCCCCCCAGTGTCAGTGTGGCCCCCCAGAATGGGCGCTGGGAGAACTACATCTCCCAGCAGCCGTTGCCCCTCCCACCAGCCCCTGGAGTCTCCCAGCAGCCTCCGCTCCAGTGAGAAGATAGAGAGAAGGCCACCGGAGCTGCGGAGACCACCTGAGACCCCCGGGCAGATAAGTGCAGAATTTGTTTTTGTTTGCAGAGCTGAAAACCCCACGACCACTATTTTTAGATTGGATACCGTGGGTATCAGGAGTGCGCATACCCGCCGTAATCCAAAATTGTGCGCGAGGGGAGCGAGGTTTTTTCCTCGCTAAACCTCACGCCCAATTGAATAAGCCCCATAGTGCTCAACAAAGCAGCACTTAAGTAAAAAGAAAAAGTTAAATCAAGTGAGTTTTCCAAAAGTGATAGTGAATCGGAATGGATTTTAACTATTGTTTTTCACAATTTCCATCATGCATACTTTTATATACTGTTAATTTTCCAAATGTAGTGTAGCTGCATACCCATTTTATAGGGGCAATTCTGAAGCAGGTTGTGGCCATATGTGTAGGTACTAGGCAAACATATACAGTAGGTGCATTTTCCCAAAACAAAATTTGAATCACCTGATTCATAGGGTTACAATAACCAATATATTAAATAGACTCACCCTTGTAAAAAATGACTCTAAAGCCCTAGGACTGCATTTACAATTTCTGACATTGTTTATATACTGTAGGTAAACTAAATTTGTATCAAAATTGCTCAAGGGGCCAATGCCAGAACCTACAGTTGGAGCAAACAGTTTTGGGACAGTGTGAAGTAATATCTGTTACTTGTTTTTTTTTAAATAAACCAGGCACTTCCGATTGTTTATACCCTAAATTTAAGAGTGTAATGGTTTTGCTAGAAAAACATGGCTAGTAAAGGCATTTCCCTTTTAAATTTTGGGCATACACACAATCGGAAGAGCCAGGATGTAGAATCCGTCGCTTAGTAGACGTGGTAGACGTAGTAGTGGTGTATTACTATTGCACTGCAATACTGTCTGTACTATAAGTACATAAATTAGGGAGCCAGATTTCACCATATGCCCCAAAGAATATTACTTAATCTCTACCACTATCTTTCTGGTTTTGAAAAACAAAATGGGTCATGCAGAGTGGACAAGCTTTAGATACATTCCGTTTGGAAAGAATAGCTTTATAACCCTGCTTAACACCACTTACGTACGTTGCACTCCTGCCCATGTCCTATTTATTATTATTTTTTTATGTGCATCAAATGTAATCACTATTAGGCATAAAAAACACCAGCAGGAACAACTCCCACCCCACATATGCAGGTAAAAAAACATTCTTTCTTAAACAAAATCATAATCTATAATCATGATCTATGCCCAAGCGATTAAGGAACATCAGTCAGAGAGCACGCAAACAGTTAATTACAAGTTATTTACTAGTGCCAGTGACCATCTTCATCATTATTTGCACCTGCCCATCACCACCCACACATAATATAGTTATTTAAGGCACATATGTGTATTTTTCCTGTCTGCATCTGCTCACAATTATATAAAAACATACTTAGAGTAATGCTGCCTTGTCCAACTTACTTCCATCTAGATGCAGACAGGAACTTTTCTTTATGGGCACATATGTCTGTCAGTGTTCTGGGCAAGCACAGTGTGACTATACACAAGCTATACTACCCCATATGGCATAATACTGCCTCATACAGTACCCATCTGTCTGTTCTCTACCTTCATGACAACCCCACTGCTGACACAAAATTTATTTCATTTATTTTTTCCTTTTAGTCTCTTATACTGGACTTCATCTCCCATGCACAGTGAGGGTCACTGACATATCTTAACTTATACTGTTTCTGATCCATCTAATAGTTTATCTAAATTGGCATTGTACAATTGCCTTTCTTTCGGCATTTCCCTTACACCATGCTTCTCCCAGAATAGGAAACACATTAATTGGGAGACATTTTACAAAGGGTACAACTGATTAGGTAATTTGTTTAATGTAGCCATGTGAAAGACTAAGGTTTCTCTTGACAGCAGGCTTGTAGATCAACGGGTGTGATTCCTACCAATTGATAAGCAATTGTCGCTCAGTAGAATGTATATGCTGGTTAGACACATAGACATTAAGGTTAGAAGTAGTATGGTATGCAGTCAGAATCTCACCATTAACCTCCAAATTAACATTCAAAATGTTGACAGCAAATGGTTGACATTTCCATGAGGCTTAGAGTTAGGGTTGCCATTAGCATTAGGGATTGCTTTAGGTTTAGCATTAGTGTTAGGGTCAGAATGAGAGGAGAAAACAGAATGTCGATATTTCTTCAATTTCAACATGACATCAATTTCAACATGCTAAATGTTGACTTGTTCAATGTCGACTTGGTCAATGTCAACATTACGATCATATCAGCATAATGAATATCAACTTTGTAAATGTCTAACAAATACACTGAACCCATCAATATATTTATTATGGATAATATTAACCTTCAAAACACATTTTTCAATAAATCAATGTTCTGAGAAATCAATGCAAGTTAAATTCAAGGAACAAAATTGCATGTGTGCAACGTAACCACTATGCAAAGAAGCAGCAGTGATCATTTATTTTTCAGAATGGGTCTTATTAATGCTATAATAATATATATTTCATATGCAAATGTGAGGTAGGTTATGGCATATTTATTGAATCTCTTGTCCCAGTTATATAGAAGTTACTGTATGAACATGTTATATTTTTGGAATTTGTATCCCTTTTATTTAATGACTGTGTTGTACTTTTGTGTATCTTGAATTACATTAATTTAATAAGTTCAATGACCTGTACATTGTTATATTTGAGCAAAAATTTAAGAAGTTCTGTCTTTGTTACTCTAATTATCCCAAAAGCGTTTTATAAAAGGAAATATTGTTTAACTGTGCTAACCCTGTGATAGCTTGACTGTATAACATTTTGGATAGTAGGGACTGCTTTGTTAAGCATTTGAATGATGGTGTGTAAATTGTTAACTAACAAAGAGCATAATGTGTTCTAGTGGGTACATTTTGTGCAACTGAGTGATTTTGCATTAAATACTAAAGGTTGTTGCCGTAACTAGTTGTGGATGGATGTGAGAGACCTGCCATGTAGTGTTTTTCAGCTTGACCATTACATACAGTCACATGCTTCTTCCACAAGTGAATGGAGTGCGTTCCAAGATACTCCACTGTGCAACGTGGTGTAATATGTCACAACCCACTTGATACATTTCTACATCCTATAGCATAGCAGTTTCACTAGAAAAGTAACATCTTGCTTCCAGGTGCCAATAGCAATGCAATAGCACACCTGTTAAAAATAAGCTAAGCTTAACTCATGCATTTGTTGTACTGTAGCTTATATAATTAGGCTATAAATCTATTTAATTGCTTTTTAATATAGATCACCACTATAAATTGTAAATGTTAATACAAAATAATATACAGTATTAGAAAACAATAAAAAAAATATTAGAAAACAATTTATATACACTATATGGACAAAATTATTTGGACGCCTGACCATTACACCAACAGGGACTATAATGACTTTGTATTCAAATACACATACTTTAATATGGAGTTGGTCCCCTTTTGCAGCTATAACAGCTTCCACTCTTCTTGGAAGGCTTTCCACAAGATTTTGGAATGTGTCTGTGGGAACTTGTGCCCATTCATTCTGTAGAGCATTTATGAGGTCAGGCACTGATGTTGGACAAGAAGGCCTGGCTCATAATCTCCATTCCAGTTCATCGCAAAGGTGCTCTATGTGGGCCAATCAAGTTCTTCCACATTAAATTCATCAAACCATGTCTTTATAGTTCTTGCTTTGTGCACTGGGGCACAGACATGTTGGAATAAAAAAGGGCCTTCCCCAAAAGTTGGAAGCATAGCATTGTCCAAAATGTCTTGGTATGCTGAAGCTTTAAGATTGCCCTTCACTGGAGGTAAGGGGCCTAGCTCAAACCCTGAAAAATAGCCCCATACCATTATACCCCTTTCCTCCACCAAACTTCACAGTTGGGAAAATTCAGTCAGGCAGGTAACATTCTACTGGCATCCGCCAAACCCAGACTCGCCCATCTGACTGACAAACAGAGAAGCATGATTCATCACTCCACAGAACAAATTTCCACTGCTCCACAGCCCAGTGTTGGTGTGCTTCACACCACTTCATCTGACACTTGGCATTGGACTTGGTGATGTGAGGCTTGCATGCAGCTGCTCGCCCACGGAAACCCATTCCATTAAGCTCCCGCCACACAGTTTTTGTGCTTAAATTAATGCCAGTCGAAGTTTGGAACTCTTCAGCTATGGAATCAGCAGAGCGTTGATGACTTTTACGTATCTTGCACCTTAGCAGTCGTTGACCCTGCTCTGTGATTTTACATGGTCTTCTGCTTCAAAGCTAAGTTGCTGTTGTTCCTAACCACTTCCACTTTCTAATAAGATCACTTACAATTGACCGTGGAATATCCAGCAGGGATGAAATTTCATGAACTGCCTTATTGCAAACATGGCTTCCTATCACAGTACCATGCTTGAAGTGACTGAGCTCTTCAGAATGACCTATTTTGTATCACAAATTTTTGCAAATGGAGATTTCATGGCTAGATGCGTAACTTTATACACCTGTGGCAACAGGTCTGATTGAAAAAACTCAATTGAATAGTTAACAGGTGAACCCAAATAAATGTATATATATATATATATATATATCAGTATATCCCATACTCACACTTTCACCAGGTAAAGAGAAACTAAGAAATCCGAGGACTATGAACAACAACTGCAGGTATGCACAGAGAGATGTAAAGGGAAAGGTTAACCTACCCATGTACTAAATGGAGCACTTAACAAAAGCAGGCATTTGGATAGAACTAAGCTGTTGAACTATAGGGAGAAGAAGGAGAAGGAAGAACGTATTAAATTTGTTACCACATACAACAGGCATGAACACATCATTAGGAGATCCCTTCAAGACCATTGGAACATCCTACTAATGGATCCTGTTCTGAAAAACTCCCTCCCAGCACAACCACAATTAGTATTTAGGAAACCCAAGAACCTGAAGACCTTTTAGCACCCAGTATGATCAGGACCATTCCGGAACAGTCAGCTCTTCTACCAAAGTGCAAAGGTTGCTACAAATGTGGGCAATGCAATGTTTGCAGGTTTCTACACCCTGTCAGGAAGATGTTTTACAACAGTGATCAAACCAAGGAATATAAGATTAATAATGTATAAACTGCAACACATCCTCAGTTATTTATTTGCTTGAATGCTCTTGTAAGCTAAAGTATGTGGACAAGTCTAAAAGACCATTTAAATTACATATCCAAGAACATGTCCGGAATATTTGGAACAAAGTACAGACACATGCAGTGTCCAAACATTTTTTGTCTCACCACAACTCAGATCCGGAAGAACTGTCCTTCAAAGGAATTGAACCGGTGACCCTTGGGGAATGAGGAGGTGATCTCTCCAATTTACTCTCTAGGAGAGAGATGTATTGGATATATACGAATTGGAGACACTGTACCCGAAAGGGTCAAACGAAAGATACGAAATAGCTCCCTTTCTATAGCTTTAAGAGTTCAGCATAATTTTAGTCATGTTTTGCTTTACTCATGTTCAGCGTTACCTTATTTATACAAAATTTGGTGATATTAGTGCGCAACAAGTCCCCAAAATCAGCCAGCAGAGTACAATAAGGAAGTTTCACCATAAATGCACTTGTATAGAATAAAACGATTTTTGTCTCCACTTAGGTGCTTTCAGGGATTACCATGTAGACCACAGATCATATCATGAGTCTGTATTCTTAATTATTATTTCGTATCTTACTCCTTTGCATCTCTATATTTAGAAATTGTGTACTCACAGTTTGTTATGCCACGTCCCCAGACAATGAGTTGCTTGCATGTACAAATGCATTTACTTGTCACCAGTAGGGTGGTTGAAATCTCCCCCTTACACAGAGCCTCTATTCTGGGTGTCACAATGCAGCATCTGTGTAAGGGCACCTCTGTGGCTAGCAGTCAGCAAAAGTGATGTCTCCATGCAAGTTGTCATCCACTGCAGGCAACAAGCAATAGATTCACACTTGTAAAGGAAAATTCGGGGTGTCTCTAACCGGTTTCGCTGCGTTTTCTGGGAGCTTTTTCTAAGAGTCTGGGGACGTGGCATAACAAACTGGGTACACAATTTCTAAATATAGAGATGCAAAGGAGAAAGATACAGAATAATCATTAACAATACAGACTCATGATATGAACTGTGGTCTACATAGCGTTACATTATACCACACCGCTAACTAAAGCCACACTGTCACGACCTGGCCCTGGGGATCTTCAGTCAGAGGACTGGGAGTTGAGGTACTGGGGTGAGGAGAGAGCAGCAGGAGAGGAGGAAGGATCAGCTAGATCCGGATGTTGGTGAGACCTGACCAGAGACGCGGGGTCTAACTCGCTGGTGGTTTTCACCAGTGACCCCTCCAATTGGGATATGCACTTCGCAGTGCCCAATGAGCAGGTCGTGGTCCCCTGGTCAGTTACCCTGGAAATAGCAAGAAGACTGACAGGTATTGTATGTACTGGGCAGGGGCATTTCTAGAGAGGAGGGGGCCCATGTGCAGTCTCCGATATGGGCCCCCTCCTCTCCGCCAGGCAGCACACTGAGCTGTGCATGGCCAGCGCTGGAGTTATAGACTCTGGGCACTAGAGTGTGCCCAGAGTCTATAGTGTCTGCACAGGTCACCAGGAAAATGGCCACGGCGGCCATTCTCCCTGTACTGCGCATGCGCAAGCAACAGAAAAATGGCCACCGCAGCCATTTTCCAGTTGTTTAACAGCACCGGACACCCACGCCGACATGGGACTCTGGAGAGGTAAGTAATATTATGGGTGCAGGGTGTGCGGTGTGGGGCCCCCTTGGACCCAGGGGCCCATGTTCCCCGCACACCCTGCACCCATTATAGATACGCCCCTGGTACTGGGAGTAGCACTGTAAAAAAGTACAGGAGATTAGCACAGAAGAATATCTCTGTTGATTATCAATGGAGAAAAGCTCTGGAGAATAACAGGAGGATATCACTGAAGAATATCATTGGATAATAGTACTGAAGAGTATAACTGAAGAATATCACTGAAGAATATCACTAGTGATTATCATTGGAGAATAGTACTGCAGAATAACACTGGTGAATAGCATTGAGAATATCACTGGAGATTACCACTGAAGAATAGTACTGCAGAATATCACTGAAGAATAGTACTGCAGAATATCACTGAAGAATAGTACTGCAGAATAACACTGGTGAATAGCGCTGAGAATATCACTGGAGAATAGTACTGCAGAATAACACTGGTGAATAGTGCTGAGAATATCACTGGAGAATAGTACTGCAGAATAACACTGGTGAGTAGCGCTGAGAATATCACTGGAGAATCCTGAGAAAAGACACTGGAGGTAAATTCAGCGTGTAGCCTGGAATGGTGTTAACAGCTACTGGAAGAAGTGAAGTTGTTCAGACAGCTTCTTGTTCCCGGAGCCTAGCTTTATACCCCTAGGTAGCTGGTCATTGGAGGAAAGAATCAGCTGAGTGACCGCAGGGCTACCATGGGAGAAAGGTCCGGTCAGGTGATACAGACAACATTGCTGCACCCATGACAGCAGCCGAGGGAACTCCGCAATAGAGAATCGCATGGAAGTCTTAGCAGTCTGTGAGGAGAATGCACAGCACACCACCTGCCGCAGCACCTGGCATCTGACAGCACAGTAGATCAGGGAAGCAGGTGCTGCGGTGAGTAGCGGCCAATCCCAGGCCACATCCTGACACACACTATACTGGTTATGCCCAACCTCATCTGATCTTGGAAGCTAAGCAGTGCTGGGCCTGGTTAGTACTTGGATGGTAGATCACCTGGGAATCCCAGGTGCTGTAGAATACTGTGAAGTGGTTTATTAATATATTATTATAGTGGTTTTACACATGTAAAACTCATATGTCCTATATATATATATATATATATATATATATATTATATATATATATATATATATATATATATATAAAGTCTGTAGAGCAAGTGTGCACACTCCTAGTATCCAAAGGACGGATGCACAGTTCAATAAATAAAGAAAAATTTCTCTGCAGCCACAGAAAAAAACCAGCACACCATGAATTCCAAAAATATTCCTTTAGTGTAGTAATTCGCAATGGTATGAACAAATACAAACACATATAACAAATGTGCTAGTGTATCCAGCAGTAGTATACAGTCAATCAGGCTCCTTAAAGCTTTTTCAAGCATCGTGAACAAACAGCGAGGTTCCCATCATATAATAAAGGTAGCTGCAGTGTTATCATGCATAGTCACCACCATGGAACAAACGTGCTGTAGTCCTAAGGAGCCAGTATGTCACAGCCCGACAGCTGTTTCAGTGCTTCCTCACACCTTCATCACGGGGCACAGAGTTATAGCACTGCAGCAAACCCAACACAAGATATACACAACAATAATACCTACACCTGTGTAGAAAGTCCACACAATCACCCACCTGATGCATCTCAATCCCAGCGATTGGCATAATGATCCGACTTCCATCTAATCGGCAAACCAATGTGCCGGAAATGACGTCTGCGGTTCATTCACACATCCCGGAACACATGCTTGCGTTCCAATCGGGGGAAACGGCTTGAATAGCTATACCTAATTTCAGCGCTGTGGAATATGTTGCTATAGTAACCAAGATGCTGACCTAGCGTCCTGGTAAGGAGTTGATCAGGTAAAGAGTGATCCATATGCGGACTTCCCCACATGTGTTACAGATACAGGCAAACAGAAATAGCTAGCACACATAAAACAATGGCAATATATCATAAATAAAGTAAACAAGAAAATATTTGAAGAGAAATAGTATTAAGTTAAAGAAAACAAGACAGGTTCAATTCCTCATTTAAACCATTTGGTGACATAGATTTAAACTCATAAATCCATCTGGATTCCCGTTGTAGAAGTAATTTCTCCCTGTTGTCGGCAAAAGGGAGAAAGGCAACAGGGAGAAATGACTTCTACAACGGGAATCCAGTTCAGCTAAACTGTGTGACAAAGACTGTTGTACTATGGTGCTGTCTACATCCTTCATATAATATAGTATATATATATATATATATATATATATATAATATATATACACACATATAAATATATATATATATATATATATATATATATAACATAAAAGAGGGGGACAATGACAAGCACCTGATAGTGTGGTAATTTTGATAATCATTAATTAGAGGTATGTGCTCAATATATATGCGTACCGTGTATACGCTTGTCTGTTAAGTGTATCAAATAGGTCTTATTCATCATATCATATTACATCAATATATAATGGGTCTGCAATATGATCAGGGGCTATTTTTAAGGATCTTTATAAATAGAGCGGTTATATGTTCTTTTTAGCTTATTAATATATGCACTTTTATATATAAATATATTTTTTATATGTAGATTAGCCTAACATTTAAAAGATTCATCATATATTCTTAGAATCTCTATTCATCCCATCCAAAATGATGAAATATAATCTGTGTCCCACAACAAATTGGCGGCACACATGGTACACTCCAGCTACAAGGATGGCCCATCACTTAATAACAAAATACACTAATATAAGGGTGTATTTCCATGTTTTTATCCTTTAAATCTGCATAATTGTATTTATATATTTTTATTTCTATCTTTATTTTTTAAACTATATATTTGTGTACTGTATAACACTGCTGTTTAATATTGGTATAGAATTTACCAACAGGATTATTTACCAATACAATATTTAATTGTGTCCTGCGGAAGAATATACCCTCCTACATCTAATAAGGTGCTCCATAAGCAGTAACCTCCAATAAATAGGCAGCTGTCAACCAACAAAATGGTGGGTCCCCAGTGAGGAGTTTTTATACAGTGCATGGGACCTAGCCAGGTAAGCTACACTGAGCATGCAGTCCATACAGTTTAGTGTATTTAGAGCTAGACATAATGTGTGACTTCCGGTAGCGGCCAAAAACCGAAAGTGACGCGCCGTTCCGGTTCTGGCCAGATGCAGATGAGAAATCAGGAACTAACGGTTACAAAATCAATTTGTCAATTAGGAGAAGGTTGGGTATATATATAGCCTCCCTGTGCATATACTCTATAACCCCTGAGGAAGCCTTATATAGGCGAAACTCGTAGAAACATTTACCCTCACCAACATCTGCTGCTATTTGACTTCTAATGAACTATGCTGCACTTTCTGAAAAAGAGACAAACATATACACCCCGGGAGTCAGCCACTGATGGACTAAGAAGCATGTTCTCAAACTTGGTCCTCAGGTCCCCAAACAGTGCATGTTTTCCAGGTCTCCTTACAGAATCAAAAGTGAAATAATTAGCTCCCCCTGTGGATCTTTTAAAATGTGTTAATGAGTAATGAATATACCTGTTAGGAGACCTGGAAAATGTGAACTGTGTGGGGTCCTGAGGACAGAGTTTGAGAACCATGGGACTAAGATAAGCAACTTTTTTTTGTGTGTAATGTATATATAGTGTGAATACATTTGATTATTAGCCACAAACATATGACACTACAGAGGCAATTTATTTGCATTTGACAAGGTTGCTGATGAATTTACCCGTGGTCGTCTGGGAATTGGGGATAAAAGGCGTTCTATAAATGAAAGTATTTCCCAGTGTGGAGCTCCCTGGTTGATGTAAAAGACCTATTTGATACGCTTAACAGACAAGCGTATACACGGTATGCATATATATTGAGCACATACCTCTAATTAATGATTATCAAAATTACCACACTATCAGGCATCGTCCTTGTCACCCTCTTTTATTTTTAGAAACCAACCGCTCTGCCAGGCGGTAAACCAAGAGGACTGAGCAGCCACCTACATAAGAAAGGAACATAATGTGATTGAATAGACTAATTTGGTTCTGAATAGATCTAATAAATCTAAAAAAGAACCATTCTTTACTGACTATATACAGCATTGGATACATACACAAACAGGAAGCAGCGCCAGTATTCCATTTCTCTTTTCAAATATATATATATATACATATTTTGATGTGTGTAGTAATTTATAAATAATTGTACTATACAATAATATTTAATATAACATATTTCAAATGCACAAGATATATTCTTTAAATTACAGTCATAAGCTCAGTACATACTAACGATACTGGATTAGAACCTCTATACACTCCTTCCTATACCTTCTAATATCCTGCCTATACCTTCTAAGGATGACGCTAATTTGCATACGCAGTTTATATAGTAAATACAGACTCCAGACTTGGAACGTGTGGTTCCAAAGCACAAAGTATTATTCAAGTAAAAGTACAGTCAGTTACACGCTATTGATCCATACACAATTTGGCGCAAAGGAATTATACAGACCCAAGTACAGTATACATACGCAACGCATCCGGACCGGATGTTAGGCATCAGCAAGAAACCCTTCGTCAATCAGCATTCAGCATGAAGACTAAGACCCAGTGTTGGAGTACACATATTTATACCCCCCAGAAATAGACAACACAATAGAGAAGTTTGTTGCTGATGCCATTGGTCCTCAAGGGGGATGCATCTGTTACAGAGCATTTAACAGGCTGATTCAAATAGACACAACCCAGCCTCCAACAACTGAGGGTCTCTGGTTTCCCGCCCCATGCAACATTCTAACAATTGTTCATATAATATACATTTTGTTGCTTGAAGTCTCTGCGGTCCATAAGTTGATAATGCATGATGTGATCTCCACACCGATAATACCGGAATTCTGTTGAAAGAGTACGCATCAGTACAAAACCAAACACGGCTTACTTAGCATGCATAAAACCTTAGTTACCAAATAATCTTTATTTCACAGCATTTATACTAAATGCACAAACTTAAATCTTATACCTTAAAGCTTATGGAACCTTGTATGTGAATATGTAATGTGTGAGTATGCGGGGTTTGATGTAAAGACGCTAGTTAACTTGGAGCAGATGCGTGCGCATAAAGCTAATGAACAGCGGTTTCATATAGGATCTTATGCATTCGCTAATATGCGATTAGTTACCAGTGCAATTGTGCGTATTAATGTGTGTATGAGAAATGGTGCACTTAGATCTCACTTAAACTAAGTGAACACCTAGCAGTGTGGAATGCTGAGCCTTATAGTTCATCACGCCCCCCTCTCTTAACAGCCCCCACCCTTCCCAGGCTCAAAAGTAAAGTCCTTTGTTCTCCCAGACTCTTGTGTGAATGCAAATTAGCCCAGCTACAAGACCCAAACCTAAGATAACACTCTTGGCTTTGAAGGTATTTTATTGCAGGAAGCCTGCTAATGTAAGGTGTGTATTTGAGCAGGGCCACCTGGAGTGAGAGCAGACGTTATATTCAGGAAGCTTGTCTACACAGGCTAGTTGTCACGTGGCCATTTGCTCTGTTTAGCTAATGCAATATATCCTTTAGGGGAATTATAATAATATACACTTTATCCAGAGCACCCAAACTACGTAAAGTCATGAAATGGGCTTTTGGTGAATCACCGTAACTTATGGCGATGGTCACAGATGCAATCGCATGATGCTAATAGTATTATCGCCACATGTACTAAAGTGTGAGTTTATCTAAAATGGCGCTTAGGCGGCCATTTACAAAATGGCATCTTGCGGCCAGTCGCAAGATGGTGTCGCTGCGATTCAATTTTAAACTGATCTTGTCTCAGCCAATAATCAAGCTTCGACAATTCTGAAAATCCTGACATTTTGGTGCGGCATACGTGCCATCTTCAGGACAATGTACAGGGACAAATATGTATTACTGACAAACATATAGTAAAACTTACCATCCTTATGTAGAAATATGGCCACCAAATGTTCAATCCAGATGAGAGTAAAGGAGGATGCGGGCTGATGACATCACGCCACGTTGTAATGGCAACTCCACATGGTATCTGGTCTGGCCTCCCATCCTCCGGTCTAGATGCACTGGGAATAGCCTGAAATTTAAAGACCATTAAGATTTTGAGGAAAGAAAATGAAAAACTGAGATCTGCAGAAAAAAAGGAAGAATCTAATGAATACAATTTACAAACTGCTAGTAGAGTATTCCATGTCTAGAAGACACTTCTTTGTACACTAACTTAGTTTGTAAATCTCTATCACACACTATGGGACTGGCTGCAGTCAAGGAATTCAGAGAAGGAAACCCTCATTATAAGGTACCAGACTATTAATTTACTGTATATTACAATTACTAGAAGTTACCTAATACTGGAACTACTTTTGGTTTGATAATTTGCATTATATTTAAAAAGAAGGTTGTGCCGTGGGATCTAATGTTGCGCCGATTTATGTGAACATCTTTATGTTTCAGCAAGAAAAAAATCTTATCTCTTGTTCGCCCAGAGATCAGTAGTAAAATAATTCTGGACAGTACTTGAGGTACATGGATGATTTATTAATCCTATGGACTGGGAGTCAGAAGTCTTTCATTGAAATGATTACAAAATATCAATTTGTCTCTAAAATTTAATTTGAGAAGATAGAGTACCTTGACGTGAAAACCATCTATAATCATAACAAGCTCTGTGCTTTAGTTTATTGCAAACTCACGGATAGGAATACTATGCTACAATATACTAGTCATCATCCACCAGCTTTAAAAATAGGTCTTCCATTCTCACAAATGTGTTCATCATATAAAATAGCTGCAAATAAACTAATACTTGTGGTTAGTATGTATGTAGTGTCTTGCATTCTTGTGAATAATTTTATAAAGATTATAAATACTTGAAATCTATTCACAGTGTTGTAGTCTCTAGCATTAATAAAACATAACACAATACAACAATTGTAAAAAAAAATATCAATAACCAATAACAAAATGAACAGTCAATATATAATAGTATCATATATAAAAATTACAAACTCAATTAATGACAGTTAGAATAAATATAAAAAGTAGATAAAGTATGGTATAAATATCGTAAAAAATAAATAAATAAAATTAAACCATAATATGTGACATACAACCTCATAAGAAAACATCTACATCCTTATTTAGTCTTAAGGGAGTAAATGTATATAACTGATCAATGCAATAGATGTATCTTTTGTAAAATAATACTCTAACTCCATTGTTACTGTATATTCTAAATTCTATTGAACTTAATCTAAATATCTCTAGATTATGTTTACGACAAAATTATGGGAGATGTGATGAATCAATAGACCATTCTTAGTATTCTAATCTAGTATGGTTTTGTATCTTGCATGTAAAGGACTTCATAATTTTGTATATACCACTATAAGTACCATTAATATCATGAACTTGCAAATATTGCAATGAAAACAAGGTAGGGACATTTCTTTGTAACTTGCTGAAGCCAATTTATGTTGAGATTAAATGGTGATAGTTTATTTTACCTGATTTGGGGCAAAAGGAATTTGAGATTAGTGGATTATTATAAACTACTGCTGGTATTTTGTGGAAAACTAGATAGAATATACTTTAGGGGAAAGTTTTCCAAACTCTGCCTTTACAGTCCAGGTTTTAAGGATATCCATGCTTGAGTCCAGATAGTTACATCAAATTAACTGAGGTACTAATTAAATCACCTGTGTTTAAGCATGGATATCTTTAAAAACTAGACTGTAATAGTGAAGTTTAGCAACCACTGCTATAGCCTCTGTAAAAAGCATTTCCCAATTTTGACTTAAGATGGGTACACACTAAGCAATGTGTGACCCAGCAACGGTGTGATGTTATGTAATGATATATTGCACATGCTGTACACACTGCATGCTCTGGTGTATGACAGCATGATGTGTCATTACATGCTCCAAGTAACTGCACCACTTCATTCATTGCAATGTCCCATCTACCATGCACAACAGCAGATGGGACGATGTAATAAATGACCATCATTATCGACAGACCGGACGTACACACTATATGATGTGCATGATATAGCATTCTGATCCGTGTTTATTGTATAATATATAGTAGAGATGAGCGGGTCTGGTTCTCAGAGACCCGGACCTACCCAAACTTCACGATCTGGGCTGAGATCCGAGTTGGTTTGTGTTATCCTGCCTGACATGGATCCCAAAATGAAGCAAGATGTCATCATCCCGCTGTCAGATTCTCGTGGCTTTTGGATTGTATGTAAGTCCCTCCCCACGGTGATCAACACCATTTGCTTGCTGAGTCCCAGGCTGTTAGGCTGTGCTTCATCCAAGGGGGGCTGAGTAGTGTAAAAAAAAAGTAACTAAAGGTTTTAAAGAAATAATAACTTAAAAAAAGTAAAAAAATATTGTTATTGTGCTGTACCCCACACTGTGATGCTGTATGCTGTACCCCTCTCCAGTGTATACAAAACACTATGATGCTACTGGCCATATTGTGAGAGATGCTGCAGTGTAATATATTCATTAAAAATATTGTGACACTGTAAGGGATAGTGCAGTGTATTCATAAAAAATTTGGTGACACTGTAAGTGGTATCGCAGTGCTTTATTCATAAAAAATATTGTGACACTGTAAGTGGAAATGCAGTGTTTTATTCATAAAAAATATTGTGACACTGTAAGTGGTAGCGCAATGTATTCATAAAAAATATTGTGACACTGTAAGTGGTAGCACAGTGTTTTATTCATAAAAACTATTGTGACACTGTAAGTGGAAATGCAGTATAATATTCAACACATACTGTGACACTGTAAGTGGTAGTGCAGTGTATTATTCTTAAAAAATATTGTGACACTGTAGGTCATTGATACCGCAGTGTAATATTTAAAATTGATACAAATTGACATGTAAGCTGTACTACACTACATTCGTGTTTGTTGATATGGAGAATGATCAGTTGAGAGGAGAGCAAGAACCACATAGTAGTGCTGGAGCTGCTGCCAGTGCCACCAGTCATGATGATACTAATCTGTCTACGTCATCTACTAAAGCCGATGTCCAAGAGCATACAGGGCTTAAGTCAGGGCATATAAAATCAAAGAACTAATCTTTTACATTGATAAAGAAAAAAAAACATCAAAGGGAAAACTAGCTGCAGAAAGACATAAAATTGGCAATATTCCTTTCACCACACGAAGTGGCAAGGAAAAGCTAATGCCTTGGCCTTTATATATGACTGGTGGTTCTGCCTCTTATGATGATTTAAGCACAAGTAAACATGCTGACATAGAAATCAAGGATGCTTCTATGGAAGTGCACTAGGATAAGGAGGATCTTTGTGTAGCTGACACTAATAAGGATGTTGATTATGAGGATATTGATGATGAGGATGTTGTTGATGAGGATGTTGTTTGTGTAAATCAGGCACCAGTGGAAGAAACAGTTGTTGCCCATCATAAGGAAAAGCCCATTGTCATGACTGGGCATAAGACAGAAAAATCCATTTCTTATGTGTGGAATTATTTCTACCCAAATCCAGACAACAATTGTCAAGCCATCTGTACCCTTTGTAAAGCCAGAGTAAGTAGAGGTGGGGAGCTTAACCATATAGGAACTTCCTCTCCCTGTTATCCTCTCCCTGTCATCTTCAACACATCCATGAAAAGAGTTTTTGCAAAATTCAGAAACTTTGGCTAAAAAAGTAACAACAAGCAGTCCAGCATCAGCTAGTTCCCTTCTATCTGCTAGATCCAGGCACCTGCCATCTTCACCACCAACACCTTCATCAACAATATCCTTAATCACAAAGCGATTGGCTTGTTTGGGCCCTGTCAAGGTCGAATAATTGCATGCGACCACAAATCAACTGTTATCGGATGATTTGGTCATCCTGTGTCTGATTTATGTTGGTACAATCCATGATACACCATTGCGTGCGCACGCACCCGGTGTGTGCACGTATCCACACATTCGCACAACACTAAATAGCGAATAATATACAACACTCTCACACTGACAAACACAATAGTCATGTAGGGGTTAGTTAGTAATGAGGAACAGCTTCTGTATACATGTCTGAGAAAAGTAATTAAAAAATATATACACCAGGATCTTGTGAGTGTTTTACATATAGATTGAGAAGCCCCGCATACAGACAAATATGGCTGTGGCAATTGAAATATAACCCAGACACTGATATGCACAATTGAATTTGTCTGAATGAGAAGTTAGGAACAATGGTCAGAGGTTTGCTTAAAAAGTACTGACAAGTGTATTCTAAATAGGCAGAGGAAATCCTTTGAATTAGCTATCAGACAAAGTGACAATGGCATTCAGCTGGAGGTCTCCACCCTGCTTGAAAGTGAACCTCACTGCTTGTAACACCTTGCACTGTAGTTTAAAAATACAGTCAGGTGCATAAATATTGGGACAATGACAGAATTTTCATATTTTGGCCTCTATTCACCACCACAATGGCTTTGAAATGGAACAAACAAGATGTGCTTTAACTGCAGACTTTCAGATTTAATTTGAGGGTAACTACATCCAAATCAGGTGAACGGTGTAGGAATTACAACGGATTCTATATGTGCCTCCCACTTTTTAAGGGGCCAAAAGTAATGGGACTATCAACTCAAAAGCTATTTCATGGACAGGTGTGCGCTATTCCCTCATTATTTCATTATCAATTAAGCAGGTAAAAGGTCTGGAGTTGATTCTAGGTGTGACATTTGCATTTGGAATCAGTTGCTGTCGACTCTCAATATGAGATCCAAAGAGCTGTCACTATCAGTGAAGCAAGCCATCATTAGGCTGAAAAATCACAACAAACCCATCAGAGAGATAGCAAAAACATTAGGTGTGGCCAAATCAACTGTTTGGAACATTCTTAAAAAGAAAGAACGCACCGGAGAGCTCAGCACCACCAAAAGCTGCGGAAGACCACGGAAAACAACTGTGGTGGATGACAGGAGAATTATTTCCCTGGTGAAGAAAAACCCCTTCACAACAGTTGACCAAATCAAGAAACACTCTCCAGGAGGTAGGTGTATATGTGTCAAAGTCAACAATCAAGAGAAGACTTCACAAGAGTGAATATAGAGGGTTCACCACAAGATGTAAACCATTGGTGAGCCACAAAAACAGGAAGACCAGATTAGAGTTTGCCAAACAACATCTAAAAAAGCCATTACAGCTCTGGAACAACATCCTATGGACAGATGTGACAAAGATCAACTTGTACCAGAGTGAAGGGAAGAGAAGAGTATGGAGAAGGAAAGGAACTGCTCATGATCCAAAACATACCATCTCATCAGTGAAGCATGGTGGTGGTAGTCTCATGGCGTGGGCATGTATGGCTGCCAATGGAACTGGTTCCCTTGAATTTATTGATGATGTGACTGCTGACAAAAGCAGCAGAATGAAATCTGAAGTGTTTCGGGCAATATTATATGCTCATATTCAGTCAAATGCTTCAGAACTCATTGGACGGTGCTTCACAGTGCAGATGGACAATGACTCGAAGCATACTGCAAAAGCAACCAAACAGTTTTTAAGGCTATAAAGTGGAATGTTATGCAATGGGCAAATCAATCCTCTGACCTGAATCTGATTGAGCATGCATTTCACTTGATGAAGACAAAACTGAAGGGAAAATGCCCCAAGAACAAGCAGGAATTGAAGACATTTGCAGTAGAGGCCTGGCAGAGCATCAGCAGGGATGAAACCCAGCGTCTGGTGATGTCTATGTGTTCCAGACTTCAGGCTGTAATTGCCTGCAAAGGATTTGCAACAAAGTATTAAAAAGTGAAAGTTAGAATTAGGATTGGTTTGTCCCATTACTTTTGGCCCCTTAAAAATCCTGATTTGGATGTAATTACCCTCAAATTAAATCTGAAAGTCTGCAGTTAAAACACATCTTGTTTGTTTGTTTCATTTCGAAGACATTGTGGTGGTGAATAGAGGCCAAAATATGAAAATTCTGTCAATGTCCCAATATTTATGCACCTGACTTGTATTAGTGAAACTATGTAATATTCTTACCCTTACACATTGCACACTTACATAAAAAGGTTCCCTAGTATTAAGGTTAATATTCAAGGTTTATTCATTATTAATTATGTAATGAAGCGACTGTATTTATGATCTCAGGTTTAGTACATGATAAGCAGACCGTGTTTGGTGCTATTCTAAACCACTGTTTATTTGCAGACTTCCGGTTCCATCGGCAAGGAGAACGCAGCAGGCATTCGCAAGATATGAATTATAGGTTAGAATGTATCTCTGTATGTAGTGTCTATTGATTAGTTAAAACGGACACAAAGAAGCTGTTGGAGACTGAACTATTACAATACAAACTGACCTATGAACTGCATCGTAACAGGAGAACCAGGAAGAAGAACCAATGGGATTATGCCAACTTGTTTTATTGTATTGCCTATCTCTGTAAGGGTTTATATGCAAGCTCCCTGAACCTGCTAGTCAGTCATCATATTCTTTCTGTTGACCTAGGCTTCACCTTTGATGCCGGAAATCTGGATCCAGAGCACCTGCATAACGTATTGACTGTATCTTGTTTATGTATAATCTTTTGCGCTAATTGTATTTAGATCACAGCATGTAACTATTTGCTTTTGGTAAATAATATCTTTTTGTGCTTCGGAACCACAATCCAAGTCTGGAAAGCAATTATTTCTTGTGCAACCTATAATGCTATTTAGCGACATTTAGAGTGTATAGACAGGTAGGAATCCATAGCCCCCACAAAGCAAGCTACCACTGGGCAGCTGATATTGCTGGCCATGATATCATGATACCATCATCCAATTCCTCTCCCTCATCAGTGTGTGCATCATCTTCACACAATATTAATTTGTCCCTGATGGAATCCACAACCACAGGTGCCGCTGTATTTTTTGGATGCAATTCTTGGTAGAGCTCTTCCTCCTGGAATTTGTAGTTCACTTTGATGAACATCATTTTTTCCACATTTTGAGGAAGTAGCCTCCTACACCGTTCACTGACAAGGTTCCTGGCTGTACTGGAAACTCTTTCTGAGTACACACTAGAGGGTAGGCAGCTCAAGTAAAGCAAGGCCAGTTTGTGCAAGGTCCTCCAAATTGCCTTTATTTCCTACCAGTAGTCAAACGGACTGTCTGAAATGCCTAATTGGATGCTATCATTAAAAAAATGTAAAATAGTCCTCACCATTCTTTGAATATTGACCATGTCAGATGGAGTCATAGTAGAGGTCTCATTAATTGTAGACAATTCTTTTAGACCTGGCAAGATGTCAAAACTTGGTTGTGTTGACTCATCTGCATCACCATTGGGTCTTTTGAGAAGGTTTAGTTTTCTCTCGGCAGATGCACTTACTGGAGAAACTGAAGGAGAAGCCATCGCGGCATCACGTGCCACTTGAGCTGACAATTTGCTTACCAACAGCTCTTTGCATCTTTTCAGATCTGTTTCCATTGTGAAGAAAGACATGATGTATGACTTAAATCTATGATTCAGCATGGTTGCCAAAGTGTATTGATCCGATTGTAAGATCCTGACAACCCTTAGATACTGGTGAAGCAAATAAAGGACTTGATTTACAATTCCGACATACTTAGCGGAATCACTTAGTTTCAGCTTCTCTTTCAGTTTCACAAGCTGCTTTCCATCAGTCTAATTAGGGGAATTACCTAACTCAAGCTGGTAGTGTCTGAATTTACTTCACAAGTGGCTACTTCGAAGGGTTTCAGAACTTTGCACAACATGGAAAGTATTTTCTACTGAAATTGTTTCCCCCCCTCCTCTTCTTATGTCATAGTACGCTGTGTTGCTTTGGATGACTTTTAGCTGTTCCTCCATCTGTTGAAGCATATTCCACCTTGTAACTACCTCTTGCTTCAACATTTCTTGCAGGTGTTGCAATCTTCTACATGCATCTGGTGAATGGCGAAAATGTCTAGAAATTTTTTAGTCCACAAAGAGCATCGCCTGCATGGCCCTGTCATTTAAAAGAAAATTGTAAAATGTCACTGTTCACAGATGATGTTCTTTTAACACTGTCAACCCCTTTAGGGTCTCTCCCTAATCTCCAGATGGAACTGTTGTTGTATGGCTCCCTCTCGGGTTACAAAGTAAATCATTGCAAATCAGAAGCCCTTGCTTTAAATGTCCCCCCATCCCCCGAATTCAGGCAACACTAGACCCCAAATTTCAATTTTTTTGGAGACCTTTAGCCATTAAATATTTAGGAGTGTCCATTACTAAAACTTACTCTTCCCTCTACAAAGCAAGTTCTATCCACATGATTAAGACACTACAGCAAGACCTAGACAGGTGGAATGTTTTGTATATCTCGTGGATAGGCAGGATTAATATAATTAAAAATAATTTCCTCCCATTTATTGTGCCTATTTCAAACCCTTCTGGTTGCTCTTCCGTGTTTGGCACTTGCTTCCCTACAGAAACTATGTAATAATTTCATATGGGCTGGATGTAGACCTTGCATTTGTAGGACTATCTTAGCTAAGAGTACAGTCTCAGGTGGTCTGGGTCTCCCCATTTTGCAAGCCAACTATTTGGCATGTCAACTCAATCATATTGTATCATGGCACTATGCACCAGGGATTAAGAAGTGGGTGGATATTAAAAGCTCCTTAATTCAGGGAGGGTCTGTTTTTTCTCTGGTATGGCTTCCCGAATCTTGTAGACTAGCCTCTGCCTTTTCGGTTCCAACTGTTTATATTACTGTCCAGTTATGGGATAGGCTTTGCAGATCCTGTGACTTAGCTTCTTACCCATCGCCCCTGACCCCGATTTGGAATCATCCTTTGTTTATTGTGGGCTGTGACAGTAACTTTGCCACCCTGTGGCATAATTGTGGCATTGAACGCTTTACCAATGTTAAAGGTGCATTTGCTCCTGCTACAGTTACACCCCTCCAGGACCGCTATAGCCTACCCTCCTCGTATCGCTATCAGTATCTTCAAGTTCTTAGCTTTATCCATTCTTAAACCAAATCCTCTTCTTTATGCTCCCCTACCCCTTTTGAATGGTTATGTTTATTCTCGATTGGCCAGAAGGTAACATTTCATTAATCTATCATTTGGTTTTGGACCCTGACCCCCCAACCTGTGAGCCCCACAAATTAGTTTGGGAGTCTTTTGCTTTGGAGGATGATCAATGGGATGAGATTAGATTACATACAGCTAAGGCCTCCATTAGTGTATCAACTAGAGAAACTTGCTGCAAAGTTTATTCCCCATGGTATTTAGTACCCCTCAAACTCCATGCCATTTTCCCAGCTATATCCAATTTGTGCTGGAGATTATGTGGGAAGGACCTCCACACCTAGTGGTCCTGTACTTCTATATTTCCTTTTTGGGATCAGGGTTGTTCATTGATTTGCCGTGGTATTAGGTTTAGGGTGACTTTAGATCCTGTAGCGGCCCTATTGATTTCTTCTATACCTGGGACTTCCAAGTCTCAAGATAAATTACTTGTACACATATGCAATGCAGCCAAATCCCTAATTGCCAAACATTGGAAGGATCATAACCCGACTCCGCTGCCTGCCTTTGTGGCAAAGATTAACTTCATTGCCTCCATGGAGTATATCACCAGCTTACAAAATAATGGGTTGTTAAGTTTCAGGCAATTTGGTCTCCCTGGTTCCAATCTCAGTCTCTCTTTACTTCCGGTCTCTGCTGACCTTTCTACCTTTTCCCCCCTTTTATCTCTTTATTTATTTATCTATTTATTATTTTCATTCTTTTTTAATTTTTCTTTTCCCATTGCAATAATAATTTTCTGGATCTATGCTAAAATTTTTGTGTTCTTTAGTACTTGATTTTTTTACTGTGTTTTGATCTCTGAAGATATCTTTTATATTTATGTAATACATTCTTGGTGTATGTTTTGGATGTTCTTCACTTATTTTGTAACCAATACTGTATTTGATTTATATTTGCTGTATGATTTACTTTAATAAAATATAAAATACTTTGTTTGAAAAGAAAAAAAATTGCTTCACCAAGTTGATTGCATGAGCAAAACATTGGACGTGTTGGAATTCACCCAGCTGTAATGCTCTCATAATTTTGGTAGCATTGTCAATAATCACAAATCCTGATGAGAGTCCAAGCGGGCAAGCCAAAGATACTGTTGGTGCCACTGAAGGTTATACACCCACCCAGTGGGCTGTTACAATCATTTAATCTTGCATTTGCTCTGTTTTGCTTGTATACATATCTGTGGTTAAGTGGACAAGTTGGTACAATGACATTTTGGAGAACACTAATTAAGTTTTTTTAACGTCCTACAGGCTGGGAATTGCTTTTCTACTGAAGTGGAATCTAGATGGGAATTGGTAGTGGTGACACTGGACCACAATTAACTGTCTATACCCCACTGCATTATTGGTGGATATTTAATGCACATTTAATACCAGCATAGACGTTATGGCGTCAGTGATCTGCAGTGCAACTTGGTGACTGCTGCCATACTTGCTCCCCCTTGCAAAGGTTTGTTTAACAGTCAATTGTTTTTTTTAAACTACTACTGGGATGAAGATCCACTCACAGGAGCAGCAGCATCAGCAGCAGCAGGCTTAGCACTCAAGGATTCTTCTGGGGCAAGGACTGATATAAATGATTTAAACATTTTTGTAAATGCCTCCTCCCCTCCTCCCTCATAAATTTGCTTCAGAATCAAATAATTTAATTAAAATTTACTACTAATCAACCCTTCCTTTCCCTGTCTTCAAGTACATACATATTCCAACTCCCTCAGACCTCTTGAATAATAAAAACATTTGTTTCCTGATTTGCCAAGTTGGAAGTTGAACTGCCACAGTTGCTGGAATCTTCTACATGCAGTTGCTGAATGCCAAATATGTCCAGAAATTACATACCGTACAATGAGTATAGCAGGCTGAAGTAAACAGGCACACCATCTGTTGTTGACAAATAACTTCCAGTAGGCCCGGCAAACATCACGGATGCTGGGAGTGCTAGTTCAGCTGGAGAGCTACAGGCTGCTTTATTCTGATGTAAACAGCACCTCCACAAGTAAGGCCACCACATTTCTATTAGATGTATAAAAAACCTCCTTGAGATCAAAGATGTCTTTCATGAACCGAAGAACCTGTTCCTACATTGATTTTACCTCATACATATTTTTAAGAATCAAAACATTAAAATAAATAATTTAAAAACTAATCAATCCTTCCGTCCTTTCCCTGACTTCAGTCCGTAAACATATTTCAACTCCCTCGGGCCTCTGACCTAGTTCTTGATTAATGAAAACATTCTTGGTTTTTAAACTTCCTATGGGGTAATATAGTTTATTAAACTGCCATCCTGTCTACCACTGCAGTACCACTCTGTGCCATGTTGGAAGCTGAACTGCCACAAGTTAGTGCCGTCCACTGCTATCACTTAGTTTAGTCAGCCAGCTAGTTGGATGTATCATTTTATCCTAAACTGGATGAAATCAATATTGTGAGCTGTGAGATGGTCAAAAATGACTGGAAATAATGTTATTGAGGTTACTAATACTGTAGGAACAAAAACAGGCCCAATTTATGTGATTTTAGATGTTTTTATGATTATTGTAGAAATAATACAGATCCAAAACCAAAACACACAAGGGTGGTTTTGCCAAAACAAAATTCAGATACAAAACACGAAGGAGATACAGACCCAAAACCAAAACCATAACACTGGGGTCGGCACACACCCCTAATACATAGTGTAGTGTGTAAACATTGATCCAGTTTTATAATTTTCACTATTATATCTGGAATGAAAACGATGAATATGAGTTGGTGACAAATTCAGTTTTTTATTTATAGAAGCAAACAGGACCAGACTGGGACTAAAAATAAGCCCTGGCATTTAGAGCACACAGGCCCACCTCAAGTCAGCATCTGAACACAGAGGAGGGCACATCTGTACACTTCAAAGCAGACCCATAACTACACATTTTGGTGCCCTATGTAAATAAAGACCATTGGTGGTGCCATCAACAAATGAAGGGATAGTGAGCTCCAAAAAACACAGGTGTGGTCTTGCTGGGAAGGGGCATGACCACACAATAGTACCTTCAATTTAAATGATGCCACACTGTATGGTCCCTTTGTCACAGTACATCGCACAGTAGTGCCTTTCATCACATTACACCACACAATAGTGTCCCTTATTCACATTAGATCATAGAGTAGTGCCCCTTATTCACATTATGCCACACAGAGCCCATTCACGTTATGCCACAAAGTTGACATCCTTACAAACATTATGCCACACAGTAGTAGTGCCCCTTATAACAGATTATGCCATGCAGTAGTAGTGCCCTTATATATCATGCCCCACAGTTGTAGTGCCCCTTATACATTATACCCCACAGTAATGTCCACTACATAGTATGCCACACAGAGTAATACCCCTTATAACACATTATGCCCCACTGTAATGCCACACACAGTATTGCCTCTTACATATTATGCCCCTTCCCAAGCAACTCTCCCTCCATCCCTCTTGCATCCTCTCACTTCCCTCTGTGTCCATCCAGAAGCCTCTATTCTTCACCTGTGTGCCCTGGTGAATTTTGTGCCGGGCTGCCAGCACCTACATGTAGCTGCAGCCATGGGGAAAGAGCATCAATGTCATTTTCAATGAGGTGCCAGTTGCGAGCCAATCAAAACTCACAGACCGGCAGCCAGTCAGCAGCAGCTGCGGGTCCATGAGTTCCTAATGGCTTGTGACCAGCGCCTTATTTAAAAGGACATATGTGCTGTTTCTCAAGAGCTGCCATGGCTGCATGCAGGTGGGGGGGACCCATAATCAGGATAACACACAAAACAATTGTGCAGGGAAGTTTATCTTATCTAAAATTGGTATAGTATATCACACACCATAAGCTCCCCTGCTTCTCTCCCCAAGTAGTGAGACACAGACAGCGCACTGCCATGCCTTTTTTATTTAGACATTGCAGCTGCAACTGCTAATAAGTCTGTTGTCTTATTCGAAGGTTAGAGACCTGAACTGGATCCCAAGAATGAAAGTGCACCCTCTTTCCTTTTATCACTCCAGGGACCCTTAAACAACTCATTCCATCCATCCAAAACACTAAAGCAGCTTTAATGGAGTGTAAAAGGTACATACAGTCAGGTCCATAAATATTGGGACACTGACAGAATTTTCAGATTTTGGCCTCTATTCACCACCACAATGGTTTTGAAATTAAACAAACAAGATGTGCTTTAACTGCAGATTTTCAGATTTAATTTGAGGGTAATTACATCCAAATCGGGTGAACGGTGTAGGAATTACAACAGTTTCAATATGTGCCTCCCACTTTTTAAGGGGCCAAAAGTAATGGGACTATCAACTCAAAAGCTATTTCATGGACAGGTGTGGGTTATTCCCTCATTATTTCATTATCAATTAAGCAGGTAAAAGGTCTGGAGTTGATTTTAGGTGTGACATTTGCATTTGGAATCAGTTGCTGTCAACTCTCAATATGAGATCCAAAGAGCTGTCACTATCTGTGAAGCAAGCCATCATTAGGCTGAAAACTCAAAACAAACCCATCAGAGAGTTAGCAAAAACATTAGGTGTGGCCAAATCAACTATTTGGAACATTCTTAAAAAGAAAGAACGCACCAGAGAGCTCAGCAACACCAAAAGACCCGGAAGACCACGGAAAACAACTGTGGTGGATGACAGAAAAAAATTATTTCCCTGGTGAAGAAAAACCCCTTCACAACAGTTGGCCAAATCAAGAACACTCTCCAGGAGGTAGATGTATATGTGTCAAAGTCAACAATCAAGAGAAGACTTCACAAGAGTGAATATAGAGGGTTCACCACAAGATGCAAACCATTGGTGAGCAACAAAAACAGGAAGACAAGATTAGATTTTGCCAAACAACAGCTAAAGAAGCCATTACAGTTCTGGAACAACATCCTATGGACAGATGAGACAAAGATCAACTTGTACCAGAGTGATGGGAAGAGAAGAGAAGGAAAGGAACTGCTCATGATCCAAAACATACCACCTCATCAGTGAAGCATGGTGGTGGTAGTCTCATGGCGTGGGCATGTATGGCTGCCAATGGAACTGGTTCCCTTGTATTTATTGCTGATGTGACTGCTGACAAAAGTAGCAGATTGAATTCTGAAGTGTTTCGGGCAATATTATATGCTCATATTCAGTAAAATGCTTCAGAACTCATTGGACGGCGCTTCACAGTGCAGATGGACAATGATCCGAAGCATACTGCAAAAGCAACCAAAGAGTTTTTTAAGGCTAAAAAGTGGAATGTTATGCAATGGCCAAATCAATCCCCTGACCTGAATCCAATTGAGCATGCATTTCACTTGATGAAGACAAAACTGAAGGGAAAATGCCCCAAGAACAAGTAGGAACTGAAGACATTTGCAGTAGAGGCCTGGCAGAGCATCACCAGGGATGAAACCCAGCGTTCTTTTGATGTCTATGCGTTCCAGATTTCAGGCTGTAATTGCCTGCAAAGGATTTGCAACAAAGTATTAAAAAGTGAAAGTTAGATTTAGGATTGTTTAGTTTGTCCCATTACTTTTGGCCCCTTAAAAAGTGGGAGGCACATATAGAAACAGTTGTAATTCCTACACCGTTCACCTGATTTGGATGTAATTACCCTCAAATTAAATCTGAAAGTCTGCAGTTAAATCACATCTTGTTTGTTTCATTTCAAAGCCATTGTGGTGGTGAATAGAGGCCAAAATATGAATATTCTGTCAATGTCCCAATATTTATGGACCTGACAGTAGAATCCTACCTATATAGCTCATCACTTTGTATTATCTGATGGAACAAACGTGGCATATCTTCAAACCTGGTGAGTGCCATTCCACTTGAACCTGTCCAGAACAAACTCTGGTTGATTCATTATGGATCGCTATTGCGATCGCAGCTGCGATTATGCACATATACCCACTGCGAAAATATGCTAATATTTACAATCACAATGCCATCGCAGCCCAACATAAGGACGCCCACTTCCCCTTACTCACATCCGTAATACCTTGCATGTCTGCGAAACCATCGGTAACATCGAGTATCAGCAGAGCCCAGGCTCGGACTGGGCTGTTGGTGCCCCGGGTAAATCACCGGTGGGCCCCCTTGCTTCAGAGCCCTGACCACTACAATTGGTTGGCGGGGTCCATACATGAGCACGCTGGTTCCCATCGGACTGCCTTCAGCAGTTGCCCCATCAACTATACCCTCTTCATTTACTTCTACTCCTGGTTCGAACGCTGATGAGTTTCCTTAGAAGGGCAGGAACTCATCAGCAGTGTGTGATGTACTCAGATTGGCTAAGTGACACATCACACAAAGTCACCCAGCCAGTCGGAGAACAGACACGCCCTCTTCCTACACTGCCCGGGAAAGCAAAGGATCAAGCTCAAGCTGAGGAATCAGGTGGCTGCTGCTGGACTCTGACTGCAGGATGACAGGCAGCACAGATGGAAAAGGTCAGTGTCACTGTGAAATTGTGCAAGTGTGTCTGTCTGTGTCAGAAGCAATGTGTGAGAAAGAGAGTTTATCAGGTTCTGGATATCCAGTATTATAGAATTGGCTTTGTATGCACTGCCAGAAGGCAAGCTGGGACTTATTGTCCCAAAAAGCTGGAGAGCCTTGTGTGTTATTTTATAGTTTCTTTTGCAGTCAATCTACTGTTCTTGTTGTGTTTTTTTAATTAACAAGTTAATTTATCACTTAAAGATTACTGGAAAATCAGTGCATATAAATCTCTCTCTCCACACACACTTGTATTATGAACCCATCACTCACCGGGTCACTAACTATTTTGGGGTTCTTTTTCTCTCTCTCCCCATCTATTTATATTTTTCCCCATCATGCCCCCAACCCTCTTATCTAGTCTCTCTCTACTGCTCCCCTTTCTGTTTTTTACCACCTCCTTTTCTGTCTGCCATCCCTCTCTTTTTACCCCTTCTCTCCTTCAATCCCCTTCTTTTCTCTGTTCGTGTTTTTTTTTTAAATATATATTATTGTTTTTAAGGCAGTATAAGTAATTCTTATAGGTGGGGGCATGTCTTGGCTTAATACCCCTGACTGCTGCTGTTACAAGAATCTTGTTTCCCACTGTGGACCTGATTCAAACCCGCTTGCAAGCGCATAGTGCTCACAAGTGGATCGATGGCTGGGCAGTGCGCAAGCCACGGAGCGAGTGAGAAATTCACTCACTCCGGGGCTTGCTACAAATAGGGCAGCTGTCGATGTTGATCGACAGCTCACCCCGGTTTGTAGGCGGTTCCTGAAGGAACGCCTGCCGTTTGGGGGAAGCCCTACTGACATCACGACCATCGCAACCATCACCTGGCCACTTGCAAAAGCTGTGGGTGGTCACCCACAGCTTAGCGAGCTGCCAGAAGGCTGGCCTAAAAAAATAAAATAAAACCCTTCAGACCTGCAAGCTGCCTCTGGCAGCGAGCGGGTCTGAATCAGGGCCTGTGTGTCTCCCCCGGTTCTCTGCCTGACATCTCTAAAGCTGGCAATACACCAGACAAACTAGTTGGTTGGAATGAAAATCGAATAATGCATGGGAGCAAATGACAATCATCAATTTGCTCCCATACAACGGAAAACACAAAAAAGGTCATTCAGGCAGGTTGATTAAATCTGTTTGATTTAAACAACTTGTCTGAACAACGGCTTTCCTCCATTTTCCGGTGTTTGGGAGCAAATGGACGATTGTCATTTGCTCCCATACATTACCAGATTTTTATTACAGACAACCAATTAGTTGTATAGTTAGAGGAAAGTTGGTCTGGTATATGGCCAGCTTTAGGTGTCTTACCTATATGGGCCCCCCTCTGGATGTACTCTGGATCGTGAACGGTCCCCCTCATCGTCCCTCTCCTTCATTTGTGATATGGTGGCCGCCAACTTAGATAAGCTCTGCTGCCCATTTGTCCACTGCATGCTTGGTGACATTCATTGCCTATGGGGTGCTCATTGGATGTGTATATATGCAAGACCTGGGTATTTTGGTTGAGCCAGGCCAAAAACCTGGGAATCTCGCTATGTCTGAAAGGGGTATGATTGACTTGTTGGGTAGTATGGGTCCCTTCTATGCATGCTTGGCCTGGGACAGAGGCCTTTCTTAATATTTTGAGAGCTCTTAAACATTATACTTGTTATTACTGTACATATATGCATATTTTATCATTATGTAGCAATTCAAGCTTTCCATGTGGATGGACTTCGTTCACCTGAATTGCTCTGGAAAAGGTACAGAAGGGAAGCCGGTGTTTGTAGTTACAAAATACTGTAGCTAGAGAGCCACAGAATACACTTAAAGTGGAGCTGTCTTCACATGGTACCTAAAACTACCTTACAACATAGGCAAGTCCTGTGTTTGCCCCCCATGCTACAGTTTCCCAGTCAGACAGGCCTATATTGGGCACAGTGCTGTGTCTGAGAATCTGAGGCTGTATGCTATTATGCCATGTCCATTTGTTGACCACACCTACCTAATGACTGGTCCTATGAATTCAGTGGGCCCCTGCCATTGCACTTCCCTTGTGGGCCCTTAATGGCCTAGTCTGACACTATCGGAGCTTCATGTACAAGTACAACAGGTCTAACCTTACTCAAAATTTGCTAACCTCATCTCACGCAGTGAAAGCTCAAGCTGCATAGTGGCTAATTTATGTAACGGCTTTGAAACGCACTAACACGTTTGCGTTTCCCCCGACCACCCCGTCAACCCCCCCAAATGGTCACTTCCTGTCAATCACTCTGCGACGGGTCTGCGTAGTCACTGCATTCACATTGTGATTGTAGTGGAGCCTTCACGCACAGCGATGCATACGTATGCGCAGTACGCAACAATCTGCCATCTGCGTGCGTAATCGCAATATCGATCCTTGCTGGATCAGGCACTCTATTCAGAAAGATAGCTAACACCTTGGTAAAGCTCACTGAGAAAGCTACTGCCTTATCTACAGTAATATATTCAGCAGCCACTATGATTTTAGTCAATAGCAGATTATTTAGCCTTAGTACATTGATCCTGCCTGTGCCTATTTAATTTTTACAGTAACTGTTTGCTGTGTACAAGCAACACTGAGGACCTCATTCAGAGTCAGTCGTTGCAGCCGCACGGTCGTACGCATACGATGTTTTTCTTTCTGCGCCTGCGCACGGCTAGCAGTGCGCATGTGCGTACGAGCTCTACCGATCACAAATACTGTCGGTCGTAGGGATTCCGACACGGAAGTGGATTGCTAAAGTTGATTGACAGGAAAGACCGTTTGTGGGAGTATACGGGGGTGGTGGTCTGGAAACTGAGGCGTTCTTCAGCATTTCCAGGCATTTTAGGGGAGTGCATAAATTACCTGCTTCGTACGACCAAGAATTGCGGATGCAATTGAAAACGTCACTCTACGAACAGGCTGATCGTCCAGGCTAAGGTAGGCAAGAAGCGTCCGTAAGCCACAACAGTATAATCGTTAATCTGATGTTCCCTGCGATGTTTCGATTTTGAACCACACAAACCAAGCAGCTATGATTGCTGCATTGTAACTATTAACACTGCTAATTACCTTGTAACTCATTTCACTTGCATGTGCATTAGTGAATTCGTTATCAAAATGTTTCTTTGTGCTTTTTAACCAGTTTTTTGCTCAAACAGTTTTTAAAATATCTAGCATTGTGCCTGATTCAGAGCCGCTCGTAAGCGGCCGCTCGTTCGCTCTGAGCGATGTTTGCCCAACTGCGCATGCGTACGGATCGTTATACGCATGCGCGAATCAGTCAGTGCGGCCGAAAATCGTTTGTTCGCTAAATAGCGAATGCCTGCTAATATGAGTGACAGGAGGAGGCGTATGTGGGTGGTAACAGGGGAAGGTGCTTGAAAACGGGGAGTGGAAATCAGAACGCAGGCGTGCTTAAAGGTCAAAACGGGCGTTTTAAGGGTGTGCATAATTAATACTGGAGCGTCATTGACCACGTCACTGGGTTATTTTATAGCCAGAACTACTCGCAAATTTGTGGTAGCAAACACCAGCCCCAAGAATAGCGAGCAGTTCATACTCTGTTCGATGTACTCGATTAATCTAATAAATAGCGGACATGACGTAGGATGCGAGCGGCCAGGGGGGGTCTTTTTCAAAATTACAACCGCAAGTTTGTTTGCTCGTTCAGACATAGAGGCGTCAACAGACCGCAAAGAGCGAACGGTTCATTTGAATAGCCACCCCTTTTTGTTGAACGAACGACCGCAAATAGCGACCGGCTCTGAATCAGGCCCATTGTGTTTTGCGTAGCAGCCTTTTCAGATACTACACTGTTTAAACCTTGTATTCATTGATATAGTTAAAGTTAAACATTTTTGGTATGAAATTATTTTATTTTTGTGAAATTTGCCTTTCATCACAATGTCAAGAATAATTGTTTAGGCAACATTTGTATATAATTAAAATAAAGAAAAAAAATAGATTTTGGTTAAAAAAAAAAGAGCTTGAGACATTGGTAACCAGAAATACGGGGACTGGACAACAGGTGAGGGAGGAGATATCCAGGGCTACTTGCGTCATTTGGGCCGGCTTGGAGGAAGAGGTAAGCTACGGACAGCTGACTGGCGTGTAACACGCCGACTGGCCTGGCCAGAGGTAGATGGGATTTCCTCTGGCCTAGGCATAGGGCTCTCCATACTTGCGGGGGTGGCTGTTGGGCTGCCAGAGGTGGTGGTCCTGGGAGGAAGGGAGTCTCGCTCCATCATGGCAGGTGGGTTGGCCTGCTCCTGGGTATTGGCCAAATGATCTAGGGCCCTAGCAATGGTCTCCAGGGCCACCACCACCCTCACCAGAGTGGTCTCCATCCTCAGAAGAACACATGTGTTATCCTGAGTTTGGGAGACAAACCTGGTGAGGAGAGGCACTGCTTGGTCTGATGTTTGCCCTGGAGTAGACTCCACAGGGTCCCCAGATGGAGTACTTGGATCCTCCCCTGCAGAGTCCCCATCTGTGCTGGACCCAGACCTTACCTCAGGAGCAGGCACTACCTCCTCTGAGTCTGGAATATAAATTAAAAAATTTTATTTGTTTTTCAAAAAAAAAAAACAGAGACGTTTCAGCTTTATACTTTTTGGCTTACAAAATTAAATTACCTCCTTGCACATGTGGAGCGTTGAAGTCGGCCATGTCAGTGTCCATAGTGGACACGCCGACTATCTCCTCTTCCGTCACACATCCCTGAGCCAACGTCTCCAACCTTGTCAAGGCCAGCTCCTCGGGGATGGGACCACCACCTGTCCCCGCAGCATGGTCCACCCTACTCCGTAGCTTCCTCTTCAGTTGGTATTTGAAATCCGTCCAGCTGTCAATGTTATTTTTGAAATTTTAAGTGTTAGTTTTTTTAAATAAGATCAAGCTTTGGCCTTCAGTACACTCACAATATAATTTTCTTACCGTTTTTTTACGACTTTCTGTGTTCTGTAGGTTGTCCCCACACCATTAACAGCCCTGGATATCTCCTCCCAAATCCTGTCTTTGGCTCCAGCCCCCATATTTCTGGGTGCATTGACTAGGTTCTCCATTATCATGGTCACCAATGTCTCAAGCTCGATCTGTGAAAATGGAGGGTTTCTTGGCCTTGGCCTTGGCCTGCTTGGGCCCGCCTCCTCCTCCTCTACTGCTGGACTTTGATTCCCAGCACCTACAACAATTTTTCAAATAGTACAATTTTTTAAAATATTTTATGGGAAATATGACCAGTTCTTGTGTTGTGTAAAAAATGTGATTGGAACTTACCTGGCTCAGTTGGCCTCTGCTCACCATGCTCCTCTCTTGCCATTCTGCTAACCTGTGAGAGAGCATGAAGAATACTGCTTCTGTAGACTTTTTTATAGATGTGATCGCATCCCTGGATTGGTTACCCATGCATCCTTATTTCCCTAACTACAAATGCACACCTTTCCTGCATTCCGTAATCACTGCGTGGGTTGGGCTAGATGTGAGCACATCCCTGGATTGATTACCCGTGCATCCTTATTTCCCTAACTACAAATGCACACCTTTCCTGCATTCCGTAATCACTGCGTGGGTTGGGCTAGATGTGAGCGCATCCCTGGATTGGTTACCTGTGCATCCTTATTTCCCTAACTACAAATGCACTCCTTTCCTGCATTTCGTAATCACTGCGTGGGTTGGGCTAGATGTGAGCGCATCCCTGGATTGGTTACCCGTGCATCCTTATTTCCCTAACTACAAATGCACACCTTTCCTGCATGTTTCAATAATTGGGGTTTGGTTTCTTTATTTAAGGCAAAGCCAAATGTTCCTTTACTTGTGGGTTGTAGTTGGAGTGTTTGGTGGTGCAGGAGGTGTTTGATAATAGTTAAATAGTTTGAAGTTGATGGAGAGGTGCTTTTGTGTGTAGTTTGTGAGGTGTTTGTTTGAAGTTGATTGAGAGGTGCTTGTGTGTGTAGTTTGTGAGGTGTTTGTTTGAAGTTGATTGAGAGGTGCTTGTGTGTGTAGTTTGTGAGGTGTTTGTTTGAAGTTGATTGAGAGGTGCTTGTGTGTGTAGTTTGTGAGGTGTTTGTTTGAAGTTGATTGAGAGGTGCTTGTGTGTGTAGTTTGTGAGGTGTTTGTTTGAAGTTGATTGAGAGGTGCTTGTGTGTGTAGTTTGTGAGGTGTTTGTTTGAAGTTGATTGAGAGGTGCTTGTGTGTGTAGTTTGTGAGGTGTTTGTTTGAAGTTGATTGAGAGGTGCTTGTGTGTGTAGTTTGAGAGGTGTTTGTTTGAAGTTGATTGAGAGGTGCTTTTGTGTGTAGTTTGTGAGGTGTTTGTTTGAAGTTGATTGAGAGGTGCTTGTGTGTGTAGTTTGTGAGGTGTTTGTTTGAAGTTGATTGAGAGGTGCTTGTGTGTGTAGTTTGTGAGGTGTTTGTTTGAAGTTGATTGAGAGGTGCTTGTGTGTGTAGTTTGTGAGGTGTTTGTTTGAAGTTGATTGAGAGGTGCTTGTGTGTGTAGTTTGTGAGGTGTTTGTTTGAAGTTGATTGAGAGGTGCTTGTGTGTGTAGTTTGTGAGGTGTTTGTTTGAAGTTGAATGAGAGGTGCTTGTGTGTGTAGTTTAAGAGGTGTTTGTTTGAAGTTGATTGAGAGGTGCTTGTGTTTTTTTTTTTTGGTATTAATTTATTTTGGTTGTGGTTTTTTTTTTATTTTTTTTATATTTTTTTAGTGTTGTTTTTTTGTGTTCCTTTCTTTTTGGGTTGTTTTTTTATTGGTTCCTTTCTTTTTTTTTTTTTTGGTGTTTGTTTTTTGTGGGGTTTTTTGTGTTTGCTTTTTTGTGGTGCTTTTTTTTGTGTTTGTTTTTTTGTGGGTTTTTTTGTTTGTGTTCGTTTTTTTGTGGTGTTTTTTGTTTGTGTTCGTTTATTGTGGTGTTTTTTGTTTGTGTTTGTTTTTTTGTGGTGTTTTTTTTGTGTTTGTTTTTTTGTGGTGTTTTTTGTGTTTGTTTTTTTGTGGGTTTTTTTTGTTTGTGTTCGTTTTCTTGTGGTGTTTTTTGTTTGTGTTCATTTTTTGTGGTGTTTTTTGTTTGTTTTCATTTTTTTGTTGTGTTTTTTGTTTGTGTTCGTTTTTTTGTGGTGTTGGTTTTTGTGTTCCTTTTTTTGTGTGTGTGTTTTGTTTTTGGTTTTGTTTTTGTTTAGCAAAATTTGTTTGCTTTGGAGTGTGAAAAACCACGTAAGTTTTTGGGCTTGATCCGGTTGACTTTTTTTGTTTGGTTGGCCGGCCTTTTGTCTTCTTCCTAAATCCAATGTTATTTGAAGAATCAAGTAAGTGTGCCAGCCTACTGCATTTTGTTTGTTATTTTTTTTGGATCAACAATCATAATCTTTGTTATTTTTTGTATTTTATTCTAATTTTTTTTTTAAATATTTCTTAAAGGTGTTTAACACTCCTTTTTAGTCTGGAATCAGGTGAGTGTCTATTTTTTCAAACACACTTATTTTTTAGTTTATTCTATTTTTTTAACAACATTTTTGGGGAATATTGTTTATTGCTCTATTTTTAAATTCAAATTTGGTACATTTAACAACAATTCATATTTGCAAGTTTAAAAATTAAGCATGGTTTTAACACTAAAAGTAGTAATATTGTTTTGTCCTTAAAAAATGTTTATTTTTTATTTTTCCCTCTCATTTTTAAATCAAACAACAAATACACATGTAGTGATTTCCGAAGGTGGCACTGCCCGACCCTGTAAGAATATGCCCCATTATTATAAAGCTAAGTATTTTTGCACTCTGGAGAACCAATTAAAAATATAAATTTAACATTACAGAGCAATGTTGGACAGCTAATAGTGGCCATGTTGACCCCCACCAACCTTCCTCAGCCTCCTCCTGGGCATAGGCATAGGAGACTGCAAGGGCCAAGATATATAGAACACGTGTCACTCTTTTTGGAATGCCTGATGATGTGGTTGTTACCACTTATCGCCTGCCTCCAAATATTATCCTAGACACTCTTTCAATAATAAAGAATGATCTAGAAAGTCAGATTAACATTCCTACAGCAATCTCATCACTTACACAGTTGTTGATGGTGTTACATTTCTGCACCTCAGGCTCCTTCCAAACCACTGTAGGGCTGGTGGGTGGCCTCTCCCAGCCCTCATTTTCACGGATCCTGAGGCATGTGCTAGATGCATTTTTCAATCATCTAGCACATTTTATTAGTATGCCTTTGGATACGGAAGCCCTTGATGTGGTAAAGCAGAAGTTTTTTGAAATTGCAGGCTTTCCACACGTCATAGGGGTAGTGGATGGCACTCACATAGCACTTTAACCCCCTGCATGCAGGGAACAAATATATAAGAACTGCAAACATTACCATTCCCTAAATGTAATGGTGCTATGTGATGCCTCCCTCCAGATCCTCTCCCTGAATGCTCAATTCCCAGGCTGCAGCCATGATGCGTATGTGATCCAGCATTCAGGGATTTGGCCCAAATTAAGCACACTGCAAGCTGGTGATGCGTGGATTCTTGGGAAGTAAAAATCCAGTATGTCTTTCTAGTAATAGTGTAAACAGGTTCTCATGGTAAATATATATCTTTTGGTGTCCCATTTCCATCAGGTGACAGTGGATATCCTTGCACACCCTGGCTGCTGACTCCGTATTTGACTCCCACACCAGGGCCCCAAACTCACTATAATGCCTCATTTACTGCCACCAGGCAGGTGGTGGAGCGCTGTATTGGCCTTTTAAAGGGCCGGTTCCGGTGTCTCCATCACTCTGGTGGTGCACTCATGTACTCGCCGGATATGGTTTCTCGCATTGTGGTCCTGTGTGGGATTTTACACAACATTGCAATAAGGAGTCGAGTACCCATGCAGCCAGAGGAGGCCTTGCCAGAGGATGGCCCCCCGGAGGAAGGTATTGTGATGCTGTCGGGGGGGGCCAGACGCGATGATTTTGTTTCACGTTTTTTTAGGTATGCCTGTTTACATTTTTTGGAAAAGAAAATACAATTTTGCAAAATGTATTTTAATGTGGCCCTTTTTCTTTTGTTTGCTTTTCCTACCAACAAAATCACAACACTTTCCAAAACATGGATAAAAAATGGAACCCATTGGCAATACCCTGTATGTTTTTCTACAACTAACACATTTTGCACGGATATCCCCCAACATGTTTAGTTAATTTGCCTTTTGTTTTAGTAATTTCTATGTTTTTCATTCCAAAATCTGTTTGTTTTTTTACTATACTTGTTTAGGTTTGACTAAGCCAGATGTTTAATTTGCCAAAACCATGAGGACATTTGTTATGTGTGAATCTGTTATGTTTTTTTTTTTACCATTAAAAGCCTGTTGGCAACATGTTTGTTATGTAATAAATGTTTTAAATGATGCAAAAATGTTGTTGCTTGTTTGTTGTAAAAAATTGTAAGCCATTGTGAGGTGTATAATGTATGCCAACCCATAATTGAAAAATAAACAACATTACTGCAAATTTTCTTAAGGTTTACTAATACATATTTTAAGTTCTTACACTATGGAAAGGCACCCACCTTTGTTCCTAAAATTTTTCACATGAAGAATTACACCCTTTAATGTGTGCCAAAAAAGAGGACAAATGTTGGAAATAACACAACTTTATTTATTTTTTATAGAAATGTCAAAAAAATGAAAAAATAAATAAATAAAAAATACTACACATCCTCCAAACGCCCCACTAATCTTAGGAGGCAGCTGTAGGCCTGCATTAAGTAGCCCGAGGTCTCTCGCAGCTCCTCCCGAATTTCCCTCAGGATGTGGTTTAGATCTGTAGAAAATTTGTAAAAAATGCGGATTAAATACTTCATTACAATTAGAAACATTTGAATAGTACACATTATTCAATGTACCAAAAAGTGTTTAAATACACTGATGTTACGGTGTGTTTGAAGGTATCAGACACACAACATTATTAATAGGTTTTTACTTTTCTGTTATTCAACTAATTTTAAACCCTAACTATGTGGCATAAGCCAAACTCCACTATGATGATGTTACAAATAATGGGAGGTATATTCTTAAGTCATGATGGCCATATCCTTAAAACACAATGCACGTATTCACTTTTAAAGTGTTGTTGATGTACCAAAAAAATGTATTATTTGTTTGCTATAAAAAACATCACTTTGCCTAAGTACATTAGTACATTTTAAACACAGTGTACACAACATCAACAAGGGTAGTCTGGTGCCTAGCACCTGGGCAAGTTTGGTGACAGTTTTTTTTACATTGTAAAATACTAATCCAAATTTAATCATTAGTTCCTCAAACTCCAAAAAATTTTTGAAAAAAAACAAAACTATATTTTTGAGAACCTCAAAACAAAAAAAGGGCCAGACAATAAACATAAGGTTGTAAGTCTGAAAAACAGCATTACTCCGCAATAATGTTAAACCCCATACAGCAAATTTTCAAAACAACAAAAAAAGCACAGAAATTTTAACAAATACATGGATAACAACAACACCCCAACAAATTAAAATAAAAAAAACATACCCTGAGAGTGTTCAGACACAGCAACAGATGGTGCTGGCAAAGCTTCGGGTGAGGGTGAATATTCGGGAGTGGGGGGAATGGTGGAAGGGGAAATGGAGGCGGAAAGATCACAGGGAGGGGAGATTTGGGACATTTGGGATAAGTGGGCAGGGGAGGGAGGCAGACTTGGGGAGGATTGGAAGAGGGAGGGAGGGTTACTGGGGGAGTATGGTGGTGGGGAGGGAGGGCTGGGTTGAGGAGATGCAGGTGAGGGCTGCTGGTTGGTAGCTTGTCTTTGGACTCGCCGTGCCCTTCTCTGTCTCTGCTGGGCTTCTAAAATGTAAACAAAAAAACCCAAAAAATAAAGTTTTGAATTTCGGTTACACAATACAAGTACACATTCTGTACAATAGGGACAACATACAGGAGGGTTTTTTAACATTGACTTACATAATTGGCAAAGGAACATATATTTTTAACAGTCCACTAATTAATACTTTTAAACAAATGCATACTTACGTCTGCGTATTTGCAAATGCAAATTCCTGAGGAGCGCAGGCGACCGGCGGCCCAGGTCCGACCAGCGATGCTCTAATTGGGCAATGTTTCGACAAAACCCCGCTGATCGGAGGGCTCGCCTCACCTCCGCATAGGTGGCCCGTTTTGTCCTATTTGAAATGGGCGGCACAGCATGGGTGATACGCCTGTCCATTATGTTGACCAGGACAAGCAGCTCTCTCCTGGTAAACGCTGCGGCTCTCATGATGGCAATGGGCGTTTTTACAGAAAACATGAAATATACATGGGGTAGAAAAAATATGATTGGCTAAAATATTTACACTTCCATCAAAAACACCACTATTGGCCAATCTTTTAATCATGTGTCCCAAAAAATAAGGTCACATTTGATTGGCTACAACACGCAGTGTGCAATTGCAAATATAAGAGTGCAAATGAGCCTAACGCAAAATGCACATGCATTTAGAAAGTTAACACAATTAGCAAACAGACATTCACAGTTAATAAACCTTACTTTGTTTTTAACATTGTGTGAAAAAATAAGAACGGAAAAAACAAACACGAAATGAACAATAAAGTTTATTGACACATGATAAAAAACTCGTTTGAAAGAACAGCAAGAGTTAAACACTTATTTAGATAATTGCCAACAAGCTAATAACAAGCTGATCAATAGTCCATGTAAACATGACATGTGACCATCAAAACAGCACATATGGCCGCAAACATCAGAACATAATTAGCATACAGCGACTGACAGCGCCTGACTACGATTGACTCGATCGTTCATTCAGATCAGTTGGTAGCTAGAGGAGGTGCAGTGCTAATGAATGGGCGTCACTTTGTTTACGATCGCCCTGCCGTACGATCGGATTTTGCGGTTGTTGGTCGTACGACCGTGCGGCCACAACGATCGACTCTGAATGAGGTCCTGAGTGTGTGTGTCTGAGTGCGTGCATGTGTGCATGTGTGCGTGTTATACTGCTTATGAGAATCTTTGCTGCTCTGAAATTTAATGATACCATTAAATGAGAAGATGACACTGGTTGTACAAATACAGTATGTAGTATATGAAGTCATTGTGTTTACATCATGGTTACCATTATTTTATTGATTGGCTTTCAATTCTGCTTATGGTGCTGGCTTCCTCCTCTTCTAGCTGGCAGTGTACTATAGGAGTGTGTTTGCAGCTCTGTCAGTAACTAAAAGGGGCAGTCTTGTGACTGCTGCTGTCATTGAGGCACCAGATTTGAAATTGACAAATTATTTTTCTAAAAAACTCTCAGAAATTGTAGGTTTTTTTTGAAAAATATGATGAATATGTATTTCAAGTTATCCAAAGTGATTTAATAAAAAAAATATATATATATTTTCAAATATCTGTAAAAAGACTTTTTTTCATATATCGGTACATTGGGAATATCTGTAGATGTAGAAATGGGATGTAGTCGGCATCCCAGTGTGCGGGATGCCAGCGATCTGAATACCGGTGCCAAAATCCTGACAAGTCGGGATCCTGGCACCAGCATCCCGACCGCCGGCATCCCGAAGGTAAGTATCGGGGTGTTAGGGGGAGGTTAGGTTAAGGCACTAGGGAGAGGGTTAGGGTTAAGCACCGGGGAGGGGGTGTTTAGGTTTAGGCCAGTGTTGGCTAACCTTGACACTCCAGCTGTTATGGAACTACATAACCCAGCATGCACTGCTACAGTTTTGCTATTAGGGCATGCTAAAACTGTGGCAGGGCATGCTGGGATATATAGTTCCACAACAGCTGGAGTGTCAAGGTTAGCCAACACTGGTTTAGGCACTAGTGGGGGAGGTTAGATTTAGGCACCAGGGAGGGTTTAGGTTTAGGGTGCGGGGATGGGGAGGTTAGGCTTAGACACTAGGGGGAGAGGTTAGGGTTAGGCATCGGGGAGGGAGGGTTAGGGTAGGGATTAGAAAAACACTTACCTGTCTTCCCTATGGGTGTTGGGGTTCTGGCTGTTGGGATGCCACTGTTGGTATTTTGAACAGCAGCATCCATACAGTCGGGATTTCATACCCAACCCATAGAATTTAGTACTGTACATGCAATAACAAACTATGTATAGCCAGAAGCTAGTAGAGTGCCTGTAATTACCAGCCGCTCAGAGCCAAGAACTGGCTACCACGTGAATCTGCCATTTGCCTATAGCCAGGAATTAGCACTGGTTCTCCGGTTAATGGCTCCTTGGAGCCGGAAGGTAGCACTGTGTATGTGATACTCTGGTGCCTGGAGCTAGCACAGTGCCTGTGGTTACCAATTGCCCAGAGCCAGGAACTAGCACTGTAGCTGTAGTTACCAACTGCCCAGAGCCAGGAACTAGCACTGTACAGTAGCTGTATCCATGAACTTCATGGAGTCAAGAATTAGAATAGTTTGTGTATCTAAGAACATGTGATTTCACTACTTACTCATCAGTTTATGATGTTTATTTGTATCATAATTCCTTAATGTACCACACAGAGTATTATGTTAGAGCTTTATAAATGCTAGATAATATTTTTTCATGTTTCATAATTGTTCTAATGGCAGTGTTATCATATGTACTATTCATTGTTGGATTTTATTTACTTATCATTGCTAAGTATAAAACTATAATCAGTCCTTTGTATAGTTCTTTATACTGGTTATATGCTGGTGATTGTTGGGTATAATATGTTAGTCTGTAGATGGTTATAATATGCTAGTCTTTAGGCCGATAGACATGATATGCTTATTATTGCAGGGTAGTACTATTTTGTGTAAGCCACATTGGTCATTCCTCGTTAACATAAGATATCTAATAGTATAAGATGCTGATCATTGTTGGGTGCAAGAAGCAAGTCATTTTCAGGGATGATAAACTGCCCATTGCTGGCCATGATATCGTGGTAATTGCTGGAGTGCATATGCTGTGTTGTGCTGATTATTTATTGTCTACGATATGCTGGTCATTTGGCAGGTCTATTTTTGATGGCTTTCCTATTGGGATGTGATGGTCATTTATGGCTATGATATACTGGTCATATATTTTATACTGGTCATTAATGAGTATGATATGCTAGTCATTGAAAGGAAAGCACACTACTCATTGATGGATAAGACATTTCTACTATTGCAGAGTAAAAGATCCTTGGTGTTGCTGAATATAAAAAGCTAGTAACGGAGAGTGCACCTACCAAATAAATCTAAATATACAGTATATTGTTTTTGTTGTTGTTGTTGTTTTTTTATATAATTCATCTAAGTGCATTAATATGATACATGTTTGTTTATGCAATTTTTATGGCTTAATGTGCAAAGTGGAAGCTCATCTGAGCAGGAATTACCTGTCAGTCATAGTAGCCTAATGCTGCAATCTATTGTCACTCCACCACGCATTCAGCACGATGACCTTCTGATTCTACTCCTCCGCAAAATAAATAAATATTTAAGGCAGCAGAGGGAAGAGTGGAACGGCTGAAAATTTTAGTTAAATTGGTGAAACCAATTAACTAATGGTATTCTTATCATTTATGCCTGTAATTGCATGCACTGAATGTCACGATGCAGGGCGATTCTTAATGACTTGCAAATGATGGAAGATAAGGGTGTATGTAAATTTTTAAATCAACCCTTGGCACACTAATGAAAATGCAGACATAGTACATAAAGCACCATGATAAATCAATAAGAACAAAAGGCATGCTTATTCCACTGTATCCACCATCATGGGTTAAGAACACAGCACAACGCACAGTTAATATGCTCAAATCAAGTCTCTAGTGGAGAGAGATGTTGGTTAGTGCATTAAAAGAGAATTACAACTTCTTGTGTGCCCAAAAGTATGATGATGTTAATATCTTTGTTAAATTGGGCTTAATACTCTAGTTTACTCAAACACTGCATATCAATAAATTTTTTGTCACAATGTAAACACACACACAAAAAAAAAAACTTAGCAAACAAAAACTTGGTATATGTGCCAAACTACCCAAACATAATTGGATTGGTCATTGAACTGTAATGTGTGCGGTTTCTCAAACACCATGGATATTTTGGTGTACAGTAAGCTTCTATCCGCCTCAATAAATTCAACTCAAGTACCTAAGATGTGAATTGACAGCGAGTACCTAAACCCCAAAAGTGTATTATTTACATTTTTTTTTTAGAAGTTCCATTGCATTACATCTTGTCATGTTGCATTCTGTCACAAAGTGATACAACATGGTGTAACTTGATGTGACATGAGAGATAACTGAAGAGAATGTGCATTATTTGTCAGGTGTTACAGTATGTCTACTGTCTAAAATAAACAACTTTGCAAATAGCAAATTGTATGTGTTTATTTTTTTCTTATAACGAACAGTCCTTGGAATTGAACATTTTTCTATTAGAACCTAGACTCTCACTCATTCTGTTCTTCCAATTAATGTATCTTTAAATTGCTGGTGGGCGTGAATGACACCCAGCGTCTCCCAGATTTAAAATTGTTAAGTGCAAATGTTATACCCAATTATGTGCAGGATGCAGCTTTCCTAAATCACATCCTAATTGCCCAGAATAGAATGATAATCTGTTTATAGCAGCTAGTTTACAAGAGAGCTGTAGTGAATAAATTGCAAAGTTTAACAGTGTGGAAGAAAATCGTTCATACTTTTGCCAGTCACTTATTACTGAGATGCAGTTTGAAGATAAACATTAATTTGTCCTTGTTCTTTGGAGTGGCAGATGTCACTTTGCCCAGGGAAGGACCTGGACAGCAGATAGTTTGCTGATGATGAAATGAGAATGCAGAAATGCAAGAAGACCTCTGGGATTTCACTGGTCATCTGCAGGGCAAGATGTTGTGCTGATTCCATGTTGACTGGCGCTGTTCTGAAGAAATCAGCCATGGCTACCATCCTTTACCTTATTTCATTAGTGAGTATTTACCGATCTGTCGGTAATAACTGTTTCTGCAATTTTAGGCTGTTATTGACTGCTAAACCGTTAATTGGCTTTCTCATATATTCTACTCATTAAAAGCATGTGCAAAAAGAAAAATTGTCACAAGGTTCATCTATAAATGTGACTTGCTATTTGAAGATTGACAACATGATAAATAAGTGACAAATAGATGATTTTTAATCTAGGAAATGAAATGTATATTCTCTTTAATTGCAATTTATAAAAATGTTCAACACATTCATTTTTCACCATATCTATTTTAAAGTTGTACTTTTATTCACATTATATTAAACATATATAAAAATAGCACAGATAACGACACACATTTGATGCACAGTGATAAAAAAAATCTATACTGTTAATCACCCACTTTACATATAATACAAACATTATTTCTATATATTTACATTTATATATAGATAAGTATATATATATATATATATATATTATATATATATGCACATTATATACATTGTGTGTGTGTATATATATATATATATATCACATACTTATAGCAGTGTTGCATTCAGCACCTTCAACTTTTAAAGCCGTATAAATATACTTTATCTCACTTCCCATGGGTTTTGTCTATGCATCATGGTCAATAAAGGGTGCAAGGTAATGGTTACCGACTTACTGTATTAGTTGAATCCAATATTCCAATATAAAAGTTGTAGAAACAGAACACACACCCCAGTAAAGCCAAGACCAGTGTGCATGTCTGTGTGTACAATACCTATACATATATTTAAATTATATATATATATATATATATATACTCCTCATCACCGGCGGTAGTCAATAACTTCACAACAGCATTGTGTATTTATTGACCCGTGAGTGCTACCGGGGACGAGAGGTGTATATATGTGTATACATACATGTAAGCATATATATATATAGAGAGAGAGAGAGAGAGAGAGATTTTTTAATATATATATATATATATATATATACGTATATATATATATATATATATATACACATAAAGTATATGTGTGTATACAGTATAATGCATTGTTTCTTTGGTTTCAAGGTGCTCCAGCAGCTCTTGTAATTAATTGAGTGACGAGGGACTGTTTTTTGGAGGGTAGTGAAACTTTTCCCACGTGGATGAACCCACGGTCAGGAGACGTTAGGCTACATTAACTGCCTGTATATTTCTGCAGGACTCTGGAGGAAGCAGCTGGGAGCTGAGGCTCTATTTCTGAGAACCCTGGGACACGAGACATCAGCATCTACCTTTCATCTTTGCTGAGATTTGGAGAGGGTTCAGACCGCAGAGGCTTCTTAATTCTCACTAATTCATTTGCTTTCCTGATTCACTTGGCTTGGATAACCTGAGAATGATAATGAACCAGAGAGGGGAGTGTGCCTAGCGCTCTGTCTTTGAATGTGCTCAGCATGGATCGAAAGCTTTCTGTGAATTTTCCAAGAGGGAAATAATCTTATTACTATTGGCGGTGATTGCTTGTCATGAGGTTGTACAATATTTTATTCTTGCTTGTGAATATCTGAAAACATCAGCAGCTATTTGGTGTTGCTCGCTTTTTTTTTTTTTTTAAGTTTAATTCATCTTTTAGACCTTTCTTTTTCTTTCTCTAATTTCTTTTTAATAAATGCACTATACATTATTATGCATAGATTCTCTGTATATTGCCAGCTGCTAATAACATGTTTATTCTTCAGCAGTAAATCAAAATAAAAGACGGCCTGGCTGCAAAAGTTCATCAATAAAACATGACATATATAGATTAAATATAAATACATTCATTTTGACGGTCATTGTTTTTCAGCACAATAATAAATTAATATAGTAACACTTTTTATAACAAATTGGTTGATGTGGAATGTCGCCTGTTTGCTTTTTTAGCCACAGAAAATAATTACACAGATTAAACAGCAATAACATATTGACTAGACATGGAAAAATCCATACTCTGTTGGATTAATAAAACATTAATTATCATTAATTAAAGCACAAATTAATTATATGTGTTTATAAAAAAAAAAGCTTGTTATAGTATATGTGAAATGAATATAAGTGATATGCAGGGCCCTCTAATGGTTTTGTCTTTTTGTTAGTAACCAGTTTTGTTTTATTACTGTATTTTAATAAAATTGAAACACTATGGAACATGTTATCACTATATGTGAATACATACATATAAATAATAATAATAATAATAATAATAATAATAATAATAATAATAATAATAATAGTAGTAGTTGTAACAAAAACTAGCAATATAAATGGTAGTAACAGTAGTAATATGTAATTGGGGGTCATTTATAGAAGCTACCAAATAGACTGTTTGGCTGTTTAGCATGTATATTATTCAAACAATATGGTGCTTGACTAAAGGTGATTGAAATTCTCATGTTTTGTTATACAAATTAAAGGAACTGTATGAATCTGTAACATAGGGTCTATTCAATAAGCAAAATAAAGGCTTTTCTCCAGTATTTTTGCATTTTTCTCACTATTCAGAAAAAAAGAAAAGAGAAGTCGGTGATTTCCGCTCCTTTATCTAATAACAGTGCTGCAGCCTCTTAGGTTTCAAGGGGGTTGCGCACAAACTCTATTTAACGCCATCTCAGGATGTCGTTATGTGCGCCCTCAGGGGAGATAAGCAGAAAAAGACCATTCTCTTTCTGCTTCCCCCCAGACTTCTCCATCGGCAAGGAGGCGCATGCGCAGAGGTCACATACCATCTTTTGTAAAGGCGAAAGGCAGCATTGTGCTCTGTTATCTCGTTGCTGGGTCAGACCTTTACTGCTCGGTCTATCCCGGCACACAAACAAATATAAATATGGAGATAAAAGAACAGCGAAAAGCAACAATATTTTTATGCCGCAATTCGCTTTCCTATTTAAATAGAACCATACTGACTATTTAAATAGAACCATACTGACTACTGACTTTCCTATTTAAATAGAACCATACTGGGCCAAAACATTTAAGTGGATTGCTGTGTCTTTTGGGTCAGCAGGTTCAGACTTGTGGAAAGGCCACGTAGGCCTGATATTACTGCAGACACCTCTCAGGGGTTCATTCTTTTTTATAATTGACCGTCTTAATTATGTCATACCTATGTGTATCAGAATGTCTGCTGGCTATGGAGGAGGAGTTGGACTTGTCACACAAACCTGCTTCCAAAATCACACATTGCTCAGAGGTTATTATTATTGTTTATTTATATAGTGGCAGTAATTTACGCAGCGCTGTACAGAAATGTACTTCATCAGTATGCTTAGCACTGAATAATGAGATAAAGTATGGTTTTGGGGGGGTGTCTCTTCTTTCCGTGTTTTTTTTTTCATGAAACTACAAATCTAAATCATTTTAAATATTATTAAAAATAAATGAATTTATACAAATGGAACATGCTTTGGGGATCAGGGTTATGGATCTGCATACCAGCCCAGGGATACAAACCTTTTTGAATCTACATCCGATTGTCAGTGGCAGATATTTGGATGATACTGTACTTAACTTATGGGGTACTGCTGATGCAAAAATCATTACATTTCTTTCAAATTTCTTCTGTAAAGGAATGGCATTGTGTCAATTCTACACCTCCTTTTCTAATTCAATTAATTACTACAATAAGGTGTACTACTGCAACTGTGTCATTGTGCTGATTGCCTGCAGGTTACTAGTGATTGTCCTGCCAATGAATCTTCCTCTCTGCCCTAGCCCTTGCTCTAAATATTTACTTGTCTCTGGGTATTATCTTTGTATCTTACTGTCTGCTCCCATTATTTTATTACCCTCTAAAGTGTCTCCTTAAGTTGGGTACACACTGACAGATACATTGGCCGATCAATTGATCGGCCAATGTATCTGCTGCCCATCAGGCAGTGTGTACCCGCTATATGTCAGTGAACGCCGGCGTTCACCAACATATCACATTGGCTGTGCTGCACAGCCAATGGACAGATATGTCTGCAGACATATTTGTCCATCGGCAGGTGTGTACGGGCGGTCTGCAGACACACAGTGGAAGCCGCGGGGAGGGGGGCGGGACACGCCCCCGACATGGCCACCGGGTCTTGTCCCTCGGCCACCGGGACCCGAAGGCACAAGTAGATGATGTCCGTTAGTGTGTATGAACCACCATCTGCAGATATATCTGTCAGGTGTGTACCCACCTTTAGTCTTGGAAAAGTTCAGTCTAATATCCAGTGACTGAGATATACCTTGTATATGTAATTCTTCCCATTTCCTTTAAAGTTAGTCTCTTCCATGGGGCATTGTCCATTATATCCCATGTTTCTGTGAAGTAATGGGTGTGTCAAGCTGGATCTTTGTGGGGTCTATGTACTAGGCCTTGGAGAGAGATAACGTAGAAGGAGATAAAGTACCAACCAATCAGCTCCTGTAATTTTTCAAACACAGCCTGTAAAGTGACAGGAGCTGATTAGCTGGTACTTTATTTCCATCCACTCTATCTCTCCCCAAGGCTTAGTACATATGGGTCTATGTACTAAGCCGTGGAAAGACATAAAGTGAATATAGATAGAGTACCTACCAATCACCTCCTAAATGTCACTTTACAGTCTGTGTTTGAAAAATGACAGTTAGGAGCTGATTGGTTGGTACTTTATCTCCATCTACTTTATCTTTATCCAAGGCTTAGTACATAGACCCCAATGTCGCCAAAGTCTTTTTTTGCACTTCCTTTATTATGCTGGTCTACCCGGAAGCACTTTACGATTCTTTCATGCAAATCATCAACGTCTAATAAAAGAAAATCTACTAAAACAACAGTACTAGAATTGCAAAGTCTCTAAAATAAAAGTAACAATTAAATCTCATGATTTATTCTAGAAGTAAACTTGTCTCTGATTTTGTATCCTTTGAAGTATGGAAATGAACTCTTTCCTCATCTACAGTGTTCTAACAGAAACCTTCTCCATGATTCTTATTGGAGATGATACAAAAGTTTTATACTGTCCTGATATCAATTTTGTAATTATTTTTTCATATTTTCAACCTTGTTTTTTTTTTATTGAGCTGTCGTTCAATGGCATTGGCTTACTGATGGTAAGTAATTTCCATGTGACCCTATCAGAACCATTGGTATGCTGTCTATTACGTATATTATAGCACTGTCTGGATAAGATCAGGTTATATTTTTACCGACAGATGATATTTCAGATGATTTTTATTGTCAGTAAAGTTTTGAAGAGGATGGAGCTCCGCAAAAAGTGACTAAATCAAACAGCAGCTGGGAACATTATCCTCAAATTATAAAGGAATAATAGACAGTAATTATACAAACATCTAAACATGATCTCAGAGTTTGGCTTGAAACCTTTCACAACTCAATATTGATAATACAATATTTTCAGTCTAACCCACTATGTAATTTACACATCAACTGGAAAACAGTGATCACTATTTTCGAATGATTAACCATAGGCTGAAATCTAACAATCCCCTAAATCCTATTCTGCTGAAAACAAAACAGATAATAAGAAGCACTTGCAGACATGAACGTTGGGTTTGATTACTGACGGCTCCTGTTACTATGTAAATTAACATACAACCAAACAATCCCACATTGATGTCATGATTCCTTAATGGTTCTGTCACACTCTTGGCTTTTTCCTTGTTAGTAGAAGACACCTCGGGGAATTGCAGGTCTCATTTGTTGAAGCCACAAAACAACTCTTAAGCTATAATAGGCATTTAATGAAAAAAAGGAAAAACTATATAATAGAGTTCTCCAAACTCCAGATTATCGGTTGTCTTGAACATAGCCTATTCGACCAGGACAACATTTGGAACTGGGATATTTCAGCTCACGCAGAACCTCTTGGGAGACAGAGCTATCAATCACCATTCTGTTTTTTGAACCGAAACAGTGATTGACAGTTATGGTTCCCCAGAGACTATACAACAACTGCTGGCTTTGCTGTACTATCCTCTGTGGTGAAGCAGTGGTCTTCTATGGCTGCCCAATCATTAAAAAACAAACCTTCCCATGGGTCCAGCATTCCAGCATGAATAGTTATATTATATATATATTTCTTTCATTTTTGAGGATGCAATATAAACAAGTCCTTGCCTGGGAAATTGACTAATTAATAAAATAAATTATTCAGATAGAGTTATTGTGTACTGTTGGCTAGATGCTTAAACACTTTATTATATAAATATATACAGTGTATATATATATATATATATATATATATATATATATATGTATATATATATATATACAGTATGGGCTTATGGGCTGATTGAAAAGTAATGAGACTGATTTTTTTATCAGAATCAGATGTTTCATGACTTCACTTTTAGTGTTGCAGCTGTGACATTTTTAACTTCAGCACCTGTTCTTTCTTCCCAGTTGTTTTTTCAGGGTTGGGAATGCCCAGAAATCACCAGGTGCTACAGTAAGTCCGGGCTTTATGGAGGGTGTTTCAGTTCTGTCCCATTAATTTCAGTCAGTGCTGCCAATGCAACAGCAGCAACATGTGGTCGGTCATTGTCTTGGAGCAAAGAACGTTATTTCCTCAGTAAATGTGGTCTTTTCTTCCTCATAGCTCCACGCAAATGGGTTTTCAGGAAATTTGTATAGTAGTCACCATTAATTGTCTGTCTACAAGGAACCCAGTGCTTTAGGATCATACTGTGAACATCAAACAACAGCAGAAGCATGACTTTGCACACCAAAGGAATCACACAAAATTTTTTTGGTCGAGGCAAATTTTCGTGTTTCTATACACTGGACTGTGGTTTGGATTCTGGATCATAATGACGAATCCACGATTTGTCACACATTCACAATCGATGTTAGGAAATCGGGTATCCTCTCCAACATTCAAACTATGTTCTTGCACGATTCAGATTGCTCTTCTGAGATTTCTGGGTACCCACCAGGCACACACGCGATGCATTTTCAGTTCCTTTGTCACAATATGTTGAAACCGTTCTAATGAATTAATTTGTTTAACACAGAATTCAATCACACATCTCTGACGTAATCTCACAGACACGTCTTCCTCATCCGCTGTGACCAAACACTATGGTAGTCCAACCGCAGGCTCAGATACATCGATGTATGAGCTTCACAATAACCAGCATAGCATTGCCAAGTCTAACTATGGGACAGAAAAACAGAGGCAGTTTCATTATTTTTTAATCAGCCCTTGTGTATATATACAGATGTGAGCCGACAGGACCTGTGAGTCTCTGATAGTGGCGATCATCCTTTTGCATCTTTTTTTGCCGAAAATGCATCTTAGTGGCACACACAAAGTCCAGGAATGATGATGTTTGTCCATACAAGATGAAGTTTTGCCTCTTTCTGAGTTCTGATTTTTTGGAGGGAAAAATCCGAACTCGGCGTGCAAACTCGAACCTATCCGAGCCTGCACATCCCTAATATATATATATATACCCACATACATATTGGCGTAAACTAAACTATTCATTTAAGTTACTATTATTTAATAGGCTTACCTTCTTGGTGGATTTAAATCCCCAGTAGAAGTAGATAACCAATTGCTAACAAGATGGACTGGCTGAGAGACTTATTGTTTGGTCCTATGCTAATAGTAAGTAGTTAAAGTTTATCCCTTTATAATTTTAAATAAGAACTGGTATAGTCCAAACCATTTATAAAAGTGATTATTGTTTCTTAGGCTTACATTGTCACCATCCTTAATTGAATCTCCTGGTGGATATATACTCCCGGTAGAAGTAAATAACCAGTCCCTAAAAAGGTCAATTGTCAAATGACAGGTGGTATCCAGGACTGTACCATAAATGTGATTAAGATTGTAGAGACAAATAATTATCTGAAGCCCAGCTGGAATTAATACATACACAATTGCATAAATTCTGAAGCTATATTTACCAGCATCTAAATGTTGTAGGAGTTCTACAGTTGACTATCATTATGAATGCTTGTCCATATTTTACATGTACTAGTTGTCTTTATGTATACCCAGATACTTTACGGCTATGAGCCTAGCTTATGAATATTTTGCTGTGAAGTTTTTGAACTCATGTTGTATGTTACAACTGAATAATATATTATGGATCAATTGTGCTTATATATATAGCCAAAACCTGCTTACACTTTTAAATATGATGATGAAAGTATTATGTTTGTACTTGTTATGTATGTTTTGATACTGAGACACCCCATTTATTTCTTAAAGACACCCCTGAGGAAGCCATTTATCACAAAACGCGTTGGGTGACGAGATATCAAGATCCAAAGTTGGCCCTACAGGCTGTCAAAGAGCTTGTCCGTATAAAGGGAGACAGCAAGTGTACAAAAATCTGTCCCACAATGGTCAAGATGTCTATGTATATGTGAGAATAAGTTTTAAATGTGATTTTATGTTTTTTAATAAAACTGTGAACTAAAAGGAAAGAAAGTTATTAGTTGTATTTGGGTGATCTCAGGTTGAAAAAGGTCTCTTAGTAGGCCTGATAGGAGGAATCTAAAATTCACCATTATCACTTCACAACACTCTATGTATTATACTATATAAAGGGTGAATTGGATCCCATATAGAGTTGTATAATCCAGTTTAGGTGCTCCCCAAAAAAACAACATCATATTCATATATGTATATAGAAATTATATATATATATATATATATATATATATATATACACACACACATGTGTATATATATATATATATATATATATATATATATTACTGTAGTCATTTGTATGATATGCTTGGTGGACATCTCACCTTTAAAAGCCTGTGCAGGTGAGCTTCAAACCAGGAAAGTATCATCAAATTAATTCTAACATGATAGCAATTGCCATGTTTATAATGCTTGCAGAAAATCGGGGTTCCACGTTGGGGGGATGCAAGCTTAAATGTTTTGAACAAATATGAACTAAATCCCCATGCTTTATTATGGTGAGTGCAGAGCCTCTTTGATATAATTAATACACACAAGATATATATAGCCCCTAATTTTGTCTCAATCAGAAAATACAGATACAAAACTGTACATGTCAAAATTTAAATTTATTTATGTTGAGGTACTCTATAGTTATTTAATGACTACCAAATCTCAAATCTTCCAGATGTATGTAAGAGTCATTACATGCATAATTACTATCAACAGGATCTAGAACACTTTTACATAAAATGAGATTGAATACAAAAATGAGAAGTCTGATTTAGATTCTCTCTCCCCCCAAAACATTACTTTGACAAAAATACTATACACACTGTATGTGCACACACTTTACAGTATAATTACAGTATGTTGATATCAGGGCCGCAGCTAGGGGGGGGCTGGAGGTGCACGTGCACCAGGTGCGCCGCTGTACCCGGTGCCAGTGACCTCCAGCCCGGCGCTGCAGAGAGGCTCCAAGGCGGACGTCCGCTGGTAATATTTATTACCAGCGGGCACCCGGCTCCTTCTCTGCAGCGATGCAGTGTAGCCGGAGGCTAGAGTTATCTCCCGAACTCCAGCTTCTGGCTCTCCCCACGGGCACTATGGGGGAGACGTCATGACGTCTCCCCCATAGTTCCGAGGAGCAGCCGGCAGACTGGATGCGATGCTGGATGCAGGAGCAGGGTTAAAGGTAAGTATTTTTGTTTTAATAAGCTGCACTACAGGGGCATTATTATGGGGGCATGGGCATTATCACATGGGCATTACTATGGGGGCATGGGCATTACTATGGGGGCATTATTATGGGGGCATGGGCACTACATGGGCATGAGCACTACAGGAGCATTACTATTGGGGCATGAGCACTACAGGGGCATTACTAGTGGGGCATGGGCACTACAGAGGCATTACCACAGGGGCATTATTATGGGGGCTTGGGCATTATTATGGGGGCATGGGCATTACCACAAGGACATTAATATGGGAGCATGGGCTCTACAGGGGCATTACTATGGGGGTATTAACATATGGGCATTACTATGGGGGCATTACAATATGGGCACTACTACATGAGCATTGCTATGGGGCATTACTATGGGGGCATTATCATAAGGGTCTACTACAGGGGCATTACTATATGGGCACTACTACAGAGCATTACCTCAGGGGACATTACTATAGGGGCACTGCTGCAGGGGGAATTACCAGGGGGGGCGCCAAATTACTGTCTTGCCCCTGGTGACAAAAATCCTAGTTTCGGCCCTGTTGATATGCATTAAATACAGAAGAAGTAGTCATGGTAAATATAAGGCTAAATGAAGACATTCCTTTGAACTGACCCCACTTGAAGTGTTGACCATGGGTTTGCTTCATTGTTGTCATTGGTTACTAGTTAAAAGATCGACTACATTCTTATGCATAGTGGTTCAGCCATCAAAACAAGGCTCTTTAATTATATTATATTCTCTTTATATCAAGGTGCTCATCTCTTCTTATTTTGAAATGAAAAGACTAAGGGGTATATTTGCTAACATGTGGGTTTTTAGAAGTGGAGATGTAGCCCACAGCTTCTAGCTATTATCTTCTAGAAGGTGCTGGATGAATGTTAGGTAGAATCTGATTGGTTGCTTTGGGCAACATCTCCACTTCTAAAAACCCACACTTTAGTAAATATACTGTACCCTTAAGAGTTGAGTATTTCACAAACTGAGCATAGAAACAGAGTCAACATGGTGGATGAGGGTTAAAGTGAGGAAACTGGCTTCTCAGTTTAAACCTGCATAGTGTGGAAGTACAGTAGGTGCAGGTGTTTGTTTGTGTTTGTAACTCAACACAGTTTAAATAAATTGAAAACAAAAACCCTAAAAACTAATATTTATGTCTTCCGGCCCTTTAAGAACTGTTGAGCAAAGATATGCATATGAGCAAACTGAAAGCTGTTCTATATAACATACATGACTATATAACCAAATTAAATTTCATGTAATTTGGTAGAATTTGAAGCCGGAACACTTTGAAATGATTATCTCACCGATTAAATAAATGTGCTGAAAAAATTAAATAAAAATCTCATATCTGAATATGAACCTGTAGCTCAGTCTATTTCTTTCTACCCAAGATCTATAGTAAAATTGATTCTGCAGTGAGCTTTGCTATTCTACTTTTTAGATGATACAACCATCATCCACACATTCATTTAATTAATGTCCAAAAGTCTCCTTATTTATAAGGGGATATTTACAGTATATATATTTATTAGATGAGAAGTATGTCAATTTGAAATCAGCTACATCCTCTTGTCAATCTATTTCTATAATTCTCAATCACTGAAATAAAACTATACGCATGTTGAAGCTGTTTTTAGAACCTATGATGTCTAATGCTCATTATTTCTTCGGAATGTTGGGCTCTTGCTCAATATGCAGCAGTCAGCTGGAAATGGCTACTGATGAATAGTAACATTCTTTTCCTTCATCCTTCCTTGATATCTAGTCCTGTTCCAAAACGGCAAGCTATAATGATCAGTAGAGACATAAGCATATGTATAATAATGTGTGTATGTATTAAAAAGTGCATTGTAAGGCCATTTCTGCAAGGTGTGGCATTGCACTGTCTGTAATATTGCAAGCAAACTGTCTAATTAAAGTAATATTTATTTAATTGTGCCTGAAAATATGACACTAACATACAATCTTTGTGAATTTTAGCTTATTTCTGACAGAGAATAAAAAACATGTCTAGTTGGGTCTAGTTGGCCATTGTATCACCTCTTCTAGTGTCTTTCTTAATTCAGACGCTATTACATGTAAAACAGGAATGGCCTGAGGCACAGATTTATTAAACAGAACAAAATCAAATTTTCAACTTTTCAAGTCACTATCTTCTTAGGTTGCTTTATATAAAGCCACCAAAACAGATGTATGGACAGTGGCCCTAATTCAGAGGTGAACGCCAATTCCATAGCGTTTATTAGAAAATATGCAAATATCGCAGTCACCGGGATCTGTATTGAGAAACCCACTAGCTGTGTCTCAAGGCCGCTGCATGTTTACAAAGACCGCACATCAGTCGCACCATCAGACTTCTGAGAAACCCTATGGATGCTCAGAATGTCCATCGCAAGTAAGATTATAGAGACTTAACCCCTGCATTCAAATTTGCAGTTGATGGCTGTGACACATCCCACAAAATGGTTGCAACATGCCTTGCTTTTAATCATCACTATCCCGTTACCTCCCTCAAATGGTCACTGTCTGTCAATCACCATACATCCTAATCTTATGACCACAGTTGCAAGACCATCGCAGCACATACGACTGCAATGCTGATGCATGTGCAGATTGACGCATGCGCAGATAGAAAACTTCAGCTGACCAATAAATCAACACTATGTCCATCTCTGAATAAGGCTCAGTATACCTACCATCAATCATCCAGTTAGGCACATCAATGGCCAAAATGACTTCTAATCCTATATTTGCTGGCTGTGCCTTCGAAGGATTACTTTCAGTGTCCTAGCCCTAGAACAACCAAATGGCCAGAGCCGGCCCTAGGCATAGGCATTCTAAGCAAATGCATAGGGCTTTTGGAATGCCATGGGGCATTCCATGGCTCTGCAGTGCAGCTCAGCTCCAATCGGGCAGTGCATCAGTCAGGTGGCTGTGGTGACAGCCTGCCAGGTCAGAATGAGCTTCTGCACAGAAGTTCATTCTGACCTGGCTGGCTGTCGGGTGAAATTACGGGGTGTTCTGGTTGTGCACCAAACCACCAGGATTTCGGTCATTATAAAAGATGAGCTCAGAAGCTGCACAGAGCAGCTTCGGATCCTGACTTCTCATTTTAAGGCACGCAGTGACGTGATGTCACATGATCGCACCTGCCGAGAGCTGTGGAACGGCACTCGCAGCAGCCACTACCACGAGGATGCTGACAGTCACAGTCAGAAACCTAGCAAGATGGAGTAAGGTGTTGCTGCTGGAGGATACAAGAGGGGAGCTAGGAGGAGGACCCGGCATGTGATTCTGCACAGCTAAAGGCCTTCATAAGTGTGTTGACCGGCTCAAACTACAGTGCGTGTGTATATATGTATATGTGTGTACATATATATATATATATATATATACATATATATATATATATATATTAGGGGTGAGCGGGTTCGGTTTTACTCGGATTTACTCGGATCTTTAAACGGCATTTTATTGGCTATTGCCTATCATGTGTTTTGGATAGCCAATATAATAAATCCGGATTTGCGGTAAAGTGGCGATAAGAACCGAGTAAATCCGAGTAAAACCGAACCCGCTCACCCCTAACATATGTATATATATATATATATATATATATGTGTATATAAATATGTATATATGTATGTATACACATGTGCTCGTGTGTGTGAGAATATACAGTCAGGTCCATAAATATTGGGACATTGACAGAATTTTCATATTTTGGCCTCTATTCACCACCACAATGGTTTTGAAATGAAACAAACAAGATGTGCTTTAACTGCAGACTTTCAGATTTCATTTGAGGGTAATACATCCAAATCGGGTGAACGGTGTAGGAATTACAATGGTTTCAATATGTGCCTCCCACTTTTTAAGGGGCCAAAAGTAATAGGACTATCAACTCAAAAGCTATTTCATGGACAGGTGTGGGCTATTCCCTCGTTATTTCATTATCAATTAAGCAGGTAAAAGGTCTGGAGTTGATTCTAGGTGTGACATTTGCATTTGGAATCAGTTGCTGTCGACTCTCAATATGAGATCCAAAGAGCTGTCACTATCAGTGCAGCAAGCCATCATTAGGCTGAAAAATCAAAACAAACCCATCAGAGAGATAGCAAAAACATTAGGTGTGGCCAAATCAACTGTTTGGAACATTCTTAAAAAGAAAGAACGCATCGGAGAGCTCAGCAACACCAAAAGACCCGGAAGACAACTGTGGTGGATGACAGAAGAATTATTTCCCTGGTGAAGAAAAACCCCTTCACAACAGTTGGCCAAATCAAGAACACTCTCCAGGAGGTAGATGTATATGTGTCAAAGGCAACAATCAAGAGAAGACTTCACAAGAGTGAATATAGAGGGTTCACCACAAGATGCAAACCATTGGTGAGCCAGAAAAACAGAAAGACCAGATTAGAGTTTGCCAAACAACATCTAAAATAGCCATTACAGTTCTGGAACAACATCCTATGGACAGATGAGACAAAGATCAACTTGTACCAGAGTGATGGGAAGAGAAGAGTATGGAGAAGGAAAGGAACTGCTCATGATCCAAAACATACCACCTCATCAGTGAAGCATGGTGGTGGTAGTGTCATGGTGTGGGCATGTATGGCTGCCAATGGAACTGGTTCCCTTGTATTTATTGATGTGACTGCTGACAAAAGCAGCAGCATGAATTTTGAAGTGTTTCAGGCAATATTATATGCTCATATTCAGTCAAATGCTTCAGAAGTCATTGGACGGCGCTTCACAGTGCAGATGGACAATGAACCGAATCATACTGCAAAAGCAACCAAAGAGTTTTTTAAGGCTAAAAAGTGGAATGTTATGCAATGGCCAAGTCAATCCCCTGACCTGAATCCAATTGAGCATGCATTTCACTTGATGAAGACAAAACTGAAGGGAAAATGCCCCAAGAACAAGCAGGAACTGAAGACATTTGCAGTAGAGGCCTGGCAGAGCATCACCAGGGATGAAACCCAGTGTCTGGTGATGTCTTTGCGTTCCAGACTTCAGTCTGCAATTGCCTGCAAAGGATTTGCAACAAAGTATTGAAAAGTGAAAAATAGATTTAGGATTGTTTAGTTTGTCCCATTACTTTTGGCCCCTTAAAAAGTGGGAGGCACATATAGAAACCGTTGTAATTCCTACACCGTTCACCTGATTTGGATTTAATTATCCTCAAATTAAATCTGAAAGTCTGCAGTTAAAGCACATCTTGTTTGTTTCATTTCAAAACCATTGTGGTGGTGAATAGAGGCCAAAATATGAAATTTCTGTCAATGTCCCAATATTTATGGACCTGACTGTATATATATATATATATATATATATATATGTATATATGTATATATATATATATATATTGGAAACATGTGTAAAAAAAAGAAAGAGAAAGCAAAACATATATTAGCCGTAGCTACTACATAAAAATTAATGACTTATATTCCAAGGACTGACAACAACTCTTCTAGTAAATCACCTTTGCCACTCTTATGAATGTCTTCTGGTGGCTGGCAACACCCCATAATACTATTTTATGAACCCCCATTATCACATTCCCCTGGTTGACCCTTTGCACTCTAGACAGTCACTGAATAACTCATCCATCCTGTCCTAATAGATTGCAGTCAGATAACTTAAAACTAAGGATTAATGCTTTATAACCTTACAGCAGTTACATAATAATAACTAAGTGCAGTCTCTGATAACCTGTCCTGTGATTCTTACATTATTGCACTCACTGTCCCCACCCTTGTTCTGTCCCACCTCTCCAGTGGTCCCCCTTCTCTCATCAGCCTCTCTTTCACCATACTGCTTTCCCCATTTCCTCACACTCTTTATACCTCTCTCTCTTTCCACCCCACCCTCCTCATTTGCTCCTTCTATAACATCTTCTTTTCACTCTGACACACCTCCATTCCGCTATAAGGTCTGCATCTGTCTAATGTTCTATCCCCACTCTCTTCCCATTACACTCCTGAACCATCTAAGTACACTGTCAAACCTGCCAAACTCATTCCCTCTTCCTTTTCTCCTGTGCCCTCTGGAATGGTAGATCAATTTGTATGAAATTCACCTTTATCCATGAGTATCACTCCACTCTTTTGAGGTCACTCTATCTGCCTCTTCCACTCAAATTATCTTTATGTCATGGTCATCTACCTGGTCCCTCCTCCCACTTATTTGATCTCACCCAATAAACCTCCTTCCCCTCCCATTCTAGAATTCATCACTTGACCTAGTCTTTTCCCGCTAATTTCCACCTCCATTACTCAGACCGAATGTTCTTTTCTTTGGCATTTCCCTTGCACTTTCATCCCACCCCTCACAAGGCTAAATGGTTATGCTCACCAAGCATGCAACTTTGTTGCTCTCTACCTGCTTTCTTCTTCTCTTAAGTGGAGACCCTCCTTTCAACCCTCTCTATCTCTACCCTCTCCTGCCCTAAGCAAGTTATCTCAGTTTATAACTCTACCCTCTCCTCAGTTCTGACTCTGCTGCCCAGGCTGTGGGACCTATTCATCATCACTTATTTTTTACAAAAGCAGGTGAAAATTAACACTTTCACATACTTTTGTAACAAATAAGTGTCAGACCCATTCATCAAGTTCAGAAAATGCATTTTTTTTGAGAACTTGATGGTGTAACTGAACGCCATCTTGAGATGGTGTTCAGCCCCCAATAATCTTCACAGGCTGCTGCTTACACAGATTTACATGTCAGCCACAGCAGAGGGATCTATTCAGATAGACTATACAGCCACTCCTCCAATGGACCTTTGCGGAGCAGAGCCATGAGTGACAACTCACAGCTCTGCCTCCATATATATTATAAAGATGAGATTTATCTCATGATGAATATGCCCCATAATGTATGTGTATATATATATATATATATATATATATCTTCTGGAGTCCACGTATAAACAAGAATATTGGTGGTGGGATTGTATGCTAAGGTGAACCATCCAATATCTTGCCTAGGGCACCAAAATGGCTAGGGCCAGCCCTGCAAATGGTAATTAGATTAACTCATTTTTCCATCCCATACCTCCATTACCCTCAATACCATTTGACACTTGAAGCTCCTCCAAAATCATCACCTGCCCACTGCTAGGCCACAAATGTTTCTCCTTCAAGTAAAGTGATGTCATTGATTATAATGTAAGTAATTATTGCCAGGGAAGAAAAGATAATACAATAAAATCTATGCTTTGTTTGATCAGAGAGATAATCGGGCACCCATTTAATGTATTAGCATTAGGGATGTTAGGGACCCATCTTATGGGGTTCACCTTGCTGTGGTGGATGGGCAAACATTTTTGGCCAAACATGTACTAAGAACCTCACTTATACTCCATGTTAATCAGAATTATTTTGACTATCATTGTTCTTAGTACAGTACATAAAGTGTGCGCCTGCATTCTATGTCCCTTGCATTGTACTACAAGTTTTAGCATGGCAGCACCTCTTATTATGTTTAAAATTAGGGTGTGCAGTCCAAGTCCCCTCTCCCTTACCCATTTATTGTGCAAGCTATAATTGTTCTACACCATTTTGCCTGTGTCAGCTCCATTTATTTAAACTACACTTGATAGTGAACCTGCATATTCAGGATCACCTGGCCACTGTGCCTGGAATGACAGCACTGACACTCCCTGCCCCTCCACTACCTCTTCATTCAGTCATACTGTAACTCCATCACCTCTCCAATCAAACCTATTACAACTTCATCTGAATTCTACTCTTCTACCAAATTCTATCTACTCTCCAATCAACCCTTCAGTCACCACCACTGCTCCCCACTAGTGACTTCATTCTTGCTGTTCAGTCGTCATTTGCTGCCTTTATCATCTTAGCAGCTATTGCCATTCTGCAAGTAATTAATGCATGGAGCCTTTCCCTAGAGAATGGTAACCTCTATTTACTAAATAGCTTAACCTCTGCTCTTTCATTTGACTCTTACCTTTTTATTGTTGTTCCATTTACTTGCTCACCTTTGCACTAATAATTGACTATTGCAACTGACTCTACACTGTATTAATGGCCTAATGTTTCTCCCTTTATTCTCCCTTCCACCTAGTGTGCCATTTTTTACTGTATTCCTTTCTTGCATGTGTCTTCCTCTTCCTACTGTCCAGCATCATTGGTCTATCCAGCTCTCCATGTCCAGTTCTATCCTTGCCCCCCATGCTATCCATGCCCAGTGTATCTCTCACCCACAAACATTTCTCATTCCTCTACAATCTGCTCTTCCCTTTATGTCTCACTGCACTTCCTATTAACTTGCTCCCCCTTATTCTATTGAGTGCCTGACATTTCTTCTACCCTCTACTTATCATGCTTTAACATCTCAGCCTTACTTTTCCCTTTTTACATTCCCTGTGTGTTCATTCAGATGCACTGCTCTTCACATTCTCCTACCTCATACTTTCAACTTCATTTTCATTGCTCATCTTGCCCACTGCCTCATCTCCTGAGCACTTTGAAATAACAGATCCATCTACAGCAAACTCACATCTATCTATATCCTTTTCCTATCTCACTGGTTAAGTCTTCCACCCCTTACTGAAACCAAAACCTTTCCCCTTGACACTGCTTCCCATGCTACACTCTCATATGAAAGTTGCTCCTTCACCCACACTCCTTGTTTTGGAATATGCATCCTACTATCTCCTGGTTGAAACTTTAGTGCCATTCATCTGAACCCTCCCTCTCCTGCTTTTCCTTTGAGTTAATTCCATATAGCTCTTTTCTCTACTTCATTTCCATGTCACTATTATCTATTGCCCCCAGGCCTTGTCTCCTAATTCCTCATCAACATTACCACATGGCATTCAGACTTCTTTTCCATTTACCTAAATCCTAATATTCTCAGGGATTATAAAAAACAACTGACATTATTATTAGGACTGATACCTCTAAATTCCTCACACTCTCCTCTTACTATGATTTCTGCCAATGGAAGTAATCGCCCATCCATTACAATGGACATTTCATTAACCCTGTGTTCTGCCATGTTTGTTACATCCCCAATTGCTGCCTTCCCACCCTCTGACCACAATCTTATTTCCTTCCATCTCATCATACTAGCTCTTCTCTGCCTACATCTAAACACTTGTTCATACGCTAAAACATTAAAGGCATTGACTGTATTCACTTCTCTATATTTCTCCAACCACTCCTTTCTCCCATTTATTCCTTGTTGTTCTCGAATGCTTCAGTTTCTTCTCTACAACACAATACTCTCCTAAGACCTTGATGATGCAGCCCCAGCCACCTCAAAACATCTGACCATTATCCCTAAACAAGAAACAAAGTGGATATTCCAAACTAAGACCCTTACACATTTTGTCTGAACATAGACTTTTAAATTCAGGCACTAAAAACTAAAAATAATAGAGCAGAGAAAATACTCACAACAATAATATGTCACTGAACCAGAAGAGAAGATATTGTGTCAGTATTCCCTTTACCATAGTAATAAGAGCATCAACATACATTCACTGGACTTATCCTATCATCAATTCACCATACACTGCTAGCAATTCCAAAACTACTTCCATACAACTAACTTGCACTTAACAAATCCTCCCCCACTACATTCCCAGACACCACATGTTAGAAAGTGAACTAGACATGAGCTGTTCAGTTTTGGCTCGGTTAAGTTTGGATCTAAAATCCGAAACTTGTTGGCTATCTGGTTATCACGTGTTTGGATAGCCAATAAAATAAATCTGAACTTGCACTAATTTGGCAGAAAGGACTGAGTAAAATTGGACAGGTCATCTCTAGTTAAAACATATAAGGAAAATTATAATGGGGAGCGACATGGCTATTTCACAATCTTAATACTCCAATTATACACCAGATCAAAGCAACTGCCTCAGATTATAAAGTATAATTGAGAACAGAGTCAATATTAGTTAAAACTGACAGTGCGGCTATCCAGCTCTGCTATGAGTTGCTGGTGTACATTTTAAACATCTGCAACATGTAATGACAGTCACAGTCTCCTGTCTCGCAATAGATAACACTTAGACAACAACCAGAGGGTATGTTAGAATAAATGTAATCAGAGACTAATTGTCCATTGAACAACATTCAGACTGCACGATCCGTAACTATTACCAACACCACAGACTTTTGATCTTTGAACTCTGACACTTTTCAATCAGTAATAGGTCAAACAGACCACATGGAGCTCGAATTGGTCATCCCTGAAGAAGACATCCATAGATGGAGAAAGGTGTTGGAAGGCCCCATCACAGCTTCAGAATACAAGTACCTCTACTCCACAATGCAGATACTGACCATATAGCAGGACAACAGACCAGAATCAGGACAGGTCATGATATTATGGTAAGAAATGCCACCTACTATTTACATCGGTCGTGAAAGAGTATCTTGTCACATCTAATATTTAGAAGACATAATGGGTTTATCATAACATCAGTCTACAACCACTGTAACTAGGGAATATGTGTTAGAATGAATTGTAAACTATACCATATTTTCATCCAGCTAAATAATTAACTGCTTGTGTGATTTGCACCTAAATTGGAGTCTTACCCTAGATTACAGAGAATATTCTTGCAAGACTTTATTTTCATAGAAGGAGCTCGACTTAATGTTCAAGCTACCTTGAACAGTATGAAAAGACATGAGCTACTGTAGCAAATTTATGATGGATCAGTCTATCTATCAATAAAGTAGATTTAGTTTACTCTAATCCTTGCATTGTTCATTCAGCATATTCAATCATCAGTCACATACACCATACATGCATTCACAGGTGAACCCTCATTCCCCCAGCGCCTGTCAATCTATTTAAGGGTGGGACTTCTTTGACTAAAGCAACACCACCACTCCCAAGAGTGGTAGGTACAATCGCTAATAGTGAACCCCCTATTTAAATCCTGCAGCCAAAAGCACTTCAAATCAGAGATTTTGACAAATTGAAGTTAATTAAGTATACCTCTTAAAGTGGATATATTAATTTGAAATGATAAAAGGAACATTAGAGCATCTATCCTTTAATAAATATACACTTTTCAAAAACTCCTCTCTAATGATTGGCCAAAACCCTCTGTGGTGGCTGGCCACATCCCATCTTGTGGCTGGCCACACCCATTAAACGAGGCCCTTGCCGCTGTGTTCCCTGGTAGGTCCTTCATGTCTCAGTCCGACACTGTGGCAATATATATTTAGCTAATATATCCTGACATACTTTTGCATATATAGAACTGATACAGATGTGTCCTCACTCGTCTTTGCTGCAGTCGTGTCAAACAGCCCTTGCTGGTCCCGTGAGACTATGCTAGCACCGGGCATCTTTTTTGCATCTTTTTTATTTAAAATGCATCTAAGACACAATATGGTGCAACAAGCAAGCACCAAAAGAGACTGTGCTGATTAATTTGATATGTGACACTATTACATCTGTGTGCATCTCTCAATCAGCAAGTGCTGCAATGCAGCGGCCACAGCTTTTTTCCTTGGCAAGTTCTGTTTACAGTCTCAGTTGCACACAGATAATATACAAGAGCCACATATAAAATTAAGCAGCACATTTTTTCGGCATAAAAAGATGCCCGATGCCAACAGAGTTGCACTGGACCAGATGGCTCACTCACGCCAGGCATATCGTGCTGCATAGCATATTGAGGCTACATGAGCAAGGACACATCTGTATGTGTAAATTGCAATCTTTTGCAATAAAATACTTTTATGTTGTATGCGTACTTATTAACAGAAAACCCCAACAGTCATATAATATTTATCATTTAGAAATGTATTTATTTATAATTTAATTAATCAAATATATGAATATAATATAACTGTTCTGTATATACAGTACATGTAGTGATGTGTTTTAAATGGATGTTCATAAGATAAAATGTAATCTCTGATAATATTCATATAATAGATGTGCCTATTTTCATTTTCTTAACTGGGGAGATCATTTTGAGTTTCTTTTTAAATTTATATCTAAACCCTATTTTTTTCTCCAAAAGTCCAGTATTTCCCTTCTCTAAATTAGGACACTTTATATTAAGGCTTCATACTCTTATGGGGATATAATTGGAATTTTTTTTTTTTTTTAAATGTGCTTTGTAAGCCTGGCGACTGATAGAGAAAAGAAAAAAAATCAAAATGAGGAAGGCTAGAGTGGAATTACACCATCAATGCTAGGCTGACTGTGCTTGACAGAGCCGTTTAATATTTTGACAGGACAAAATACAAAGCAGCATTTTATTCTGTAGAGACTTCACTAGACACAAGCAAGGAAGTGCTGGTGATCAATAAACTTTGCTGCGCAGAGTGATTTATTTACAGCAGCATATTATGTAGAGAAAAGCCGTGATATTTTCACAGGGTTTGACGGCATAATGGACCCCTCTCAATCCTTACAAGGAAGGGTTAGATTGTCATGGTTGCTCAGGCAGTATTCAAAATGTTATCTGATCACCCTTAAAGACTGCAGAACGAGACAGATGATTAGTTACCTTAAACGATCCTCATCATGCAGAAATTGATGATTTAATATAGTCAATGACAGACGATTCCATTTGTACTAGATAAAGTGTCTGCGGTTTGTATCAATCATAATAGAGTTATTATTGAGCATAAAAGAAAAGCATGTTTAATATCATTAATTCCAGATATGTCGCTCTCTACATCTGGCATTCATCCATAGAGTGGAACCACTCCAGGCAATCATTCCTGCCTGTGTGCCGGAGAATTCAGTGTTTTTTTTCTTTCCGTAATTTCAAAATGTTTTTCAGCACCTCCAGCTAGGTGCAATAACAGTTTACAGATTACCAATGTCATCACATTTTGACAAACTTCTCAATCTGATTTGACCTTCATCTTTAGCCATCTGCTTATTTCCGTCTCTGCGCTCTCTATTTTCTTCTTAAGCCTCCGCAATGTGCAGCTAAAACAGTTTCATCCGTTTCACTGTAGGTCAGACATGAAAAGTTTGGAGAAGTCTTTGAGCTAGATTTTAGCTGCAAGTGTGAAGTCAAAAATAAAAATGGAGCTAGTATAGGCAATTTAATACTTCTGCTGTTAGACTGAGGACATTACAAATCGGGGTAATTTACTAAAGGTCAATTTTAATCAATTAAAAATGAGAGATGTTCGGTTTCCAGAAACCCGAATCCATCCAAATTTCGTGAATCCGAGTCGCTGATCTGATCTCCTGAGGAGATCTGGGTAAATCCGAGTCATGGTTCTGAATTTGGATTTTAAAAACCCTAATTTCAGGTATTTGGATTGCATAAATTACATGATTTTAGATGTTTTTAAAAACTTTTTATCTATTTAAAAAAATAAATCCAGATCCAAAACCAAAACACTTGAGGGTGGTTTTGTAGATCCAAAACCAAAACACGGGGGTCAGCGCATATCTCTATTAAAAATCAATGTAAACCAATCAACATCAATCTTATGTTTCGGGGGCTAAATCACACATTTACTAACACTTAAAAATCGGTATAAAAAATGATCTGTTATTAAATGTTTGATTTATCCTCTGAAACACAACATTAATTTAGATCAATTAAAATCATCCTTTAATAAATGTACCCCTTCATGTTGTTTCCTATGTGCCAGGAAAATTACAGTTTTTAACACAATAAATTTTCACTCCCAATGCTTATTTTTACCATATTTTAGGTTCTTCATCCCATATGAATATAATCAGCAGGTAAAAAATATGTTTCATTTTATTTGGCACACAAATGAAGAATGGAGTGTATTAAAATGACCCAAGTAAACTTTAATTCTGATGGGTGCCCTGACGTTTCATTTTTTATTTAAAACAAGGGGAGCCCTCTTTATGGGCATTTTGATATTGTCCCTTTTAAAACTGGCTACACATCTAAAAGATTATCTTTTTAACCTACCAACTAGCTGAGTGTTTGGTTGGAACAAAAACCAGGTAATGTATGTGAGCAAACTACAATTGGCTGTTTCCTCTCAAATGCAGGAAAAAAAGCCAAAATTGGTTGCTTTCTGACAAGTTAGTAAAATTGATTTGATTAAGATCATTAGCGGTGTATTTCGTGTTACACTACAAATGTTACCCTTGTTCTTAATATATGAATAATGTAACTTATACCACTAATGATAAAAACATAGATTACGGTGCTAGCATTTATATTTTTGGCAAATTTATTGTTGACAATGAATACATTTAAATTTTTTATTTGTAATGGTGGTGACACTAAAGAATGGACAGGATAACCAAGCACACACACACATTCAGGACAATTGGTACACAACATACTCCACTTCAGGGAGAGCGCACTGACTAAGCCTAAAACATTACCTTAAACAACCCAAACTACTGTTCTATACCGCCACTCGCAAAAGCAAACAAAATCACACACAACAAAGAGAGGGAGGTAGGGTGGGAAATCAGGAACAAATACAGAATCCTCCTCTTTACATCACTATGAACACCTAAAACCCTTCCCCAAGTCCAGCTATTGGCTGCTACACTAAGCTGACCTTAAAGGGGAAACTACCAGCACATTTGTAAAGTGGCAACACTCATACCCCTCGTGGTTTAAAGTCCCTCATGCTTTTTTTGTCAGCCCTTGGGAGAACATAACAAACTTGTCTGAATGACCAGTTTTATCCATTTTCCAGCATTGGTAGATTGTCATTTGCCCCCATACATTACCAGATTTTTATTCCAACCAGTCAACAATATGCTTTGCTTAGACTGAGTTGTGTTGAGAGTCTGTTAATCCATGTGACCCTGTAAAATAAGTTGTTTTACCGACTGCTCACTTAAGTGTTATTAGTTCTACTTCTAAACCTACTCTACTGATTTTAATCCTCCAGGCTTCTGTTTATTAACTTACTAAACTGCTATTTGAGAGTTAATATAAATTGTATGCCTGCGACCAGGACCCTCTTACATCGTCTGCCTATTATTACCCAGTCTTGTTTTATTACTGTTTGTTCCCAATTGTAAAGTGCAAAGGAATATGCTGGCACTATATATATATATATATATATATACTGCATTGGGTCCAGCTCTCTCAGGTGAAGATTAGCTTGGCCCGGTGCCTGCGTATATAAAACTCATACTTATCCACAGTACGCGGCACTTGTGGTACTTATATCCAACTTTAATGATTCAATATGTACAGCAACTTTTTAGTGCCTCTGCTACACCAGCACTGTCAGCAGGCTAAAGTTATACAAAGACAACCTACCTTAAGTAACATCCCCCAAGCTCGATGCGAATGCCATGACCGGAAGCGGAACCGCTCACCCAAGCCATCGACATCATCACTCAGATAGTTCAGTGCCTGTGAGCATGGAGGCTAGAAACACAATACATAAGTGTACAAATAAGTGTGCTATAAGTCTGAACAAACATTGTATCATAGGATCTGCTAAATGGAATCTCATAGCTATATAGTATGATAAATAAAATACATATATAACAACTTGAATGACAACTAGAAAAGCCACTATACACTCTATACAATAAAAAAAATTAAAAAGGAAAATAAGAATGAAAACTAATTAAGAAAAAAATAAACACCATCATAACATCAGTTGCAAAGAGAGCCTATCTGTATGTCTCCTATATCATATCCTCATTACTATATACTGCACTGCAAATCTAAAGTAATGACTAAATAATAGATACCAGTACAGTATCAACTAGGTTAAGATATACTGTAATATATATATATATATATATATATATATATATAGGAGAGGTGGTTCCCAACCACGGTCCTCAAGGTTTTAAGGATAGCCATACTTGAGCACAAGTGACTTAATTAGTACCTCAGTTATTTGATTAAACCATCTGTGCACAATCATGGATATCACTAAAACCAGGACTATTAGTGTGCCTTGAGGACCGAGGTTGGGAATCACTAATATATAGGGTAATGCTAGTATAAGCATACTGATTGATGTAGCATTATTACTACCAAACTAACTGACTTACACCTACAAGAATAAAGCCACATATAGGATATCAGTCATAGTATATGAGTGTCCCTAGTGCTAATGTTATTATAATACAGTAATGGTGGTCATTGAGTTCTATGGGTACAAGGGTACCCAATCTATAGATCCACCGTCTCTCTAATTGGTGCAGTTTAAGGGCTTGATTGCCACCTCTGATCATATTGGGGACATGGTCTATCATACCATAGTGTAAGGCTGACATGGGGTGAGGAGCTAAACAGAAGTGCCGTGCTATGGGTTGGTCACTACTATATAAAATAGGCCGCATGGGCATATAATTTGGTAAACCGTATATTTGGTGTTACACGACATGGTTAATAGTGTATGTCTTCCCTAATAGAGGGTGAGAAAATGAATCACCAGGGATCATGAAACTGCATGTTGTACATGTGCATTTAATGCAGCCTTTCTTACCCATAAGAAAATGGTTGATATTAGGGTTCTAGGGTCTAGTAACATTCTGTTTAACCAGATAATCCTGTAGGTTATGGCCTCTCTTATAGCTAGCCATTAGTTTGACCTCATGTAATTTGAGTTCTGGGTTGGATGATTGGCCATAGATTTTTAGAAGTGTAATTAATATGTGCACTGGCAGTATTAAACTGCGAGACCCATGGTAACAATCTAGGCTTAATTCTTTTGTTTAGAAAGAAGTATGTTTCTATCCAATTTTAAAACTTTAGCTTTAGCTTCATTCAATAGATTCATGTCATAATCCCTATCATGAAATTTAGCTATCATCATATCCATCTGTGCTATAGCCATAGCTGGGTCTAGTTTGATGTTATACATTTGAAGTGTAGCAACTGCGAGAAGGGAATCCCTTCTTTAGTGGGTAGGGATGAAAACTTTTCATGTGCAAAATGTTGTTACGATTAGTAAGCTTCATATATAATGATGTCTTTATATAACCATTTTCCAGTATGATATTACATCCAAAACATTTACGGATGTTGCACTAATGTTTAACCGGATGGTCAGTTGCATTGTGTTTGTCTATTAGATGAGTAAATTCTGCCTCAATTCCTCGCCAGAAGATGAGCAGGTCATCTATATAGCATCTGTAATATACAATATTATTACAGATAGAGTGGTCTGAAAAAAAATATCCCTTGCAACCTCAAACATAAACATGTTGGCATACGATGGGGCTACACTAGACCCCATCGCACAACCAACATGTTGCAAATAAACTTTCCATCAAAAATGAAGAAATTATTGGTAAGGATGAGGGAGAAGAGTTCATGAATCAAGTCCACATCAGGTCCTTTATAGCTTGGGTGACCAGTATGGAGGCATCTCACTGCTTGTAAGCCCAAACTATGCGGAATAACCATATAAAGGCTAGTGACGTCCACACTACATAGTAGAATGTCCTCCGTAAATATCGGAATATCTCTTAGTTGTTGTAACAATGTAGTAGTATCAAGTAAATAATACTGGTGTTCCTGTATGCATGGTTGACACAATGGGTCCAGGTAAACTGCTAGGGGTTTATGTTTAGGATTTAGTTGCTGCGATAATTGGTCACCCTGGTGGATTTGGTAGTGTTTTCTGCACCTTGGGCATAGTGTATAAAATAGGTGCTAAGGGGTATGCAGGTATTAACATGGACATAAGGTCTGAAGAAATACGGCCTTCTAATACTGTATCTTGCAGAATATTACTCAGTTGTTTTATAAAAATATATGTTGGATCACCATCCTTTTTATATATAACCAATCAGGGCCAACACTAATCACATCGCTGCAACTATATAGAAGGCAGATGAGTGCTGACTAGGACAGCACTAGCTTAGTGGCAAATTCATTCTATCTATTTACAACCTGCCCTCTGACCAATGGTGCCTACATTTAAGTGTTACTAGTAATACTTCTAAACCTACTCTACTGAGTTAATCCTCCTGGCTTGTTTGTAAGAACTTACTAAACTGCTATTTGAGAGTTAATATAAATTGTAAGCTCGTGACCAGGACCCTCTTACATAATCTGCCTATTATTAATCAGTCTTGTTTTATTACTGTTAGTTCCCAATTGTAAAGCGCATAAGGAATATGCTGGAACTATATATATATATATATATATATATATATAGGTGCTTTGTTTAGACCGGCACTCCAGAAAACATTGTTTTAAATACCTGGGTGCCCTCCCCGGGAAGTAAATCACCTCCAAATCCAAACTCCAAAACAGCGGGCGGCACTCCTCGGCTTTCTCATTCAAACATCACCACATTTGGTATTAATTGCCAACGTTTCAAATGTTTAATCCATTTCCATGTCCCTGACGAAAAATGGATTGAACATTTGAAACGTTGGCAATTAATACCAAATGTGGTGATGTTTGAATAAGAAAGCCGAGGAGTGCCGCCCGCTGTTTTGGAGTTTATATATATATAATATATATATATATATAAAGCACTAATCCACGGCACTCACCATTCCTAGATTTGGGGTGCAATATGGTATGTGACTACATTGTTTAAATAGAAATCACAGGGGCTCTGCACTCATCATAATAACTAATAATAATAATAATAATAATAATAATAAACATTAATTTAACTTGTCAGCTCTTTTCCTAGGTGCTTTGCAACAGGTGTGCTTGGTAACTGTCTCACGTTTAAAAGCAAAGTTGCTGTGAGCTTTAAACCTTGATAGCATACCCTGAGTTTAACACTAATGTGATGGCTATGTCCATGTTATAATTCTGAGCATTAGAGTAGGGACTTGCAGTAAAGTGGGGTCCCGTGACGATGGGCTGCAAGCTTAAATGCATTGATCAATTCATGAACTAAAACCACACTGTTTATTATGTTTATTATTATTATGATTATTATTATTATTATTAGTTATTATGGTGATTGCAGAGCCCCTGTGATTTATATATATATATATATATATATATATGGGGCACCACTACAGTGGGCATTGCATAAGGGGCACTACTGCTGTGGACATTATGTGTTAGGGACACTACTGCTGTGGGCATTGTATAAGTTGCACTACTACTGTGGGCATTATGTGTATTAGGGGCACTACTACTGTAGGCATTGTGTATATATACTCTTTGAGAAAGCCTCCAGTGGTAAGAGGCAAAACGTGTCAGAGAACCCCGATATATTGATCCCCTTGATGGCCATAGTATCCTGGATGTCCACAGGTGTAATAGCAGTTATTGGACAATTTACCAATGCTAGTATATGGATGTTCCTTTCCTCGCTGGCATTATAATGAACTTACAGCGATTATACGTACCAGCCTCCTGCTGACAAGCTGGGAGTACACTGTGAGTGCAAATAGAAGAGGCTCATTTGTCATGAGCCGGAGCGTGGTCAGACGGAATACCGCTGTACAGACGGAACACTTGTTGTGAGTACAAACAAGAATGGCTCACTTGCTTCAAGCCGGATTTCGGCTAGACTGAATAAATTCAGCCAGGACAGGGTAATTATCTTGGACACAATTTAACAGCCTAATAGCATGTATACACTACTACGTAATGTCTCCTTAAAGACATATATTAAAACTAGGGGTGAGCGGGTTCGGATTTCTGAAATCCGAACCCCCCCGAGCCCCCCCGATCCGAGTCCGATCCGAATCAGGCTCGACTTTTCCCGCCTGACTCGGATCTGAAATCGAGGCAAAACGTCATCATCCCGCCTTCCGAGTCTCGCGGGTTTTGGATCCTATATAAGGTACCCACGTCGGCGCCATTTTCTCACTCGGCTGTGGACAGTGAAGAGGGAGGGTGGGAGTTAGGGCTGTGTAGTGTAGTGTAGTGTAGTGCTGCTGTTGTCCACTACTTCAAAGTCCATAGGGGCTGGCTGTGTTGTGCTGTGCTGCTGTTGTTAATAGGGGCTGTGTCCACTACTTCAAAGTCCATAGGGGCTGGCTGGACTGTGTTGTGCAGTCAGTTCTCCATAGGGGCTGTGTCCACTCCAAAGTCCTGTGCAGTGTCCCAGTCCTAAAGAGGTGCTGTAGTGTTGTCCAGGGGGTGCTCTGTCCATCAGGGGTGCTCCCCCCAAGTGCTAAAAAAATAATATATTTTCTGTGTTTGTGAATTGTGTGCGCAGTAGCCGCATGTGCATCAACAAAGTAGTGCCAAGCGTGCGCCTGTGTCATAAGTAAAGGGCCGGCTGGCTTGACCGTTAAAGGGTGCTGTAACCCCCGAAAGTACACTCCAGTCCAAACCAAAAAAAAATTATTTTCTGTGTTTGTGAATTGTGTGCGCAGTAGCCGCACGTGCATCAACAAAGTAGTGCCAAGCGTGCGCCTGTGTCATAAGTAAAGGGCCGGCTGGCTTGACCGTTAAGGGTGCTGTAACCCCCGAAAGTACACTCCAGTCCAAACCAAAAAAAAAAATATTTTCTGTGTTTGTGAATTGTGTGCGCAGTAGCCGCACGTGCATCAACAAAGTAGTGCCAAGCGTGCGCCTGTGTCATAAGTAAAGGGCCGGCTGGCTTGACCGTTAAGGGTGCTGTAACCCCCGAAAGTACACTCCAGTCCAAACCAAAAAAAAAATTATTTTCTGTGTTTGTGAATTGTGTGCGCAGTAGCCGCACGTGCATCAACAAAGTAGTGCCAAGCGTGCGCCTGTGTCATAAGTAAAGGGCCGGCTGGCTTGACCGTTAAGGGTGCTGTAACCCCCGAAAGTACACTCCAGTCCAAACCAAAAAAATTATTATTTTCTGTGTTTGTGAATTGTGTGCGCAGTAGCCGCACGTGCATCAACAAAGTAGTGCCAAGCGTGCGCCTGTGTCATAAGTAAAGGGCCGGCTGGCTTGACCGTTAAAGGGTGCTGTAACCCCCAAAGTACACTCCAGTCCAAACCAAAAAAAAAATTATTTTCTGTGTTTGTGAATTGTGTGCGCAGTAGCCGCATGTGCATCAACAAAGTAGTGCCAAGCGTGCGCCTGTGTCATAAGTAAAGGGCCAGCTGGCTTGACCATTAAAGGGTGCTGTATCCCCCAAAGTACACTCCAGTCCAAACCAAAAAAAAATGTATTTTCTGTGTTTGTGAATTGTGTGCGCAGTAGCCGCACGTGCATCAACAAAGTAGTGCCAAGCGTGCGCCTGTGTCATAAGTAAAGGGCCGGCTGGCTTGACCGTTAAGGGTGCTGTAACCCCCGAAAGTACACTCCAGTCCAAACCAAAAAAAAAATTATTTTCTGTGTTTGTGAATTGTGTGCGCAGTAGCCGCACGTGCATCAACAAAGTAGTGCCAAGCGTGCGCCTGTGTCATAAGTAAAGGGCCGGCTGGCTTGACCGTTAAGGGTGCTGTAACCCCCGAAAGTACACTCCAGTCCAAACCAAAAAAATAATTATTTTCTGTGTTTGTGAATTGTGTGCGCAGTAGCCGCACGTGCATCAACAAAGTAGTGCCAAGCGTGCGCCTGTGTCATAAGTAAAGGGCCGGCTGGCTTGACCGTTAAGGGTGCTGTAACCCCCGAAAGTACACTCCAGTCCAAACCAAAAAAATAATTATTTTCTGTGTTTGTGAATTGTGTGCGCAGTAGCCGCACGTGCATCAACAAAGTAGTGCCAAGCGTGCGCCTGTGTCATAAGTAAAGGGCCGGCTGGCTTGACCGTTAAGGGTGCTGTAACCCCCGAAAGTACACTCCAGTCCAAACCAAAAAAAAAATTATTTTCTGTTTGTGAATTGTGTGCGCAGTAGCCGCACGTGCATCAACAAAGTAGTGCCAAGCGTGCGCCTGTGTCATAAGTAAAGGGCCGGCTGGCTTGACCGTTAAGGGTGCTGTAACCCCCGAAAGTACACTCCAGTCCAAACCAAAAAAAAAATTATTTTCTGTGTTTGTGAATTGTGTGCGCAGTAGCCGCACGTGCATCAACAAAGTAGTGCCAAGCGTGCGCCTGTGTCATAAGTAAAGGGCCGGCTGGCTTGACCGTTAAAGGGTGCTGTAACCCCCAAAGTACACTCCAGTCCAAACCAAAAAAAAAATTATTTTCTGTGTTTGTGAATTGTGTGCGCAGTAGCCGCATGTGCATCAACAAAGTAGTGCCAAGCGTGCGCCTGTGTCATAAGTAAAGGGCCAGCTGGCTTGACCGTTAAAGGGTGCTGTAACCCCCAAAGTACACTCCAGTCCAAACCAAAAAAAAATTTATTTTCTGTGTTTGTGAATTGTGTGCGCAGTAGCCGCACGTGCATCAACAAAGTAGTGCCAAGCGTGCGCCTGTGTCATAAGTAAAGGGCCGGCTGGCTTGACCGTTAAAGGGTGCTGTAACCCCCGAAAGTACACTCCAGTCCAAACCAAAAAAAAAATTATTTTCTGTGTTTGTGAATTGTGTGCGCAGTAGCCGCACGTGCATCAACAAAGTAGTGCCAAGCGTGCGCCTGTGTCATAAGTAAAGGGCCGGCTGGCTTGACCGTTAAAGGGTGCTGTAACCCCCAAAGTACACTCCAGTCCAAACCGAAAAAAAATTATTTTCTGTGTTTGTGAATTGTGTGCGCAGTAGCCGCACGTGCATCAACAAAGTAGTGCCAAGCGTGCGCCTGTGTCATAAGTAAAGGGCCGGCTGGCTTGACCGTTAAAGGGTTCTGTAACCCCCAAAGTACACTCCAAACCAAAAAAATATATATTTTCTGTGTTTGTGACTTGTGTGCACTGTGGCTGCACGTGCATCAACAAAGGAGCAGCGCCAAGCGTGCGCCTGTGTCCCATAAGTAAAGAGCCGGCTGGCTCATTTCTTAAAGGGTGGTGTAACCCACAAAGTGCACTACTCTCCAGCAAAAATAAAAAAATATTTTCTGTGTTTGTGTGCGCTTTAGCCGCACGTATATATATCAATATAACATAAATGGAGGACCAAACTTTCTCTGATAAAAATAAAACAGGGAAAGATCAAGAACCACTTCCTACTAGTGCTGTTGCTGCTGCTGGGAGTTGTTCATCATCCCAGAGAGGAAGTAGGAACATCACTACTTTTACTAAACAATTGACCCTCCAACAGTCCCTAGCGATGAGGATGAAGTACGACAGCAGTCATCCTGAAGCAAAACGTATAACTGAGGCCTTGACTGCTATGTTGGTGTTAGACGTGCGTCCGGTATCCGACATTAGTGCAGTGGGATTTAGACAATTGATGGAGGTAGTGTGTCCTTGGTTCCAAATCCCGTCTAGATTCCACCTGCATCCTCAAAGCAGCAGCGACAAGCGTGCGTCTGTCTGTTAAAGGGTGGTGACACCCTCAAAGTGTGCTACACAAACAATTAAAATATTGTTCTTTTTTTTTCTGTCTTTGTGAAATGTGTGGGCTGTAGCCGCACCTGCATCCTTAAAGCAGCAGCGACAATCGTGCGTCTGTCTGTTAAAGGGTGGTGACACCCTCAAAGTGTGCTACACAAACAATAAAAATATTCTTCTTTTTTTTTCGGTCTTTGTGAAATGTGTGGGCTGTAGCCGCACCTGCATCCTTAAAGCAGCAGCGACAAGCGTGCGTCTGTCTGTTAAAGGGTGGTGTAACTCTCAAAGTGCTCCAAAAAATAAAAAACTATTTTTTTAATGTGTTTGTGACTTGTGTGCGATGTAGCCACACTTGCATCCTCAAAGCAGCAGCGACAAGCGTGCGTCTGTCTGTTAAAGGGTGGTGACACCCTCAAAGTGTGCTCCACAAACAATAAAAATATTCTTCTTCTTTTTTCTGTCTTTGTGAATTGTGTGGGCTGTAGCCGCACCTGCATCCTTAAAGCAGCAGCGACAAGCGTGCGTCTGTCTGTTAAAGGGTGGTGTAACTCACGAAGTGCTCCAAAAAATAAAAAACTATTTTTTTAATGTGTTTGTGACTTGTGTGCGATGTAGCCGCACTTGCATCCTCAAAGCAGCAGCGACAAGCGTGCGTCTGTCTGTTAAAGGGTGGTGACACCCTCAAAGTGTGCTACACAAACAATAAAAATATTCTTCATTTTTCTGTCTTTGTGAATTGTGTGGGCTGTAGCCGCACCTGCATCCTTAAAGCAGCAGCGACAAGCGTGCGTCTGTCTGTTAAAGGGTGGTGACACCCTCAAAGTGTGCTACACAAACAATTAAAATATTGTTCTTTTTTTTTCGGTCTTTGTGAAATGTGTGGGCTGTAGCCGCACCTGCATCCTTAAAGCAGCAGCGACAAGCGTGTGTCTGTCTGTTAAAGGGTGGTGACACCCTCAAAGTGTGCTACACAAAGAATAAAAATATTCTTCTTCTTTTTTCTGTCTTTGTGAATTGTGTGGGCTGTAGCCGCACTTGCATCCTCAAAGCAGCAGCGACAAGCGTGCGTCTGTCTGTTAGAGGGTGGTGTAACCCTCAAAGTGTGCTCCACAAACAATAAAAATATTCTTTTTTTTTTTCTGTCTTTGTGAATTGTGTGGGCTGTAGCCGCACTTGAATCCTCAAAGCAGCAGCGACAAGCGTGCATCTGTCTGTTAAAGGATTACATCGGTGACAGCATCCAAGTAGGCATGTCAGACAGTCCGTACCTGTACTGGCAGGAAAAAGAAGCAATTTGGAGGTCCCTGTACAAACTGGCTCTATTTTACCTGAGTTGCCCCCCCTCCAGTGTGTACTCCGAAAGAGTGTTTAGTGCAGCCGGGAACCTTGTTAGCGAAAGGCGTAGGAGGTTGCTTCCACAAAATGTGGAGAAGATGATGTTCATAAAATGAATGATCAACTCTTCCAGGGAGACCAGCCTCCAGAACGTACAGAGGGACCTGTGGTTCCAGCAGGGACGAATTAGTACTCTGTGAGGATGAGGATGTACATAACACTGAAGAGGGTGAGGAATCTGTGGATGAGGAGGATGAGGACGACTTCTTGCCTCCGTAGAGCCAGTTTGTGCAGGGACAGATTAATTGCCAGCTTGTTTTGTGGGGGCCCAAACGAACCAATCATTTCAGCCACAGTTGTGTGGCAGACCCTGGCGCTGAAATGATTGGTTTGTTAAAGTGTGCATGTCCTGTTTATACAACATAAGGGTGGGTGGGAGGGCCCAAGGACAATTCCATCTTGCACCTCTTTTTTTTCTTTGCATTATGTACAGTTTGGGGCCTAGTTTTTCAATGCCATCCTGTCTGCCACTGCAGTTTCACGCCTAGATGGGTCACGTGTTTGTGCCGCCCACTCGTGTCGCTTAGCATAGTCATCCAGCTACCTCGGTGCAACCTTTTGGACATAAAAACACTATTGTGAGGTGTGAGGTATTCAGAATAGACTGGAAATGAGTGGAAATTAAGGTTATTGAGGTTAATAATAGCATAGGAGCAGAAAAACCTACAAATTCTGTGATTTTAGCTGTTTTTATGCTTTTTTTCAAAAAAATACAGATCCAAAACACAAAACCCAGAACCCAAAACACGGAAGGGTGGTTTTGGCAAAACCAATCCAGATCCAAAACACGAAGAAAGATCCAGATCCAAAACCAAAACACAAAACACGAAAAGTGGCCGGTGCACACCCCTAATTAAAACCATATAGGACGTAGTTGGTGCAAATTAAATTGGCCATAGAGTGAGAGATTCTCACTTACAAATATGCTTGAACACTGATAAAGACACAAATGAAATTGGGATGTGTTTTTAAATCAATTATTGCTGCTGTAGTCTATATTGGATATTTTATTAGCCTGGTAGGAAACAAAACAGATTGCATATACTTGATTATTATTGAGATTGTGTATTGTTTTTGTACATTGTATGTGATTATATATATATATATATTTTTATATTTAGTTCCGACTGATAATTATTTCTGCCATTTTTCAAATAAACACTCTTTAAATTAGCGCAGTAATGACACAGTAATAGTAGTACAGACATTCCTCACTTAACAACCTACTCGTTTAACAACCGTTCGGACTTACGACCAGCCCTCTGACCAGCTGGAACCCATAGTACAATGACTAAAATGTTATTCTGAATGTCTTTTTTTATAACTTTAATTGTACTGTACAGTATGTAAGAGTTATGCAAAGTAAAACAGTTACAGTAAGAAGTTTGAGTTTCCTTTAGACCTTTTCTTTATTCAGAATAAATAAAAATGATTACCTTTATTAAGTATATATGGCTCCTCGTTTAGTGACCAATTCGTTTAACGACCTGGGCCCATATTCAATTACAGGCGAAAACCCATTATCGGCGATAATTTTTTGCAGATGACGTCATTTTCGCCTATTGTAATTATCCCCATATTCACTTACAAAGACTTTTCGCTGGTGCAAAAAGTCTTTGTAAAAAAACGGGGATACATTTTCTCCAGCCTTTAGCTGGCGAAAAAAGTGCAGAATTAGGGTTTAGGGGTGCAGGCTTAAAAAAAATAGCCTGCACCCCTGGGAATGTCCCCTAAAATTAATGTGTGTCAAAAAAAAAGTTTTTCAAAGAAATCTGGACACCCCAAAAAATTAACTTTTAGGGACTTAAAAATATGCTTGCACCCATTTTCATGTACCCCAAATTTGATGGGCATAGTTTTTTTTCCCACAAAAAATACTAATGCTATTCTTCATCACTTCTTCACGGGCACTTTTATGCACCTGCCGCCGCTATTTAAAAACCTGACTTCCCTTCAACAGGTAAAAACGGGGGCACCCATAGTGATCCCTCGTGTCTGGACATCTTTAGGGGTGCCAAGGATGATTTCCCAAAAATGTACAGGTTTTTTCGCCACTTCCAGTTTTGCTGGGCCCTGTTTTCGCTTCCATAGGAATTGAATACGGAGATAATCGGGCACGCAATACGTTTCCGCCTGGAAAACAGATGAATGAGGCGAAAAATCTGGACTTTTTGCCTCAAATTAAATACGGGCCCTAGTCGTAGGAACGGAACTTGGTCATTAAGTGGGGAATGTCTGTAGTTCTTTTCTAGATGAGCAACCACAGCTCCTCTCATTTACTGCAGCTGTGTATACTGTATGTATAATCATTACATTATTTTTAGAGATCCACATTGGTTTTGTGATTTGTATTGGGTAGTAGTATTTTGTAATAGCGCCATTAGTCTTATATACATTGTGTATGAGGGGCACTAATGTGGGCATTGTGTATGAGGGACACTAATGTGGGTATTGTGTAAAAGGGGCACTACTGTGTGTCATAACATGAATAACGGACACTACTATGTGGTGTTATGTGAATTCACATAACACCACATAGTAGTGACCGTTATACATGTTATGACATCCAGACCCGTTCGCAAGCGCATAGCGCTCGCAAGTGGGTTGATGGCCAGGCAGTGCGCGCGCACGTGGGCGAGCCCCGGAGCGAGTGAGAAATTCACTCGCTATGGGGCTCGCTACAAACGGGGTGGCTGTCGATGATGATTGACAGCTCGCCCCATTTTGTAGGTGGGTCGGGGGGGTGGCTTGCCAAACAGAGGCATTCCCGAAGGAATGCCTGCCATTTGGGGGCGGCCCTACTTACATCACAACAGCCTAATAGCTGTGATGTCTATTAGAGCCAGAAGCTCACTGGGGCTTGCGGCAGATGAGACCCTACCACAAGGGTCTTGTCGCAAGCCCGATGGTTGCGATGGTCGGGACCATCGCGACCATCGCCTGGCCACTTGCTAAAGCTGTTGGTGGTCACCCACAGCTTAGCAAGCGGCCAGAAGGCTGGTAAAAAAAAAAAAACACCCTTCTGACCTGGGAGCGGGTCTGAATCAGGGCCTATGTGCGGTGTAATGTGAATAACATTGTGCTACTGTGTAGTGTCATTTGAATTGGGGATACTATTGTGTGACCATGGCCCTTTCTTTTGAGACCATGCCCCTTTTACGATGCACACCTGGGGCGCGCGCTGGCCCTTTATTAATAAAGTGCCGAGGACGGGTTGGGAAAGCGGGTGAGTTCCACCACATCTCTAGGACCACTTTAAGCACTGGCTGTCTCCATCCTCAGTGAAGACAGGTTATCTGAGCAACCAGTCTCTAGGAACCCCTGGAGATTAGTGTCTAACTTACATACTGCGCTTGTGCGACATCTCCATGGGTCTTTTCCCTGGTATTCATGCAAACTAGACATAACTCCAAGCCTCTCCAACATTTTAGCTTTGCAGAGCCTATACAAACAATTCCACTATATGACCAACGCTATAGTGTGTGGACATATTGCTAGTATCCCTGCAGGTGCATTTACTGCTCAGATGATTGATGCACTACAATACCCAGCGATACCCTCAAGCTCCAGGTTGTTTGTATATGCTACTGTTATTCATGTCAGATCTCTGTGTCTTATGCTACTTGTTATTTATTTTACTTGGTTCAGTTCACCTAAGACTGGTTAACGTGAGCCACACATGAACTAATTGCCTCCTGCACCAAACAACACAGTCAACATCATATATATTTTGGCCAAGTGCAATCCCTCTTGTTGGATAAATTGTCTGGGAGACTTCTACATCCAGCATTAGTGATGCAGACTGCATTGTTTCACAGTTCTGCTAATAGGTTATCTGCCCAGCAGTCTCAAGTTAGTATGTTCTGAATACACCTTCCAAAACTCTACTAATAGGCACTTGTTGAACCACAAGTGCCAGCATGCTTGACATTAAGGGTTGTCCTTTGTCAATTTTTGGGGGTCCATACTTCCCTGGGGATTCCGGACCTGGGCTTGCCAGTTTGGGGCTGGTTGCCATTATGCAATGTGAACCCCATGCTGTATGTTACCTGCTACAGTGTCAGACCCCCCTTGTAAATTAAATGCTTTAGTTCAATGAAATCAGTGATTTGAAAAATACATTTGGTAATCCACTAGCTAACTTATGTTACCTACAGAGGGTTCCTATCTAGATAGGTGATTCCACCCTAGAAGCATTTTGGTATCACTTCAGTGTGATTACCATGATTGGCTGCATGTTTGTTATAGTACAATTTATAGATAAAATTTACTTAACGCATTCCCTTTAGGTTAGAGCACATATGGTATATATTATAATACACACACAGTATATAAAATTAGTCCAGAAACATTTTCAAAAAAGTCATGAAATAAATAAATGGAAAAAGTTCACCCCCAGGGTATGGATGTTTTTCCTTTCCAATAGAAGTCCAGGAGGATGCATCTTGTATGTTCCTATTGATGTTATGATAAAATGCTGATACTCCTTATTCTCCCATAATGTAGAGATCCATATGTGAAAATAAGGGAGGAGAATGGAGTCCACAATAGTGAAGTACAGTAATATTTAATAACAACACTTTCACAAAACAAAATTACAGATTTATAATATAAATTCCACCATGGGTAACTGTGCATATAGAAATATCCACCATTAATAAGTAGTCAAGGCATACCAAAGAGAATGGGTGTAGTTATAAACACCTATACTCACTTTTCAGTTGTGCAACACTTTCCGGGACCAGAATTCTGTGAAGCTGAATCGGAGCCAAGAGCGTCCCTCTAACATTCCAAAACCGAATGGAGAGTCTTGTGTTAATATCAGCAACGCGTTTCAACTCTGATAGGAGTCTTTGTCACCTTGACGAAGACTGCTATCTGAGTTGAAATGCGTTGGCTCTCCATTTGGTTTTGGAATGTTAGAGAAACGCACTTGGCTCCAATTCAGCTTCACAGATTTCTGGTCCCAGATAGTGTTGGACAACTGAAAAGTGAGGATAGGGGGTAAATTTACTAAGATTTGAGTTTTGTCAAGATGACAATCTCAGGTGAGTTTAGGTATGTTTTTCATCTTGCAAATTTATTCTTACTCGTAAAACTCGGGTGAGATCACAAACTCAAAACAACTCACCATTGGTCAAACTTGGAAGTACTTTTCATGTAAGAAATACATCTCTCAAATTTACCAAGAATCGAGATTACAATCTCAGGTGAGATTGTAGCAAACTCGCAGAGAAATTTAAGTTTCAAACACTCCACCTCCTGAGCTGCGAGTTTGGCAGAAACATACACAGATCAGTATGATTTGTGTATGTTTCTGCATGTGTACTTAATTTAAATTGTTTATATTTTAAAAAATTGACGTAGGGTTCCCTTCCAAAAAACATAACCAGCCCCGGACTGGTCAGCCAGTCCTGGTTCCAAAAATTACGGGGAACAAAACAAGTAGGGTTCCACCATAATTTTGGAACCAGCACCTGGCTGCAGGGCCAGTGCTGGTTTTAAATATAGGGGGAAAAATGCATAGGTGTCCCCCTATATTTAAAACCAGCACTGGACCCAAACCAACCTGATGTAATGCCACAGCCAGGAGACCCTATTACCAGGTATCCATGGCCAAAGAATTCGCACCCCAAGCTGGTCAGACCAAACTGGGGATCTCAGGGGAGAAGGGGATCTCAACAACAGGGGTCCTCCCTCTCCCAAAACCCCAGGCTTGGACTGAAGCCAGAAGTTCTTCCCTGTACCCCTGGGCTGTGGGTACGGGGGTAATAATGTGTTAAATAGTTATAAACTATCGTATTTTACAGTGGAAATACAGGTGCCAGCATGTCTGCCCTGTTGCGCTTGTGGAACTACAAGTGCCAGCAGGCGGCCAGCACCCGTACCTCCACTGTAAAATAAAGAGTTAAAAAAAGACAGTACACAGACACAGTATACAGTAAAACTTTATTACACACGTACCTCACTCACTCATACTTACCTGTTGCCAGCTGGTCTGTCCCCTTGTCCCATGTAGAATCCATTTGGATGTTCCTGTAATAAAGATCTGATACTCACCTCCATCCTCGCGCTGGTCTCCATAGCATCAAGGAGGTAAGTACATTATGTGTGAGTGAGGTAGGTGTGTAATAACTTTTTAGTATATACAGTGTCTGTGTACTGTCTTTTTTAACTATTTATTTTACAGTGGAGGTATGGTGCTGGCCGCCTGGTGGCAATTGTAGTTCCACAAGTGCCAAAGGGCAGGCATGCTGGCACCTGTAGTTCTACTGTAAAATACAATAGTTTATAACTATTTAACACATTATTATTACCACTGTACCCACAGCCCAGGGGTGCGGGGAAGAGCACCGGGTTTCAGTCCAAGCCTGGGGTTTTGGGAGAGGGGAGACCCCTTCTTGTGGGGATCCCCACCTCCCCTAAGATCCCCGGTTTGGTCTGACGGGCTTGGGATACGAATGCTTTGGCCATGGAGACCCGGTAATATGATCTCCTGGCTGTGGCATTACACCCTGGTCAGTTTGGGTCCGGTGCTGGTTTTAAATATAGGGGGACCCCTAAACATTTTTTTCCACCTATATTTAAAACCAGCACTGAGCCTGCCGCCAGGTGCTGATTCCTAAAGTATGGTGGAACCCTACTCATTTTGTTCCCCATAATGGAACCAGGACTGTCTGAGCAGTCCGGGGCTGGTTATGCTTGTGGGGGGGGACCCTACGTAATTTTTTAGAAAGATTTATCCCTTCTTTAACAAGTATAACACACAAGCAGCCTTCACATTTCTCACTGATATGTGCAGGCCGCTTGCTCGGGAGAGTTTTGCAGAGAGAAAACACTGCAATCTCGGGTGAGTAATCTCATCTAAACTTGCTACTCGGGGGAGAAATCTCAATCTGCTTCACCATCTGCCAACTCACTTTCAGCTACACTTACTTCTTAGTAATTTGCAAGTTGAAAACGGGAAAATCACCCGAGTTTCGGCGATGCTAACAACTCGATCAGACTTGATTCTTAGTAAATTTACCCCTAGGTGTATATAACTATACCCCATTCCTTTTGGTACACCTTGACTACTTATTAATGGTGGATATTTCTATATACACAGTTACCCATGGTGGAATTTGTATTATAAATCTGTAATTTTGTTTTGTGAAAGTGTTGTTATTAAATACTACTGTACTTCACTTTTGTGGACTCTCCCCTTATTTTCACATATGGATCTCTACATTATGGGAGAATAAGTAGTGTCAGCATTTTATCATACCATCAATAGGAACATACGAGGTGCATCCTCCTGGACTTCTATTGAAAAGGAAAAACATCCATACCCTGGAGGTGAACTTTTTCCATTAATTTATTTCATGACTTTTTGAAAATGTTTCTGGACTAATTTTATATATGTGTATTATAAATAATATATACCATATGTGCTCTAACTTAAAGGGAATGCGCTAAGTGAATTATATCTATAAATTGTCTTATTGTGTGGAGTGTTTCTAGGGACCACCTATTTTCACTGTCTAGCAACAACCAAGTGAAGTGCAGGTTTCTAAAACGTTTTATATATATATGTTTGTTATAGTGTATATGTATTAATCTTGTTTGCCCCTTAGTTAAGCACAGTTAATAGAACTAACTACTGTTACTCTATTTAATAAAAGACAGAGGGAATAGATTCACTAAAGCTTCTAAATAAAACAACTAGTAGTGTTGCCCATAGCAACCAATCAGATTATGTCTATCATTTTCTAGGATGCAATTGAGAAATTATAGAATCTGGTTGCTATGGACAACACTACCACTTTTTATTTTACAAGCTTTAGTAAATCTATCCCTAAGACTTAGCTGATCAAAAATATTTCTGTGAAATCAATTTCTATCATGGGTAGTATGCGCCAATTAGTCAGCTATTCAATTGTTGCTCCAATTGGGCATGAGTGCTAAGAGCACAAAGATTTCTGCACACACCATTGGCGAGCATAAACCTTCAAAAAGTAGGACGAACTGCAGTTTGGGCGCACTACACGATATTTTAGATGGATTTAGCACAACAAGCACCATCACCATGGCACTCGCGCCCAAACGGAGCAAACATTGAACAGCTCCACTGGGAGCAAATGACTAATGGGCACCCAAAAAAAATTGAATCTCCCACAATGAACAGATACATTTCTACCACAATTAATATAAAGTCCAGGACAGCGGGTAAATCCACCTATTGAGGTAATTATTGGATGCAAAGTAGTACAGTACTTGATGAACACACAACTTTCTGCAGCAATTGATATAATGTACTTACTGTAATAAGTAGAACTGCCTATTGTAGCAGTATACTAAAAAAATGTTTGAGAGGTTGAGTGAAAATCAGGACAAATCTTAATGCAAAAAAAAAAAATCTATTGCTACTTAATGAATGCATATAACAAAAGCTTGGACTAGCCATTATGGTATTTATTGATTAAGGACATCCTTATACATGACCTGCTGCTACTTGAGGCCTAGAATAGAGAAACCCAGCTTTTAGAGGACTGACTTCCATCTTTCAAAAAAAATCAAAGTTCTGCCACTCCAAGCCCTTGAGTTTTAATTAGAAGCTTAAGGATTTTATTAACATATAAATGCTTCTAAATTTTAAGGTTACTAAACATTTTCTGAACAGTTTCCAGTTTTAAAGAAATTTACAGAGATAGATTAACTTGTTTTTAAAAATCATATTTCCAATTTGATATCTCATTGTAAAATCAAAGTTCTGCCACTCCAAGCCATCAAGCTTGCAGGGTTTTAATTATAATCTTGATTCTTTCACTTCCTCAGGTTAAGTACACATTTTGAAAGGTATGGCATATTTAGAGAGTTCATGTAAAAAAAAAGAGGTTCTATATTGTTAAGTACAATTGATAAAGGAAATGTACACAAATGTTTTAACTCATATTTCCCAATTCACCATAAGATGAATTGTAACAGGGCAAAGGATTGCACATTTTGCTCTAATATTGCTAATAACAGTAAATAACAGTAAAAAATAAAGGTTATCAACAAATTTTGGGACTGATTCATTACCGATCGCAGCTGCGATTACGCACGCAATTGGCCAATTGTCGTGTTCTGCGCATATGTATGCTTCATTTTGCGTGTGCATGAACTGGCCACTGCGATCGGGACTGCAGTGACTATGCAGACCCATCGCAGAGTGATTGACAGTAAGTGCCGTTCGTGGGAGGTGACGGGGTGGTCGGTGAAACGTAGGCGTGCCAGTACGTTTGAATGCCATTACAGGGGCGTGCATAAATTATCCACTGCAATGCCATACGCAGCCTGAGTACTCATAGCGTATGATGAAGTCAGCCATTCCTGGTCAGAGTTTGTGCAAGTGTGCGTGAGGTGGCGATGGTACCGATGATTTCGCAGTCTTGCTAAACATTATGGATGTGTGTAAGGTAAAGTGAGCTGCGATGGCATAGCATCGCAATGGATTAGCATATTATCGCAGTGAGACTGCATGTGTAATTGCTATTGCAATCACAGTTGCGATCCGTAATGAATTTGATTTTTCACCACTACTATCATTGTTTAGAGATCAGATTGTTCTTTAAGACACAACATTAAATTCACGCACAACTATTTTATTCTGATGGCTATCACAGTTATACAATATAGGAGTAATTGTGCTTGAAAGCTATGTTGACTGTTTAAACTTCTAGCATCATGATCTAAAATTAGGTTTCTTACCTCACTAACAAAACTTATCATAAAGGGTATAAACTTACATTAATGGGCATACACTAAGATAGCTTTATTATAAATTGTCACAACTTGCAAACTACTACAGCAAGCATCTTAGAGCTGTAGCATCAGTTGATCACTGCACATGGCTTGTAGCAAACTATAATTTCCAATACAGTACAAAGTGTCATATAGTGTGGGCTTGTCACTAGTCATGTGGTTTCATAAGGAGGTGTGTGGTGTATTTCTGCATTGCTATTGATCTATTTTGGTCTCTTTCTGCACTCACCCTGTTTTCTGATTGGTTGGTTTTTCTGTCACTTATGTGCTGGCTTGTGACTGGTCAATCACACTGTCATGGATCGGTACCATGCCCAATTCTATGACTGATTGGCACAAGTATCTCGATGTGGTCATAATGCCGACCACTGGGATTCTGGTGTTCAGAATGCCGACGCCGAATCAGAATACTGGCGCCGGCCTGATCACCGGGATCTCAAGGGTAAGTACTGGGGTTTGGAGGAGGGTTGGGGTTAAGGTTAGGGGTTAGGCACTAGGGAGAGGGTTAGATTTAGGCTGGGGGGGTATGTTTAGGAACTAGGGGGGAGGATAGGTTTAGTCTGCAGGGAGGGAGGGTAAGGGTTAGGGGTAGGGTTAGTGGTTAGGCTTACTTACCTGGAGGTGTTGGAAATGTTGCCTGGTCGGGATGCCGGCGTCAAGATTATGACTGCTGGGATCCCGAGCACCGGCATCACGCACCGATCCCTATGTATCCACCTTTGCTGTAATCCAGTTGTACAGCTACAGTGAGACCTTATACAGATTAGTATCTGTGTCTGTCTCCACAGTGCTTATAGACAACTACAGACCCATCCCATGGCGGAACGTTGGTACAGTGGATTTTTTTGGTTGCTTTGGACAATTTGTAAGGATTAACAAGCAGGAATTCAATTAATTAAATGACTAAAATTCAGAACAATACAAAAATGTATGCTGAACCTTTCCAGGGGGATAATTGGAAAGCACCTACCAATTAGTATGGATATATATTGGATGCCCCAGAATGCATGTTCACACCCTTTACTATACCAATTGTGTAATAGTATTATTAAATGGTACTATTAACTAACATGTGCCCTAACAATGGTGAATGTCCAAAACTTAGCTGTAAACAATTTTGCTTCCAAATGCATTTACTGTACATAAAATGTAAATTATTTTGTTTTAATGCTGACCACAGATGAACTGGTCCACCTGCTCCTTTCCAAAGTTGGTGAACAGAATATGAATCTAATTGTAAATGAAATAATAATAAATATATATATATATATTTTTTTTTATTTTTTTTTGCCGGGTTTCACCTTAATTACACTATTATAACAGTGATCCTATAAATACATTTTGTAAAAGATATGATCAGGTAGATCAGGATTTGCTGTTTATAAATAGTAGACAGAGTATAATCTGAGCCCTTACAACCTATAAGTCTTTAGGCACTTCACATACTGTATATATTTGTACAAATTTTCGTTGGTGGCATAGCTGGCCCACATCAAACATGACATGTTATAGCCCTTCGGCCCTATACTTTGCACTCAATATTTACAAAGCGTTACATGTGTAGTACAGCATTACTGAGTTTGCAGACATTGATGAAGATATCTCCAAGGATATTTCCTTGCCACTTAGCCTGAAAGAAAATGGGGTAATTCAATTGCTCTCAGTGGAAAACATTCAATTTGACCTCTACAATGAAGACAATATGATATGATGATACAATACATGAAATAGTGTCAACAATAGATCTAGAGTAGTTAGAGTAAATACAGGTTGCCATACATGGACAATAATTTGAGCAAAATGCCGTAAAGTTGTTTTTTTTTTAAACTACTGTACAAATTTCCTGTTGTATTAAAAAATTATGCAGCAAAGATCAGCAAAGTAAGCACCATACAGGGGCTGATTCTTAGTTGGGAGTATAGCAAAAAAAGCAAGTACTGTAACTTTACATCTTGGTAAAACCATGCTGCACTGCATGTAGGGCAGATTTAAAATGTGCAGAGAGATTTAAGGCTTGAATCAGATGTGGACACTGCTGTTGCCTGAGCTATAATAGTGAAAATAATATGCAAACTCTAGTTTTAACCTTCCCCTTGTGTACTAGCGTGTGTCCAGAGGCCCAGGGGGGCCAACACCGTACACCCTTCACCCATTATAGTCTTTATACTTACCTGTCCGTTGTCTCCAGAGTGCTGTTCTGCAGTGCAGGGCCGGCTGTCCGGAGCAGCAAAATCTACTGCGAAAATGACAACGCCCATTTTCCCAGTGACTTGCACATGCACAGTACTGCTGTCCCTAGGAAACGGCACAGGCGCCATTTTCCCGGAGACCTGCGCATATGCAGTAGATTCTGGCACTTAGCCAGAACCTACTGCACCCGCCGCGGCACCACCGAAAGAGGAGGGGGCCCGCACTGAGTCTGCACACAGGCCCCCTCCTCTCTTAAAACTCCCATGCGTGCGCCGGATTTACTGTAGCAAGCAATAAGATGCCCACTTTCTGCGTTTCTCCATGCTGCAACACCGCTAGTGATTTATGACAAGACACCATTGTGCGCACCTTCAAAACGTACCAGCCCATGTACCAGCCCTATGGCAGATGTAGTTTCTCTGTCTGAACATGGCCTGTGTGAAAGTGGCCGTGTGTCTGAGAAAGCAGCCTCTTTCTCTGAGACTCCCGCAATGCTCCTGTAACACGCCCATGAGACAGATTTTTGTTGCGTTCACTTCAGGCCACCTCCCAGTCACCGCTCAATTTCTGATACTGTCTGACCCAATCACAAATAGCACTGCATGCACCATTGGGGTTTTCTTAATGTTTCACACATGCACAGTACCAAATAATCTCTCAACTATGTAAACATCGGAATTGCATGCAGTTTGCGTTCGATTCAGAATTAGGTCCTTAGAGTTGGGAGTGGTGTGTCCAAATTCAAACTAAATTGCAGAATAATACAATTGCTGTAATATAAAATAGCAGTTGCTCAAATCAACTTAATGGTCCTTCACAGGTGTTTTAAAGAGGAGGGGTTTAATCTAGACTAGAAAATAGAAAAAATGTTCCCCCAGCATACTGCAAAATATCAGCAATACGATTTGAATACAGGTTGAGTCTCCTATATCCAAAATGCTTGGGACCAAGGGTATTTTGGATATTGGAATATTACGTAGTTTGGAATATTTGTATACCATATTGAAATGTCTTAGGTATAGGGCCCAAATCTAAACACAGAATGCATTTATGATTCATATACACCTTATATATACAGCCTGAAGGTAATTTTATACAATACTTTCAATAATTTTGTGGCTCAAACATAGTTTGTGTACATACATGAAATTAATTTATGTTTCATATACACCTTATACACACAGCCTGTAGGTTATTGTATACTTTATTTTTTATCATTTTGTGCCTTAAACAAAGTTTGTGTACATTGAACCATCAAAAATCAAAGATTTCACTATCTGAGTCATGCTAAAAATATTCCGTATTTCAGAATATTTGGATATGGGAGACTCAACCTGTACTACATTAATATAGAAATCCAGAGATCTTTGTTGCATACTGTATATTGGATATTTTTAAGCCATCCAGGCCACTGTCCAGCATTGTGGACTACGTGCAAAAGCAGCCAGTATTTACCCTACTTGCTAAAAATAAATCTGTTTGCACCCCTAGTATTGCAACATAGTTTTGTACCATGTGCAAGTGATCGAGAATATGCAAAACGAGCGCTCAATCACAACGCACATCGTAAGCGCGGAAAAACCCACAACAATGAAAGCACACCTCCTATCTCTACGGCCTAATTCAGAGTTGGTCACAGGCGGCAACCTACGTCAGCACGATTAACACCTGTTACAGTGTTAATTGCCTACAGACATCGATTGAGGCAGAAACCATCGCCTGCACTCGCAATGCTTAAGGTAGACCCTGGGCTACCTTTAGCACTACGAGCAGTAGCATCGTTATTTCAATGAGATGACGTGTGTGATGACTCGCTCAGTAATATATGCACGCCCTTAAAACGCCCTTTTTAAGGTCAACCACGCCTGCATGCGCACCACCACACCCCCGTTCACAAGCACCTTCCCCTGTAACCACCCACAAACGGCACGAAATGTCAATCACAGCTATGACCTTGTAGTAACTAACAAGCAAGAGGATTGCGGTCGGAAAAACAGGCTTGCGCACATGCACTGCCATGTGCACACATGCGCAGTTGAAAAAACTCATCGCTCGCTACGTCCAATTGCTCCGTGTGACCGCCTCTGAATGAGGTCCAATATCCTCACATAAGCAAGGACAAGCAGAAATCACTGGTTACATTCACATTCAAACCTGAAATTATCAACAGAACTACTGTATCTGAAGTTTCAACTGGACTACAGTGAAAACTCATGTTACAGACATAGGTGAAACTAGACAATTGGTAATGGGTGTTGTCAATTCCAACCCCTCACCAGAATTTGCTGTATGTCATTTTCAGTGTTGCAAATAGACACATTTTTTTAGAGACAGCGTATGCATGTGCACCCAAAAAATAGGCGTAGCTACGTGTCATGAGGGGCATAGTCACTTTAGATGCTGGCATGTCATCATGACACTCCACCCACTCCACAATAGTGCCCCCAACTCACATTATGCAATGCAGAGGGCCTCATTCAGAGGCGGTCGCAGGATGCAAGCGGTCGTTCTGAAACAGGGCGGCCGCTTGCATCCTGAAAGGCCGCTTCCATGTCAGTCGTTAGGCTGTGGGTTAACACCCACAACTCTAACGACCGCTAAGGGTGATGGTCGCGATGGTCAAGACCATCGCGACCATCGGGGCTAATGACGAGACCCAAAGGTAGGGTCTCGTCAACCTTAAGCCCCAGGGAGCTTCCTGCTCTGTTTGAGCAGGAAGCTCCCCAGCCACTCCTCTGTTTGGCTGGGCATGCCCCCAGGCCGCCCGGCAAACGGAGCGAGCTGTCACTCAACATTGACAGCTTGCCCCGTCTGCTACGAGACCCCTAATGACAGATCACCCATCATTAGCCGGGTCTCGCACATGCGCACGACGGAGCCGGCTCCGTCGTGCGCATGCGCACTGGAGCAACATCGACCCGGTTGTGAGCTCATAGAGCTAACGACCGGTTCTGAATAAGCTCCAGTATACACCTTATTCACATTATGCCACATAACGCCACACAGTAGTACCCACAATGATACACAGCAATGCCCCTTATTCACATTATGCCACACAGCAGTACCCTTATTGCACATTATGTCACAGTAATGCCCCTTATTCACATTATGCTACACAGTAGTACCCTTATTGCACATTATGCCACACAGTAGTACCCGTTATTCACATTATGCTACACAGCAGTACCCTTATTGCACATTACACCACACAGTAATGCCCCTTATTCACATTATGCCACACAGTAGTACCCTTATAGCACATTATGCCAATCAGTAGCTCTCCTTACTTACATTATGCCACACAGTAGTTCCCCTTATTCACATTTTGCCACACAGCAGTACCCTTGTTGCACATTATGCCACACAGAAGTAAACTTTATTCACATTATGCTACACAGCAGTAACCTTATTGCACATTACACCACATAGTAATGCCCCTTATTCACATTATGCCACACAGCAGTACCCTTATTGCACATTATGCCACACAGAAGTACCCTTTATTCACATTATGCCACACAGCAGTACCCTTATTGCATATTATGTCACACAGTAGTTCCCCTTATTTACTTTATGCCAAACATTAGTTTCCCTTATTCACTTTATGCCACACTTTAGTTTTCTTTATTCACTTTGTCACACAGTAGTGCCTCATCCACATTATGTCACAGTAATGCCCCTTATTCACCTTATGCTAGCCACAGTATATCTCCTTACTCACCTATTCATTGTCTTTCCTCTGATAAGCCCCATCCTTTTTTTCCCTTTTTCCAGCCCCTTGGGTTACTGGGAAAAGAAACCCTGGCTCTCCATTGGTCAACAGTGATCATTTTTATAATAGCCTTCTATGGGGCAGACATTTTCTGTTAGCCCCTGCTACTCTGAAAGATCTCTCTTGGCTGGCAGCCATGGGGATACAGCAGCACAGAATGGCCAGGGACCAGGCAAATGGACGGCAGAGGCTAATGGGTGGTCCGGTGCACCCCTAGACCACCCCTTAGTTTTGCCTATTGAATTTGTCAGAACACATGGTGGTCAGTAAACTCATTGCTATGAAAAGTATAAAGGACAGTCTCCAGAAAAGGAAAGCATAACACAAACCTCCTTACACCCCTGTCCATATTCTTTAGACATTAAGGTATTGTACAGTAAGGTATTGTACAGTAGATGGGGATAATTTTGGATGGCTGAAGCCACTAATTAAAAATGTTAGCAGTTCTGCAATTAATGGTATTTTGCTGGGAATTCAAAGGCAGTAAAGCCAGTGAATAGTATGTATGGATAGCCTGCCATGAACCTGCCATGATCCTGGAGCTCAAGTTAGAAGCTTAATAGGAGATCCACAGTGTAGGGAATATGATGAGAAGAATTAAATTAAGAATTAAAAATAGAAAAAGTGCTGGTACTTTATATTGTTGCGTATTGGCAGAAAAAAGCCTACTGGGCTAATGAAACGGTGCACTCTCTGGCCAACAGTGCTCACACCCATTCCAGTAATCTACTTTTAACACAAGACGCACAGTACAACCCTTAAGCATGGAGTCCACTTTGGTCATTAAATAGCATCCTGGGCTCCTCTGGGGTGCCAGATGCAATGGAATAGGAACAGCATGCTATATTAACTAATTATTTTAATATACATGCATCAGTAGGACATTATACACCTATTGTGAGAACTAAAACTTTTATAAAGAATTTACATGTGGACAGTACATCATAAAATATTATGACTCAATCCCATCTCTCATGATTCACTTAAATACTGACACATCTCGTCCTTTCAAGCATCGCCTACTAATTGTGGCTGAAGGAGAAAAGCTGTCATTAAAACGGTTGCAACACATCACAGGTCCCCAAAGCCATAGCCTGACTGACAGGCTGCCGCCATTTGGAAGTGGGCGGGGCCGGATAGCATTTTCAGAAATAGGGGTTGCCCCCATTTACTGGTAGTAGTGGGGTCAGGATCTGTGTCTTCAGATGCAGATTTCCTGACCTCGGCCTCGGTTCTGAGATGGCAACCTGAGTAACTCGAGAGTTACTCAGATGACCAATAGTTGCACAAGTGATCTGATAGCTGTGTCCTCGGATGCAGCTGTGGATCACACATGAAGGAGTTGTCTATTTACAACAAACCCCTCCTGCTGCATTAGCATATGTTAGCATCGCTACTGCAAAGCTAACAGCGGACAACTCTGAATCAGGCCCAATGCGCATACTGTGGCCCTGATTCAGAGGTGCTCACTATGTTGATGCCACACATAAGCGGCCAGTGTTTTCAGTCTATGCATGCATCCTAGTCACACTGCGAATAGGTCTCAATGGCTATGGCCGAAAGCCAGAAAATTAATTTGGATGCAGAGAGAGACAATTTCAGTGGGCGTTTCTGGGTGGCTAACCAGACACAGTAGTGTTGCGGTCAACAACTGTGTCTTAAGCTGCAGCTGCACTGACCCTGGCAGCCATGGTCAGATTTGGGAAATTGCACCTGCCATACGGGTGGTGCAATCTCCGATAGTGCGTCCGATTGTCCAGCTGATGCGTCCAACAGTGCATCTTAATAAGCATAGCCGCAGATTAGTGCCGCAGCTGGTTAGCATCTCCGTACGAATCCCATCAGCTGCAACATTAGCTCAAAGACGCAGTTGCGCTGCGGCAAAAGACCTATTCACGGCTGCAATAGTGTGCACCTCTGAATCCGGACCTTTATGGCTGATCCTGCAGATGGGTAGTCCCTGATTTCTCTCTTTGGCACATGCTCAGTTTGCTGATCCGCCCATATTTCCACTTGCATCCGACTGAGAATTAGGTTTCAATGGTCATACTGTATGTAATATACAAACAGAATTGACATCAGTGGTTTTGTTTCCACAATCCCTTTGGAGCTATGCAAATAGCTAACACTGTAAACCTAACCAAAGCCAATTTGTTAATCTGTTTGGAACACTGACAGGAGAACAGAGATAGAGACCAGCTTTGAGGGTCACGTAAATATAAATTTACTAATCTTTATTTCTGCATTGAAGTTATTGAAATGCTGACATTGTTCTACTGGAAAGTGTTATGCAGAGTTCCTTCTTTTCCTAGAGTCTTGTGGGGTTTCATTAAGAGATACTCGAACTGGAGAATTGTGTCCTTGGGCAAATCTGTTTAGGATACAACTATAACACGCTGTCATAAATACTCTGGAGTACTTCATTTTCTTGCAGCAATACATAGCACATTTAATGCCTTTGATGCAGAGAAATATGTGTATGTCTTGTTCTTCTAATGCAACCGTCACAGAACTTCTTAGGCATCCCAACTCTCAAGGGATTTATGTTACCAATGAAGTGCAAACAAAACCTATATTTTGCTTCTATATATACTGAAAACATTGTATGAAATTTGCATTGTGATGTAAAATGCCTCAGAGAAGCAAATTCATTTCAGAGTGAAAACATGCTCGGAGGACAAGCTAGTTATTTGAGCACTTAGGGCACATTTAAAAGACTATAAATCTCCTAGTTTTGAAGCTAAATATGCAATAAATACATTATAACATGTTTTATTTATATTGTATATTATTATCTGATAATACCCAGTGGTGGATTTAAACAGGGAAGGATTATGCATTAGTAAACTAGGCATTCACTTATTACCTAGAAAATACCAGTTATACCAGGCAGTCACTGCTAGCTTTATTTGTGTTTCATAGGTTCCAGCAGTACTGATATACTGCCGTGCGGACTGATGTGGCCTGATGCTATAAAGATGTGAGTTGGCCATAATTGACCCAGCATTGAATGGAACTAAAGAAGTATATTCGCCCTTATGCAGAGTTGTATGCATCTTTTAGGTGCACCTGCCCCCTATCTTTATGCTTAATTTGATACTAGTTATAATCATCAAGATGGACTTGCACCAGCCTATACTTTCTGCAAATGATACACCTGGAAACTAGTGTATTTACAAAGGGATGTAACCTTTCTGTAAATACGACCTCTGTAGCTAGATTTATGAGTTGTCTATAGTGTGCTTTGGAAGGTGCTGGATGATTGTAGTGAGGCCTGCTGTTGGTTTAGGGGATCCATTCTCTCATTCTACATCACCTGGGCACTGAGGGTGTACAGAGAAGTCTGATTATATATATCTTGTAATTAGGGATGTGCGCCGACCCCCGTGTTTTGGTTTTGGATCTGTATTTCTTTCAAAAGATCATAAAAACAGCTAAAATCACATAATTTGGGTCTGTTTTGTTCCTACAGTATTATTAACCTCAATAACATTAAATTGCACTAGTTTCCTGTCAATTTTGACCACCTCACAGCTCACAATATTGTTTTTATGCAGTTTAGGCCCATAATTTGCACCAAGCTAGCTGGCTGACTAAGCTAAGTGGCAGCAGTGGGTGGCACAAACACGTGGCAGTTCAACTTTCAAACATGGCACATAAGGAAATATATGTTTTCATTAATCAAAGGGCGATGAAATATGTATGTAGTTGAAGGCAGGGAAAGGAAGGGTTGATTCATAGTAAATTTAATTTAAGTTTTTGATTCCAAAGCAAATTTATGACGGAGGTTGGGAGTAATTTTCAAAGAATATTTGACAGTCCTTTCCTCAGTTGAGCTCTTGCGCTGGTCTAGTATTTTTTTTTTAAATGAAAGGGGTATGCAGGAGATGCTGTCTGTGGTAGCACACAAAATGGAAGCTCTGTACAGGAAGGGGACAGAGGGATTTTTAAAGTCTGGTACCCAACATCTGTTATCATTGTGCTTCTGGGATTATGGATGGGAAGGCTGGGAGCAGAGGCGAGAGAACATCTCCAGATACCATCACAAAATAACCTTTCCATGGCTGTTATGATCAAGGAAAACCAAGCCAACCAGGTTGATATCTACAAATGGAGGTTGAAAATGGCATAATAGTATTTTGCAAGTATACCTATTTGTGATTTTAGTTGAAATAAATACAGTATGAAACTCTAAAAAAAAAATTAAGCGCCAGAGCAGCGGCACAAAAGCACGGCAGTTTACAAAAATATAAGACATCTATTAAACTTTTGCAACACAGCAGTGGCAGAGAGGATGGCAGTTTCATAAACTATAAAATTAAAAATGTCAGGCAGAAATGCCCCAAACAGCACATAATGCAAAGAAAAGAGGTGCACGATGGAATTGTCCTTGAGGCCTTCCACCCACCCTCATGTTGTATATAGTGCATGCACAGTTTAAAAAACCAATCACTTCAGCCACAGGTTTGTTTGGGCCCAAAAAAAACAAGCTACTGTACCAACGGACAGCTGACATTGCTGGCAATAATCTCTCTGTGCACAATCTGGCTTTACAAAGGCAAGATGTTGTCGCCATCATCATCTGATTCCTCACCCTCATTAGTGTGTACATCATCTTCACACAATTTTAATTCGTCCCTGCTGGAATCCACCAAACCACAGCCTCAGGTGCCTCTGTAATTTTTGGATGTAATGGGCGGTAAAGGTCTTCCTCATGAAATTTGTAGTTCATTTTGATGAACATCATCTTTTCTACATTTTGAGGAAGTAGCCTCCTACGCCGATCACTGACAAGGTTCCTGGCTATGCTGAAAACGCTTTCTGAGTACACACTGGAGGGTGAGCAGCTCAAGTAAAGCAAAGCTAGTTTGTGCAAGGGCCTCCAAATTGCCTTTTTTTCCTGCCAGTAATGAAATTTATTATTATTATTATCCTTTATTTATATGGCGCCACAAGTGTTCCGCAGCGCCTTACATAGTACATAGAACTAATATGTGAACAAGAAACAAGTAACTTACAGTACATTACAGTGCAGGACAAGAACACAACTTATATACATTGCTGAAATAGTGATTAAAGCACTCACAATAAGCTGCCGGGAGTTGGCAGTCACGTGTTAGGTGCCCTATGGGGAGTAGAGAGTAGAAGAAAATGTAAAGAGAAGCACATGAGGGAAGAGGTCCCTGCTCATGAGAGCTTACATTCTAAGGGGAGGGGCAGACAGACAGGCATGACACAGAAGGGGAAGATAGGAAGGAAAGAGCATGAGGTGGGTTAGGATGAGTGCTGGAAGGCCTTGATGAAGTAGTGGGTCTTGAGAGCCCGTTTGAAGATTTGTAGAGAGGTGGAGAGTCTGATGGGAAGAGGGAGAGCATTCCAAAGGTAGGGAGCAGCACGGGCAAAATCTCGGATGCGGGAGTGGGAGGAAGTAATCAGTTGGCAAGAGAGGCGGCATGCATTAGTTGAGCGAAGTGGGCGGGCGGGAGTGTGAAGGGAGAGAAGGTCAGAAATGTATGCGGGAGAGGATTTGGTGAGGGCTTTGTAGGCGAATGTAAGAACCTTAAATTGGCATCTGAAGGGGAAGGGGAGCCAGTGTAGGGCTTGAAGGAGAGGGGAAGCAGATGTAGAACGTCTGGAGAGGAAGATGAGCCGAGCAGCAGCATTGAGAACAGATTGTAGTGGAGAGAGGTGAGAGACTGGGAGGCCAGCTAGGAGAAGGTTACAGTAGTCCAATCTGGATATGACCAGTGAGTGGATGAGGGTTTTAGTGGCATCCTGGGTGAGGAAGGGTCTAATCCTGGAGATATTTTTTAGGTGAAAACGGCAGGACTGCGAGAGGTGCTGAATGTGCGGTTTAAAGGAGAGGGAGGAGTCTAGGATAACTCCAAGGCAGCGCACTTTGGGGCTAGAGGAAATAGTTGTGCCATCAATAGATAATGAAATTGTGGAAAGTGATGTAGTGGAAGAGGGTGGGAAAATGATCAGCTCAGTCTTAGACATGTTAAGTTTAAGAAATCGCTGGGACATCCATGAAGAGACAGCAGAGAGACAGTTGGAGATACGGGTAAGGAGCTCAGGGGTGAGCTCAGGGGTGGAAAGGTAAATTTGAGTATCATCTGCATACAGATGATATTGGAGGTCAAAGGAGTTAATGAGTTCACCTAAAGAGGATGTATATAGGGAGAAAAGGAGAGGTCCAAGAACAGAACCTTGGGGAACTCCTACTGTTAGTGGAAGTGGAGGGGAAGAGGAGTCATGAGAGGACATAGCGAAGGAACGATCAGAGAGGTAGGAGGAAAGCCAGCAGAGGGCAGTGTCACGTAGACCGAGAGAGTAAAGGATTTGCAGGAGGAGAGAGTGGTTGACAGTGTCAAATGCAGCAGAGAGGTCAAGGAGAATGAGCAGAGAGTGAAATGGACTGTCTGACATACCTATTTGGATCCTATCATTAACATAGTGCTCAACCATTCATTGAATGGTGAACATATCAGATGGAGTCACTATAAAGGTCTCATTATTTGTAGGCAATTTTTTTAGACCTGACCAGATGTCAAAACTTGGTTGTGTTGACTCATCCATGTTACCCAAACTTATGCTATATGACTAACATTGCATAACCTCCAATTGCTTTCCCAATTTCTCTTAATGTCACCTAATCCATATCTTAAAACATATCAATATCTTTTATTTTTCTCCATTTATTCATTTAATTTAATTAACTTTTCTCTTCCCCTTTTATATACTCCTTTCTCAACATCCCATACATATTTATATTAGGGGTGTGCACCGGACACTTTTCGTGTTTTGTGTTTTGGTTTTGGATCTGGATCTTTCTTCGTGTTTTGGATCTGGATTGGTTTTGCCAAAACCACCCTTCCGTGTTTTGGGTTCTGGGTTTTGTGTTTTGGATCTGGATTTTTTCTTAAAAAATAAAAAAAAAACGCTAAAATCACATAAATGGGCCTTTTTTTGTTCCTACGCTATTAATAACCCCAATAACATTAATTTCCACTCATTTCCACTCTATTCTGAACACCTCACACCTCACAATATTGTTTTTAGGCCAAAAGGTTGTACCGAGGAAGCTGGATGACTATGCTAAGCGACACAAGGGGGCGGCACAAACACGTGGCCCATCTAGGAGTGGCACTGCAGTGGCAGACAGGAAGCCAATCAGCGTTATGGTGCCCATTTGCATGTAGCACGAACCCGGGAGATCCGTGCTACATGCATCTGTGTGATTGGCACAGAGCAATGACAGGTCCGTGAGACCCGTCTGTGCTGCTGTGGTAAAAAAAAAAAAAAAAACCTGTGTAAAAAAAGAAAAAAATGGCGTGCACCCCCCCAAAAAAGAGCAACCAGCCCCGGGCATTAGTAACCCAGTGCTGGGTGTGCTTAAATACAGGGGACAAACGACGTAGGGGTCCCCTGTACTTAAGCACAACCAGCACCGGGCTAGTCAGAACCAGCGCTGGTTGCCAAAATACGGGGGACAAACGACGTAGGGGTCCCCTGTATTCTGCGCAACCAGCTCTGGGCTCTGATCCGGTCCTGGTTCTGGAAATATAGGGGACAAAAAATGAGTAGGGTTCCCCTGTATGTTCCAGAACCAGCACTGGACTTTTTCTAGCGGGGGGCTGATGCCACAGCCAGGGGAGCCCTTTCACCGGGCCCCCCAGCCGCAGCATCAACCCTGACCGCTAGTCAGCCCAGGCCGGGGATCCCTGGAGAGCTGGGGACCCCCCAATAAAGGGGTCACCCTCTCCAGGGCACCCCAGGCCCAGGCTGATAGCCCGGGGCTATCCCCGCCACCCCTGGTGGCGGTGAGTGGCGGGTTGATTGTGTGGTGTGGTGTAAATAAAGAATATCAAACATTGTCTTTACAAGTAGAACTGCAAGTCCCAGCTAGCCTGCCCCGCATGCTGGTTCTTGGAGAACCACAAGTACCAGCATGCAGGGCATTAAGGGCCCACTAGTACCTGTAGTTCACCTGTAAAAAAAATGTTTAAAAAAACACAGGACACACACACCATGACAGTATAAGTTTATTAAACATACATACACACACACACATGTACACATACTCACCTATGTAACCTGTAGCATCGGTCCACTTGTCCGGTAAAGTATCCCTAGGGGACCTGTGAAAAAAAACATACTCACCATCTCCTATGCGAGGTTCTGTCCTCTTCGTTCCAAAGTAGGCATCCCCGGACTTGGCAAAAAAAAAAAAACGAAAACGCGATCCACGAACTTAGTACCGTTCTATAGAACGGTACTTCCCGAATGAGAGCTTAGCGGCGGGGTATCACCATGGAAACCCCGCTGCTAAGCGTTCATTGGCTGAGAGAGGTCATCTCCCGTCTCTCAGCCAATGAACGGCTCCCTCCATTGTAGTCAATGGTGGGAACCGCAGGGTAAACTTTAATAACCTTGCGGCTCCCAGCATTGACTACAATGGAGGGAGCCGTTCATTGGCTGAGAGAGACGGGAGATGGCCTCTCTCAGCCAATGAACGCTTAGCAGCGGGGTTTCCATGGTGATACCCCGCCGCTAAGCTCTCATTCGGGAAGTACCGTTCTGTAGAACGGTACTAAGTTCGTGGATCGCGTTTTCGTTTTTTTTTTTTTGCCAAGTCCGGGGATGCCTACTTTGGAACGAAGAGGACAGAACCTCGCATAGGAGATGGTGAGTATGTTTTTTTTCACAGGTCCCCTATGGATACTTTACCGGACAAGTGGACCGATGCTACAGGGTTACATAGGTGAGTATGTGTACATGTGTGTGTGTGTGTGTGTGTGTATGTATGTTTAATAAACTTATACTGTCACGGTGTGTGTGTCCTGTGTTTTTTTTAAACATTTTTTTACAGGTGAACTACAGGTACTAGTGGGCCCTTAATGCCCTGCATGCTGGTACTTGTGGTTCTCCAAGTACCAGCATGCGGGGCAGGCTTGCTGGGACTTGCAGTTCTACTTGTAAAGACAATGTTTGATATTCTTTATTTACACCACACCACACAATCAACCCGCCACCCACCGCCACCAGGGGTGGCGGGGATAGCCCCGGGCTATCAGCCTGGGCCTGGGGTGCCCTGGAGAGGGTGACCCCTTTATTGGGGGGGTCCCCAGCTCTCCAGGGATCCCCGGCCTGGGCTGACTAGCGGTCAGGGCTGATGCTGCGGCTGGGGGGCCCGGTGAAAGGGCTCCCCTGGCTGTGGCATCAGCCCCCCGCTAGAAAAAGTCCAGTGCTGGTTCTGTAACATACAGGGGAACCCTACTCATTTTTTTCCCCTGTATTTCCAGAACCAGGACCGGATCAGAGCCCAGAGCTGGTTGCGCAGAATACGGGGGACCCCTACGTCGTTTGTCCCCCGTATTTTGGCAACCAGCTCTGGTTCTGACTAGCCCGGTGCTGGTTGTGTTTAAGTACAGGGGACCCCTATGTCGTTTGTACCCTGTATTTAAGCACACCCAGCACTGGGTCACTAATGCCCGGGGCTGGTTGCTCTTTTTTTGGGGGGGGGGCACGCCATTTTTTCTCTTTTTACACAGGTTTTTTTTTTTTTATTTACCACAGCAGCACAGACGGGTCTCACGGACCCGTTAGTGCTCTGTGTCAATGACACAGATGCAAGTAGCACGGATCTCCTGGTCCGTGCGTGCATCTGTGTCATTGAAATACACAGCAGCACAGACGGGTCTCACTGACCCATCTGTGCTCTGTGTCACTGTCAATCACACAGATGCATGTAGCACGGATCTCACGAGTCCATGCTACATGCAAATGAGCACCATAATGCTGATTGGCTGAGAGCCGTGACAGACGGCTCTGTCAGCCAATCAGCACTTTGCCCATTAAAGGCAAAGGCATTTTTTTTTAAATGGCCGCTCGAGGCAAAACCTCGAGATCCGACAGCAGATCTCGAGGTTTTGCCTCGGGAGAGGGATCCGGGGCAGACAGGGAGATCCGAGCTTGGGCTCGGATCGCCCCGGATCCCCGAAGTTCGGGTGGGTTCGGTTCTCAGGGAACCGAACCCGCTCATCCCTAATTTATATACATTACTCTATAGTTCCACACCCAATGCCATATAATTTTTAAAAAGTCTTTACTTTTAATATATTATGACTCCTAAAAAATATAATTTGCATTACAAAAGAATAACTATTAATGCAAAAGTTTTTTCTGGACCAAAGTGGCATTTTTAGAATATTCAACGCTCCTCCTTTTTCTTATTTTTATTGAACCAAAAAAGACTAATTTTGAACATGATTATCCTTTAGAAAGCCCTTACATATGAAAAGCTTTGGAAAATACAGGGGCACACAAGTGCAACATTCTCTTTATTGCCTCATTGCACAACCTGAGCCATGACATCACCCCCCCCAGCATACACACACGCAAACATAGGGTGGTTTCAACAGGATGTAGTTATGAGACCGGTGGCCGCGATACCATCAGTTTCAATAACGACATCCAAATCCTGACAAGGAACTTAAGATAGTCGTCGAAATACTGATGCCTATCTTAATCCGGATGCCGGAATGCTGAAGGATGCCATCCTGATCGAGGTAAGTCCAGGGCGCCTTTAGCATTAGCCACCAGGGGAGAGGGTTAGGTTTAGGGAGTGTAGCGGGGTTTAGGGTTAGGTTTGGGTGAGGTTAGGTTTAGGCACTCCTAGGGGGAGGGTTAGGCACCACTGGGGGGGTTAGGGTTAGGCAATAAGGGGGAAGGGTTAGGTTTAGGCACAAAAGGGGATAAGGTTTAGGCACTAACGGGGAGAGTTAGGGTGCACGGTGGGGAGGGTTAGGGTTAGGCTACAAGAAGGGAGGGTTAGAGGGGGAATGGTGGAGGGTAAGAATATAACCACTGTCAGTATACCACCCATTGGTATTCTGACAGGAGTCATCCCGACAACCGGCATTACATACCCATTCTGTTGCAACTAGCATTCAACAGATGGACAGAGACTTCTCAATATCAAGACCAGAGGGACAAATAAGGACAGACAGTAGGGTAAGAAAGGGCAAGTGCTGTTTTCATTTTATATACTGTATATACAGATTATGTTTTCCACTGTGTTGTTTTATGATAAAGTTCACTTTCATGTTTACTCTATCTCCTCTACACCTTTGCTCTCCTACAGAGGTCACACAAATAAAACAATGAGAATTCTGCATTTTCCTTTCATTACTAGCCACAGTTCCATTGACAAACCATATCTAAACTTTGCCTACATGTGAATGCTCAGTTACATCTCAGCTATGCACCCTTAGCCACAATGGAGATGCAACTAAAATGTGTATAACTCTGCATCGCTCATACTTGTGTACAGTATGCTTGGTTCTGGAGCATGCGCATTGTAAAAACAAGCAAGACAGATGTGCGTCCAACTCCGCATGTTGTTTGTGATGTTTCTGCAGTGTGGCTGATGATGACTTCATAATATCTAGGCCATCCATAGTTATGAGATTGAAAACTAAATGTTATAAATTTGCAGCTAGAATAATTGAGGGAACCTGGAAACGCATGAGCCCGGGCAATGTGGCTCAAGCTGCTTGCAACATGGATGAGGTTGGAGAAAGTTTTAAAAATACCTATTTTAATAATTGGAATTTTTCATAGATTTACTAATGGCTTTATTATACTCATAGCAAATCATGCTCATGTAGTGAATATAGGTTTGGCAACAAAGGCCCAGAGATCTTAGATGAAAATTAGTCTCTAATGGCTCTTTCAGGAACAAAATATTTGCCAGCTATTGATGGTAAAGCAATGTGTATCTTTATCAGCCTCTTTATAATATTGCTAATACTGTAATTATAGATGGAGATCCTGCCTCCGCTTTTCTTAATGCATATCTCTCACTTGTGACCGATCCACTGTGATCCAGTGCGTACATCTCACTTCATGTTCGTAAGTCACTGTTCCATCTGTGGTTTGTCACAGAATTAGGTATCATTTTTGGACAGAGGAGATTCATAAGCAAATTAGATTGGAGTGAGACTGGTGAATAACTGTGAAAGGCATAGTGGGCCTGATTCAGAGCCGCTCGTAAGCGGCCGCTCGTTTGCTCCGAGCGATGTTTGCACATCTGCGCATGCGTATGGGTCATAATGCGCATGCGCCAACCAGTCAGTGCGGTCGGAAATCGCGTGTTCGCAAAATAGCGAGTGCCTGCTAATTTGAGTGACAGGATGAGGCGTTTGTGGGTGGTAACAGGGGAAGGTGCTTGAAAACGGGGAGTGGTGATCCGAACGCAGGCATGCTAAACGGTCAAAACGGGCATTTTAAGGGTGTGCATAATTAACAAAGCAGCGTCATCGGCCACGTCACTTGGTTGTCTCTTAGCCTGAACTGTTCGCATGATTGCAGTAGGAAAATCCAACCACAAGCACTGCGAGCAGTTCAGACGCCTTTCGATGTACTCGATTAATCTAATAAATAGCGGAGATGACGTATGATGCGAGCGGCAAAGGGGCATCTTTACAAAATAGCGAGCGCATGTTTTGTTCGCTCGCTCAGACATAGAGGCGTCAACAGACCACAAAGAGCGAGCGCTCAATTTAAATAGCCGGCCCCTTTTTCTGAACGAGCGAGCGCAAATAGCGTCCGGCTCTGAATCAGGCCCTGTGCCCTTACATTTTTATTGTATGGGACCCAATTGTTTTCCTTCTATATCTTTGTAAGATAACTTTTCCTAATTGTGGTTTCATTATAATTATGCCTAAACAAAAAATCAGTTCTTCTATCAATAATCTTCCAACCAAAGAACTAATTTAGAGGTGAATGTATATGTGCCTTTAAAGTAGAAGAGGCGTTACCATGCATATGAATGAATAATGTCTTATTCAGAAAAGTGAACATCTCATTTACCATATTGAAAAAAGTGAAATACAACAACTCCATATCCATTGTATATTCCTTTATAAATGAAATGGGAATTGTTACAGAAGTCTGTATGCAAAAGACAATAAAATAATGGGATTAGATTTGCAACACTAATGTTTTCCACAATCAGCCAATCAGAATAAGCTCCATACTACTGCTAATAATCATCATTATTGCATAATGCATATATAATATATTTGTACAGGCTCTGCTATTGCACCTCCACAAGAGCATCCAGAAAAGCATATCTCATAAGCATCCACATCTAATTCAGTCACTACTATGTAAACACACCTTTACTCTTTGTGGCTAACTGGACTTCGAGATGGATATAACACTCTGTGGCACCAAGTAAGTTTATAAAAATTTGTACTAAATATTAGTCTATCAGACTTCCATCATAGATTGAACAAATTAATTGCTGCCTGGCTTTTCATGCTGTTCCTGTGAATTGACCGATTAAACTGTCAGTCATAAAGTCCAGACATAACCAGCTCTAATTAGCTAGGGCCCTAGATCCCCTCTTGTGGCAAAAACAAACAAACAATGTAAACTCAGTAAGTGATTATACAAGTATACATACATGATCATCATATATGATCATCTATGTTCTATTATACATTAAGGGGTCTATCTACTAAGCCTTGGAGCGAGATAAAGTAGATGTAGATAAAGTACCAATCTAACAGCTCCTGTCACTTTACATGCTATGTTTGAAAAATGACAGTTAGGAGCTGATTGGTTGGTACTTTATCTCCGCCCACTTTATCTCTCTTCACGCCTTAGTATATAGACCCCTTAATAGTTTTCAAAACTGAAATGACAAAATGTAGTAACATTTAACAATGTCAAACATAATGCACAATTAAAGACATCTTGTTAATTAATAATAATATGTGCTGTAGTCAGGGGCTGGCTGGCAACTTTTTTTAGCAAGACACTGGCCCTAATTTACCGATAATCACTCCACTCCATTAACATTCGGTATTGCGTACAACTATGAATCAGGCCCTCTGCGAATACTCTTATGCAGGTCTCCAGTAGTGCCCCCAGTAGTGATCCCCCCTATGCAGTGCTCCCAGTAGTGGTCCCCCCTGTGCAGTGCCCCTTCTTCCTCAGTAGTAAGCCCCTTATATAGAGCCCCCAGTAGTAGTCCCCCTATGCAGTGCCCCCCGTAGTGGTACCCCTATGCAGCGCTCCTTATATAGTGCCCCCAGTATTAATTACCCCCATGCAGTGCCAATAGTGGTAACCCTTATGCAGTGCCCTTTAAATAGTGGCCCCAGTTGTAGTCCCTCCCTATGCAGTAACCCCAGTATTGCCCTTTATACAGAGCCCCCAGTAGTGGTCCCCTGATGCAGTGCCCCCAGTGGTAGTCCCCCCTATGCAGTGCCCCTAGTAGTAGTCCCCCCTTTGTAATGCCCCTAGTAGAAGTCTCCCCCTTGTAGTGCCCCTAGTAGTAGTCCCCCCTTGTAGTGCCCCCCATAGTAGTCCCCCCCTTGTAGTGCCCCCAGTAGTAGTCCCCCCTTGTAGTGCCCCCAGTATTAGTCCCCCCCTTGTAGTGCCCCCAGCAGTAGTCTCCCCCATGTAGTGACCGCTGTAGTAGTCCCCCCCTTGTAGTGCACCTAGTAGTAGTCCCCCTTTATAGGGCCCCTAGTTGTAGTCCCCCCTTGTAGTGCCCCTAGTAGTAGTCCCCCCCTTGTAGTGCCCCTAGTAGTAGTCCCCCCTTGTAGTGCCCCTAGTAGTAGTCCCCCCCTTGAAGTGCCCCCAGTAGTAGTCTACCCTTTTAGTGCCCCAGTAGTAGTCCCCCCCTTGAAGTGCCCCCAATAGTAGTCTACCCTTGTAGTGCCCCAGTAGTAGTCTCCCCCTTGTAGTGCCCCCAGTAGTGGTCCCCCCTTGCAGTTCCCCCTGTAGTGGATCTCTCCCTTGTAGTAACCCCAGTAGTGGTCCCCCCCTTGTAGTGCCCCCAGAAGTGGTCCCCCCTTGTAGTGCCTCCAGTAGTGGTCCCCCCATGCAGTGCCCCTAGTAGTAGTCCCCCAATGCAGAGCCCCTAGTAGTAGTCCCCCCTTGTAGTGCCCCCAGTAGTTGTCCCCCCTTTGTAGTACCCCAGTAGTAGTCTCCCCCTTATAGTGCCCCCAGTATTAGTCCCCCCTTGTAGTGACCCCAGTAGTAGTCTCCCCAATGTAGTACCCCTGTAGTAGTCCCCCCTTGTAGTGCCCCTAGTAGTAGTCCCCCCTTATAGTAATACAGAAAAGTAATACTGTGCACTGGGTTTCCAATCTATTTTTGTCTCAGGAGCTGTTATATACAAAAGGGTGTTCTTCCCTTACCATTAGATACGATATACAGAAAAATAAGTAACAGCGCTGCCCCTTTAAACTCTAAGCGTTGCGCTTGGTTCAGGCCAATGCCTATACCACGCGTCTTAGTGTAGCAATGAATGATATATGATAGAAATGACAATATGACACAATGTTATCAGATCCTGCTGTTTACTTTATAGAATATCATGTGGAAATTACACTGCCAAATGCTGACGATGGTCTAAATGCAAAGAACCTGCTAAATGAATAAATGCTGGATGGGTATAGCTGAGTACACTGAGTGTGCACTCCTTGTAGAGAATGGGGGGATGGTGAAGTCCCTGATGTGGATGTATATGGGGCTAGTGGCGTCCCGCTGTCTCACCCATAAAAGTCCCAATGTTAATGTCCAAATGAGTATGTCTAAAGATGTGTTTCAGTTGATGGTGGCCCGGGTTGTCTTCTTGGCAGAAGAGAGGAGAACCACCTGGGTTGCAGTGCAGGATCTCCAGACCTGGGTCATGCAGGGTGCAGTGAAGTGAGTGATACATCTAATGAAAGACAGAATCCTGCACTTCAACTGATTAGCCTGTCACTCCCCTGTCTGGGGAGGGGGATCGTCGGACGTGATCACTTGTGACCTAATCCGATTTCTCCCTCCTTCAACAAAGACTTACCTGTCTTCCTGTCCTCCCGTGTGGCTGGATCCCTCCTCCTTCTGCTCGAGTGTCCTGTCTTCCATTCAGCGATGGCGGAGGCGGGCGCCCGTCTGTGACGTCCGGAAGCACTCTTCCTTCTCTTATGCTGGTTACTTCCTGGTCACGTGAGCGCTGCTGATCCCCCCTTATAGTGCCCCTAGCAGTAGTCCCCCCTTGTAGTGCCCCTAGTGGTAGTCCCCCCTTGAAGTGCCCCCAGTAGTGGTCCCACCCCTTGTAGTGACCCAAGTAGTGGTCCCCTCCCTTGTAGTGACCCGAGTAGTGGTTCCCCCCTTGTAGTGCCCCCAGTAGTGGTCCCCCCCTTGCAGTGCCCCCAGTAATGGTCGCCCCCTTGTAGTGCCCCCAGTAGTGGTCCCCCCCTTGTAGTGTCCCCAGTAGTGATCCCCCCATGCAGTGCTCCTAGTAGTAGATCCCCAATGCAGTGCCCCTAGTAGTTGTCCACCCCTTGTAGTGCCCCTAGTAGTAATCCCCTCTTGTAGTGCCCCGAGTAGTGGTGCCCCCAGTAGGGGTCCCTCCCTGGCAGTTCCCCCTGTAGTGGATCTCTCCCTTGTAGTAACACCAGTAGTGGTCCCCCCCTTGTAGTGCCCCCAGAAGTGGTCCCCCCTTGTAGTGCCTCCAGTAGTGGTCCCCCCATGCAGTGCCCCTAGTAGTAGTCCCCCAATGCAGAGCCCCTAGTAGTTGTCTACCCCTTGTAGTGCCCCTAGTAGTAGTCCCACCTGTAGTGCCCCTAGTAGTAGTCCCCCTTGTAGTGCCCCCAGTAGTGGTCCCCCCTTTGTAGTACCCCCAGTAGTAGTCTCCCCCTTATAGTGCCCCCAGTATTAGTCCCCCCTTGTAGTGACCCCAGTAGTAGTCTCCCCAATGTAGTGACCCCTGTAATAGTCCCCCCTTGTAGTGCCCCTAGTAGTAATCCCCCCTTATAGTAATACAGAAAAGTAATACTGAGCACTGGGTTTCCAATCTATTTTTTGTCTCGGCAGCTGTTATATACAAAAGGGTGTTCTTCCCTTACCATTAGATACGATATACAGAAAAATAAGTAACAGCGCTGCCCCTTTAAACTCTAAGCGTTGCGCTTGGTTCAGGCCAATGCCTATACCACGCGTCTTAGTGTAGCAGTGAATGATATATGATAGAAATGACAATATGACACAATGTTATCAGATCCTGCTGTTTACTTTATAGAATATCATGTGGAAATTACACTGCCAAATGCTGACGATGGTCTAAATGCAAAGAACCTGCTAAATGAATAAATGCTGGATGGGTATAGCTGAGTACACTGAGTGTGCACTCCTCGTAGAGAATGGGGGGATGGTGAAGTCCCTGATGTGGATGTATATGGGGCTAGTGGCGTCCCGCTGTCTCACCCATAAAAGTCCCAATGTTAATGTCCAAATGAGTATGTCTAAAGATGTGTTTCAGTTGATGGTGGCCCGGGTTGTCTTCTTGGCAGAAGAGAGGAGAACCACCTGGGTAGCAGTGCAGGATCTCCGGACCTGGGTCATGCAGGGTGCAGTGAAGTGAGTGATACATCTAATGAAAGACAGTATCCTGCACTTCAACTGATTAGCCTGTCACTCCCCGGTCTGGGGAGGGGGATCGTCGGACGTGATCACTTGTGACCTAATCCGATTTCTCCCTCCTTCAACAAAGACTTACCTGTCTTCCTGTCCTCCCGTGTGGCTGGATCCCTCCTCCTTCTGCTCGAGTGTCCTGTCTTCCATTCAGCGATGGCGGAGGTGGGTGCCCGTCTGTGACGTCCGGAAGCACTCTTCCTTCTCTTATGCTGGTTACTTCCTGGTCACGTGAGCGCTGCTGATCCCCCCTTATAGTGCCCCTAGTAGTAGTCCCCCGTTGTAGTGCCCCTAGTGGTAGTCCCCCCCTTGTAGTGCCCCCAGTAGTGGTCCCACCCCTTGTAGTGACCCAAGTAGTGGTCCCCTCCCTTGTAGTGACCCGAGTAGTGGTCCCCCCCCTTGTAGTGCCCCCAGTAGTGGTCCCCCCTTGCAGTGCCCCCAGTAGTGGTCGCCCCCTTGTAGTGCCCCCAGTAGTGGTCCCCCCCTTGTAGTGTCCCCAGTAGTGATCCCCCCATGCAGTGCTCCTAGTAGTAGATCCCCAATGCAGTGCCCCTAGTAGTTGTCCACCCCTTGTAGTGCCCCTAGTAGTAATCCCCCCTTGTAGTGCCCCGAGCAGTGGTCCCCCCTTGTAGTGCCCCCAGTAGTGGTCCCTCCCTTATAATGCCCCCAGTAGAGGTCCTCTCCTTGTAGTGCCTCCAGTAGTGGTCCCTCCTTGTAGAGCCCCCAGTATTAGTCCCCCCTTGTAGTGACCCCAGTTGTAGTCTCCCCCATGTAGTGACCCCTGTAGTAGTTCCCCCCCTTATAGTGCCCCTAGTAGTAGACCCACTTGTAGTGCCCCTAGTAGTAGTCCCCCCCTTGTAGTGCCCCCTGTAGTAGTCCCCCCTTGTAGTGCCCCAGTAGTAGTCTGTCAGACTCTCATTGGCTGCTAATTAAAACAAACACGCAGCTGCCGGCAGCTGTGTGTTTGTCACTCACTGTGTAGTGCTGACCGAACTCTGGGCCTGATTCAGAGCCGGACGCTATTTGCGCTCGCTCGTTCAGAAAAAGGGGCCGGATATTTTAATAGAGCGCTCGCTCTTTGCGGTCTGTTGATGCCTCTATGTCTGAGCGAGCGAACCAAATATGCGCTCGCTATTTTGCAAAGACGCCCCCTGGCCGCTCGCATCATACGTCATCTCTGCTATTTATTAGTTTAATCGAGTACATCGAAAGGCCTCTGAACTGCTCGCAGTGCTTGTGGTTTGATTTTTCTACCGCAATCATGCGTACAGTTCAGGCTAAGAGACAACCAAGTGACGTATCCGATGACGCTGCTTTGTTAATTATGCACACCCTTAAAACGCCTGTTTTGACCATTTGGCATGCCTGCGTTCGGAACTCCACTCCCCATTTTCAAGCACCTTCCCCTGCTACCACCCACAAACGCCTCATCCTGTCACTCAAATTAGCAGGCACTCGCTATTTTGCGAGCGCTCGATTTCCGACCGCACTGACTGGTTGGCGCATGCGCATTACGACCCATACGCATGCGTAAATGTGCAAACAACGCTCGGAGCGAACGAGCGCCCGCTTACGAGCGGCTCTGAATCAGGCCCTCTGTCCGGTCAGCAATACACGTCCGGTCAGCACTACACGCGCAGTGCAGCTGTGTCACAGAGACACAGACTGCCTGCGGCACGGGATAGTATATGGCGCTGCGGCCCGGGGGGCACATGGCACCCTGCCCCCTGGCCCACCCCGCCTCTGGCGGTAGTCTTAGAACTACTATATAATTGGACCATACAGAATATTATTCTATGCATTAAGAGAAACATAATTACTTAATCAGAATTGTGTATTTGCAAAAAATAACTGTTGAATAAGTTTGTTTTATGATTATTTTCCATCTACAAAATTCTGTGCTATTTTATTACTATATTTCTCACTATTTCTGCAAACATAAGCTACCATCCAACAGTTCAAGCTTTCTGCCAGCTTGCAGGCATGCTTTTCCAGAAATAGAATGGGTAAAATAAAAGTATTTGAGATACATTTAGAAGAATAAATGCTGTTATTTCACAGTATTTAAGCTATTTGCTCTTCAACCATGAAGACGTGTTGGGGCTGATTTACCATGTGCCAGAATCCCTGTTCTGAGAAAGACAAATGTATTGGCTCATGTTGAAGAGGTAAGGTGAACACGTCCTTATAGCCAATGTTATGCAAGGAGAAGACAGGAAAATCTGATATGTAGACTTGACCATAACTTTACAAGTCTCTATATTGAAACATCCAATAGTCACGAGGAATTTTACTAAAGGGTGTTTTGTCAATACTGTCAGTTTTCCAGCAGTTTTGAAACTGCAAAAACTTTAAAGAATAGATGCCACAATCAGACACATCACCATCCTCATTTATCATTAGTAAAGAATAGAAAGTGAAACACACAAGATTTATCAAGCAGTGGGTTTGAAAAATGCAGAATAACAGCCGGAACAATCCCTCATACAATATAAATGGATGTGACTGGCAAGAAAGCATGCTGTTTGATCTATGTGGCCAATCAGATGGTGAAGAATTCCAATACACTTTCAGTACAGCCAATCATGTATTTATGAAGGAGGAAAATAATAATATTAAATTATAAGTTTAATTTAATTAATAGAAAAAATATTTCTTCATTATATTAAAGGCATTATTTATTAATTGTTAATTTGTGTTAAATATATATTTATGAAAGGAGCAACATTTATAATTTTATGGCTCTATAAATGGCGCCTACATAATAAAATAATAAATGCTGCCCCTAACAGAAATATTTAACACCAGCTAACAATTAATTAATATTACCCTTTTAATATTATTACTAAATGATACTGCTCTCTTAATTAAATAAAACATTTTTTGCGCCCAGTTTTATTAATAAAATAATATAGCCTCATAATAGTATTACTAATGTTATTCTCTTCATTTATCAATGCATAATGATTGCCTTCCCTTAAAGTGTGTTGGGAGTCCTTGCCTTCTGCTTGTTCACATAGTTGTGGTGGTTTTGTGACGGTTTTGCAGCAGGTTTTTCCATCGATTTTGACCATCGCTGGCAAGTTTAAAAGCACCATTCAGGTTCTGATGAGTAAAGCAGGCAATTTAGAGGTAAAAATTCCCGGCAATGGACAGCAGGTTCAAAATGCCATCAAACCCACCCTTTAGTAAATATACTCCTTAATGATGGTATTATATGATATTCTATTCCATTCTACAAATAGGATAAATAATATATAATGTTATGTTTTAGTTATGACCAGTAGGAACAATGTGGTTTCCTATTGTGCTGTCAACTACTGCAAATAATCAGAAGGGACAGTAGTAAAGAAATAGGACACCAAGAGTTTTGGTCTGTTGAAACCATGTAAAGGTATTTATTCTAGGATACCGACCACTATTTTGTCACAAGTAAGAGAAATAGTAATGGTTAAGGTATTTTGTTCATAGTCCTACATACAGTATATTCATACATACTGTATGTCCATATGTACAACTAATTATTTTGGGCAGTTTATTAGGGAGACATGTAAGGAGGACATTCGATTTTGCTAATATATTTAAGAATAAGACAGAGGGGACCTTTCATTATTTTGCAACCATAGACCTTTGCAAAGTTCTTCCACATAATGATGATTGACAAGACGTATATGGTATATCCTTTAAATCTGTAAATAGAATAGGAAGAGCAATGGAGTCTATACAGAAGTAAATATGATGTCAGTCTTTTCTCATTATCAATGACATATTTATCTTGTCACAGATTCTTAATCTAAGTCCAAAAAGAGGACATGGCTGAGTAGCTATCACAGACTTCAGATTAGGATGCATACTGTGTATCGCCGCAACTCTAGCAGAAGAAAGATGCTTCTATAATGGGAAGGTTGCATAGGGAAGATACCTATTAGAAATCTTTATTACAGTATATAGTCACAGATAAAGAACAAATAGTACAAATAAGTACAAAATGTGCAACTTGTATCAATCCCTACTAATATATGAGCTTATTAGAATGTGGTTGTTAATAGGAATTTGACGTACTACTGTGTTAGCAACCTTATTCAACCAGTTAAAGTCTTTAAAGTAATACAAATATAATACAGAGGGGTAACTTGCGCCCCTTAACCTTGACTCATTACCAACTCACGAGTGCACCAAACCTCAATTACATAAATGACAGATATACAAGAGTGGGTCACAAGCGCTGTTATGATCGGCTAAACTTTTTCATTTAAAGATACCTTTTGATGAACACAGCTTCTTATTATTGGGTGAGTGTTACACCATTGTGGAGTGTTATATGATGTCCTATGAATAACGATGTGTCAGATATATTGCAGAACAATCTTTATGGGGCAGTGTCTACAAAAAACTTAGTCCTAAAGGTACCCTAATAGTCCAGGCTTTAAGGAAATCTATGCTTGAGCATAGATGGTTAAATGAAAATGACTGGGGTACTAAATAAGTCACTTGTGCTGAAATATGAATATCCTTAAATCCTGTTAGAGTGCCTTGAGGACTGAGGGCCTGATTCAGAGCCGCTCATAAGCGGCAGCTCGTGTGCTCCGAGCGATGTTCATACAACTGCGCATGCGTATGGGTCGTAATGCACATGCGCCAACCAGTCAGTGCAGTTGGAAATCGAACGCTCGCAAAATAGCGACTGCCTGCTAATTTGAGTGACAGGATGAGGCGTTTGTGGGTGGTAACAGGGGAAGGTGCTTGAAAACGGGGAGTGGTGATCTGAACGCAGGCGTGCCAAACGGTCAAAACGGGCATTTTAAGGGTGTGCATAATTAACAAAGCAGCGTCATCGGCCACATCACTTGGTTGTCTCTTAGCCTGAACTGTTCGCATGATTGCGGTAGGAAAATCCTACCACAAGCACTGCGAGCAGTTCAGACGCCTTTCGATGTACTCGATTAATCTAATAAATAGCGGAGATGACGTAGGATGCGAGCGGCCAGGGGGCGTCTTTACAAAATAGTGAGCGCATGTTTTGTTCGCTCGCTCAGACATAGAGGCGTCAACAGACCGCAAAGAGCGAGCGCTCAATTTAATTAGCCGGCTCCTTTTTCTGAACGAGCGAGCGCAAATAGCGTCTGGCTCTGAATCAGGCCCTGAGTTTGGGAAACACTTGTTTGAGGTATGATCATTTATGCAAGCTTTATTTCAGTATAAAGACTTCTGTCTATGGAAGATACTAAATACTGAGTATTTACTATTATTCATATAGATATAAAGGACATATATATATTGTAAATATATATGGACAAAAAGACACAGTCAACGTGTCTTCGTAAAATCTACTGGGGCAATTTACTTAGATATTTATATGTAAGATATTTTTTTTTTATGTAGTATTTGGTTTGAAAAATTTAAATATCTGTAGGTGGGATGCAATTGGGAAACGGGCTGCCTTAATACCGACAGCCGGCTTCCCGACTGCTTTATCCCGGCGTGGGATAAATGACCGGCTTCTATATCTAGACGCCTGTCATTTACCCGACGCCGGGACACCGGTGCCCGGCATCCCAATCTAAGGGGGGGAGGGTTAGGTTTAGGGTATCCGTGGGGGACTTAGGGTTAGGCACCCCCCAGGGAGGATTAGGCTAGGGGAAGGTGAGGTTAGGGTTAGGCACCCCCTCAGGGGACTTAGGTTTAGGCAGCGGGGAAGGGGGGATTAGGGTTAGGCACTTGGGGGGAGGTTAGGGTTAGGCACCCCTAAGGAGGGTTAGGGGGTTAGGTTAGTTTATACTTAATTTAGGAAAGATCAGGATTTCCAGCGCTGTCGGCCTTCCGCTGCCGGGCTCTGCTGATCTGTCGGGCTGCTGCTGCCGGGAATCGAACCGCCGGCCATGCGGCAGCCGGGATTCCATACCGATTCCCTGTAGGTCATATGTAGTTCATTTGATTACATTATATATCAAAAGACAGAGCCCTGTGTTGTTTTTGTTTTCCCTTTGCTATAAACAGCAGCTAGTCTGTTTGTAACAGGTTTATTAACCAATCGAAAAATAATTTTTCAATCAAGTACCAAGATGGGATTATTTATTTATTTATTTTTAAATCTACTTTAAAATAAAACTCTTAAAAGCAGCTAAATTATCAGAAGCAATATAGGATTTAGTTTATAACCATTAGTTACTAACAATGGTAGTTAGTAATTGCTGCTCTTTTAGATCAGCTCGGTGCACTACATCCATGTAATCTTCCTCCCACAAATATAAAACTGTTATTATTATTATTATTACAGGTTGAGTCTCCCATATCCAAATATTCCGAAATACGGAATATTCCGAATTACGGAATATTGTTAGTATGACTGAGAATGTGAAACCTTTGCTTTCTGATGGCTCAATGTACACAAACTTGTTTTAAAGCACAAATTCATTAAAATACAGTATACAATAACCTTCAGGCTGTGTGTATAAGGTGTATATGAAACATAAATGAATTTCATGTATGTACACAAACTTTTTTTGATGCTCAAAATTATAAAAAATATTGTATAAAATGAGCTGCAGGCTGTGTGTATAAGGTGTATATAGAACATAAATGCATTCTGTGTTTAGTTGTGGGTCCTATACCCAAGATATTTCATTATAGTATGCAAATATTCCAAAATACGGAATAATCCAATATCCAAAATACCCCTGGTCCCGAGCATTTTGGATATGAGAGACTCAACCTGTATTATTATTATTATTATTATTATTATTATTATTATTATCGTTTATTTATATGGCGCCACAAGTGTTCCGCAGCGCCTTACAAAGTACGTAAACAAATAATTTGACAACGGACTTACAGTAAAAAATAGGACAAGGACATGGATAATATACATTGATACATAAGTGATCATAACACCTAGATATGCAACAGAGCATAAGCACCAAGTGTTAGGTGCCATGGTGGGGGGTAAGAGGTAGGAGAAAGTAAAGTAAGGAGAAGTACAAGAGGGTAGAGGCCCTGCTCGTAAGAGCTTACATTCTAAAGGGGAGGGGCAGACAAACAGGTGTGACACAGATGGGGTAAACGGAGGAAGGAGCATGTTGCAGCAAGTTAGGATAGGAGCTGGAAGGCTTTGATGAAGTAGTGGGGCTTGAGAGCCCGTTTGAAGGATTGTAAAGACAAGGAGAGTCTGATAGCGAGAGGGAGAGAGTTCCAAAAGTTGGCAGCAGCACGGGCAAAATCTTGGAGGCGGGAGTGGGAGGAAGTAATCAGTTGGCATGAGAGGCGGCGTGCATTGGTTGAGCGAAGGGGGCGGCCAGGAGAGTGGAGGGAGATGAGGTCAGAGATGTAAATGGGAGAGCAATGGGTGAGGGCTTTGTAAGCAAGTGTGAGAACCTTGAATTGGGTTCTAATAGGGAAGGGGAGCCAGTGGAGGGCTTGTAGGAGAGGGGAGGCAGATGTAGAGCGTTTGGAGAGGAAGATGAGTTGAGCAGCAGCATTGAGGACAGACTGGAGAGGAGAGAGATGGGAGTTGGGGAGGCCAGATAGGAGAAGGTTACAGTAGTCCAATCTGGATATGACCAGTGAGCGTATGAGGGTTTTGGTGGCATCCTGGGTGAGAAAGGGTCTAATCTTGGAAATATTTTTGAGATGGAAGCCACAGGACTGTGAGAGGCTCTGGATATGTGATTTGTAGGAGAGGGAGGAGTCCAGGATAACTCCAAGACAGCGCACTTTGGGGCTAGAAGAGATAATTGTGCCATCAATTGTTAAAGAAATAGTGGGAAGTGAGGTTATGTTGGAGGGTGGAAAAATGATCTGCTCAGTCTTAGACATATTAAGTTTAAGAAATCGCTGGGACATCCAGGAAGAAATTGCAGAGAGACAGTTGGACATACGAGTGAAGAGAGAGGGGGAGAGGTCAGGGGAGGAAAGGTAGATCTGAGAATCATCAGCATAGAGATGATAATGGAGGTCAAAAGAGCTGATGAGTTCACCTAGAGAGGACATATAGAGGGGGAATAGTAGAGGTCCAAGAACGGAACCTTGGGGAACACCTACTGTAAGAGGCTGTGGTGGTGAAGAGCAGTCATGAGAAGAGACAGAGAAGGACTGGTCTGAGAGGTAGGACGACAGCCAGAAGAGAGAAGTGTCATGAGATGTGAAGGGATAGGGTCAAGGGGGAGGTAGAAAGAGGGGAGGACTGGATGAGAGCCATGACTTCCTCTCCAGATAGAGGGGAGAAGGCTGTCAGAGTCGGTGAAATGGATGGAGATGGGTGATCAGGGAAAGAAGGAAGTGTAGAGCAGGGGGACTGGTGGGATGTGATGTCCTGATGTATGGAATCGATTTTGGATGTAAAGTAGGTAGCAAAGTCAATGGCAGTGAGTGAGGAGGCGAAGCGGGGAGGGGGTGGACAGAGGAGGGAGTTGAAGGTGGTGAAGAGACACTGGGGATTTGAGGACTGGGAGGAATTGAGGTTCTTGAAATAGGACTGTTTAGATAGGGTGAGGAGGTCCATTGTGAGAGACTAAATGAAGATGTGAGGGGAAGGAGTTTGGAGGCAGAGGATTCTGTGGGGATATCAATTGGAATATTGAAGTCACCAAGGATAATGGAGGGGAGGTCAGAGGAGAGAAAGTGAGGGAGCCAGGAAGCAAAGTTGTCAAGGAACTTAGAAGGAGGGCCAGAGAAGAGAGAGCTGCAGGGGAAGTGGTGTCAGAGGGTGAAATCCAGGTTTCAGTAATGGCTAGGAGATGCAAGTTTTTGGAAATGAAAAGGTCATGGGTGGGAACCAGTTTATTACAGACTGATCTGGCATTCCAGAGGGCACAAGACAGAGGGACAGTGTTTATGGGAGAGATGTGATTGAGATTATCAGGGTTGCTGTGACGAGAAGGTGAGATTAATTTGGGTGGCCGAGATGAATGTAGTGGAGAGATTGTGCGGGCACCAGTGTTGGGAAGGGAACCTGGAGGTGGTGGGCAGGGAGGGAGTTTAATGAGATGTGGGTGGAGGTGGGGTGGCATGGCACAGAGAGGAAGCTTGGAGGAAGGATTAGCAGTGGGGTAGTAGGACCCAGGTGGGGTAGACGAGAACAAATGTGGAGTAATGGGAGAGGGAGGAAGGTAGACAGAGGAGGGGAGATAAAGGAAGGAGGAGGTGGAGGAGATAAGGGGGAAATGATAAAGGTGGAAGAAGGGGGCAAAGCAGTGGATCGGGTATACACTGAATGGAGGAGGAATTGGATGAAAACATGGTCATGGTGTGGCTGGGTAGAGTTTGGGGAGGAAATCTAGATGTTGGAACAGAATATATATGTAAGAGAAAGTGCAGGAGATTTACAGAGAATCAATTAAAAGGACAGTGGAAGAAGGTGTTTTTGTGTATTGATAAAAGGTTATAATTGAAGGAAGGAAAAATGGAGATTTAGTGGGAATGAAATGGATTATTAAAGTAAACTGTGTTAGAAGACAGATAACAGGCTTGGCAAATAATTAAGGTAGAGATAAACTGAAATTGGCACAGATACAGTACATTGGGGTAGATGTACTTAGACGTGCCGCTATAACGCTTCCCGCTTCGCCTCTTTACCGAGGCGAAGCAGGAAGCACTACCGATGAGATGTATAAACATCTCATCGGGCGGAGAGGGGGAGCGTTAACTCCCCCCTCCGGCGCTACCTGCTAGAGACAGCAGTGCATCAGCCTAGTGCTGATGCGCTGTGTCTCTGTCCCGGCCGGCTCCACTGAGCATGCGCGGGATCTCGCAAGTATCGTGAGATACCCGCGTGGAGCCCTGAAGCTGGCAGCCGCCGCAGCAGGGACAGCGCTGTCCCTGCTGTGGGGATAGGCTAACGCCAGGCTGTAGCTGATGATAACGACAGCTACAGCCGGCCGAACGGTCATGCGTTATGACCATTCATACTTGGCCCTGCCGTCGGCGCTGCTATCTTATAGATAGCAGCGCCGATAATGACAGAGGCGCACAGCGCCCCTGTCATTTACCGCCCAGACCCCCGATCATACATCGGGGAGAAGCGGTATCAGCGCACATAACGTTTCTGGACTTCGTACATCTCCCCCATTATGCTGTAAAATATTTGTGAAATCAGAGAGCCAGCCCAAATATTAGCAAGTAAAGTGTTAAGTTCTTAGAGTGAGTCCAGTGAGTAATGTCCAGGTTGAGCAGACAGCAGTTGCTTGTAGAGAAGAGATTGTGAATTTACATATCTTGTTTATACTTTGTCCAGATGGTCAGGTTTTTTGGATGGGTTGAGGTTAGAGTGGTCTCCTTCTGTTTGACTTTGGTTTAATGCCGGTCTAATGCCAAAATATGGATACAGTGCACTTGTAAAATTATGCACTTATTAATATTATGCACCAACAGCCTCTCAATGAAAGTTAAATAGTGAATGCTGACATGTGTATGCAAATATTTCAATCAACCCCCAAAACCCACCCACTAAAATGACAAGTAATAAAATTCCTAACACAAACAAACAATGAATACCACAAAGCTAAGAGGAACATGGTCTAGTTAGCAATACACTGTGCAGATAGTTTAGACAGAGAGATACTGCAGCAGTGATGGAATTTACATAGATATACCTAGTAATCAGTAGATAACTGCAAACATCAGAATATACTTCCAGCAATGTTTGGTTTTAGATATACCTAGTAATCAGTAGATAAGATGCTGAGCAGCAGCCACAGCAGTCTCCTATGCCTGTGCGGGGGATCGATCACACTGATCGCGCCCCCCTGGCTTTGCGCCGGGCTGAGGGGGCTCAGAGCTCCCCCCTTCCCGATGCTGCAAATCTTTTTTATTTAGTTTTTTTTTCGGCAAGGGGGCGTGGCCACGCCTCCCGAGATTAGGCCACGCCCCCTATTACCGGGGCCCGCCTTGGCTCTTGGCGGCCCTGCAAACATCAGAATATACTTCCAGCAATGTGTGGTTTTAGATATACCTGCAGATGGACGAGAAAGGTGGGGTCAGTTCACAATCGATAACAGCAGAAGATAAAATCTAATAAATTATTATTATTATTATTATTATTATTATTATTATTATTACCAGTTATTTATATAGCGCACACATTTTCCGCAGCGCTTTACAGAGAATATTTGGCCATTCACATCAGTCCCTGCCCCAGTGGAGCTTACACTCTATATTCCCTATCACATGCACACACACTAGGGGTAATTTAGTTAGGAGCCAATTAACCTACCAGTATATTTTTGGAGTGTGGGAGGAAACCGGAGTACCCGGAGGAAACCCACGCAAGCACAGGGAGAATATACAAACTCCACACAGGTAGGGCCATGGTGGGAATTGAACCAACGACCTCAGTGCTGTGAGGCAGTAACGCTAACCATTACATCGTCTGTGCTGCCCGATAATAAATGCCGGTCTAATGCCAAAATATGGATACAGTGCACTTGTAAAATTATGCACCAGCAGCCTGCGGCCTGCAGCCTCTCAATGAAAGTTAAATAGTGAATGTGAACTGTTATAAATTTGTGCCAGCAGTTGGGAATTACACGGTAGCTGAGGAATGTCATCAAACCAAGGACAAGTATTTAAAAAAAATTCTGAATACCAGCTCAGTTTTCGCTGCTGGACCCAGGAAACTCAACTGTTATCACTGTCAACTGTCATTGCTGATGCCATCTCTGTTCCTCTTTTGATGATCTTCACTGCCTCCTTGGTGACAGCTGCTGCTGTTAAACATCATGTGGAACATGTTTCCAGCAGTGTGAATAGTAGTATTGAATAACACTAGCCAAACAGGTAATCCAAACTGGTGGATAAGTACAAAATAACATGTACACCACAAAAGCATTAGCCTTTTTAGAACCATGAGAGAAAGGAGATTCGGTTAAGATAAATATTAAACAACAGTTATTTGACTGTTCTAAGATTTGTACAGTGACTGGTTCATGTTTCATGTTTTCTGTCTGTACTATTCCACACATGATCCAGCACCAATAGTTGCACAGACATGCCAGTCACCAATGACAGCTTTATGATTGGCTGCACATGCTGCTGCCATAGATTTTCCACACCATATTCAGCTAAAATAGTTATTCCATTACCTAATATACTGTATAATATTTTCTCCACACCTCTTATGGTGCATACATACGGTATGATTTTAATGAATGATAACGATATCGATCAATGATAAATTGTTCATATCATTCATTTTTATGCAGTGAATGATCAACGAACGAGTGATGTGCATGGACGATAACGATATCTATGGTTTTCCGTACATGCAGGCCAACTTGGACGATTTCAACACAATTTGCATGTTAAAGGTGCATACATACCATAACGATTTTGGAACCAACAATTTTCTGTTAGATTTTCTGTCAGATTTTCTGTCAGATTTTCCCTTGAAAAAGTGAATGATTTTTTGAAGTGTAATGAACAATTTTTTGAACGATGAACAAATAATGGGCCTGATTCAGAGCCGGACTCTATTTGCGGACGGTTGTTCTAAAAAAGGGGCTGGATATTTAAATTGAGCGCTCGCTCTTTGAGGTGTGTTGACGCCTCTATGTCTGAGCAAGTGTTAGAAAAATGCGCTCGCTATTTTGTAAAGACGCCCCTTTGCCGTTCACATCACACGTCATCTCCGGTATTTATTAGATTAATCGGGAACATCGAAAGGCATCTGAACTGCTCGCAGTGGTTGTGGTAGGATTTTCTTACTGCTATCACTGCGAGCAGTTCAGGCTAAAAGACAACCAAGTGATGTGGTCTATGACGCTCCTTTACTAATTATGCACTCCCATTAAATGCCCTTTTGTCCGTTAGGCACGCCTGCATTTGGATCTCCACTCCCCCGTTTTCAAGCACCTTCCCCTGTTACCACCCACAAACAGTACATTCTGTCAATCAAATTAGCAGCCCCTGTTTTACGAGCGCACGATTTCAAAACGCAATAACTGGTTTGCGCATGCGCATTACAACCCATACGCCTGCGCAGTTGTGCGAACATCGCTTAGAGTGAACGAGCGGCCGCTTACGAGCGGCTCTGAATCAGGCCCAATGTTCCTTCCCTTAATGAAAATCATCATGTTGGACAGTCTGAAATGGACGATGAACGATAACTACAAACTACAAATGGGAGTGCGCATTTGTGATTATCGTTCATCGTTATAACTCATAAACTGATCAATTTTTTTAACAATTTAACAAAACGACATCAAAGAGATGACTTCACTAAAATATCTATCATAGATATCTGTCAGTGTATACAGCCAAAATTGTTTGCCCATCACTACAGAAAGTTGAAGGGAAATCTATCAGCGATATCGTTGGTTGTGCAGGTTGTACCGTGTGTATGCACCATTAGATTGTGAGCTCATTTGGGCAGGGCCAGATGTACCTTATGCTCTATGTTATAATATGTAATTTGTTTGTGGCATGATCCATTCAATTTACAGTGCAGCATAATATGTCAGGGCTTTATAAATAAGAGATAATAGCAATCACAATTGTAACTGCTAGTGATGCATGGTCTGTACACAGGTATCCAGGCTCTTACTAAAAATCAAGTCCAAATTGCTAGAGTAGAAAACTTTATCAATCAGAAATAGAAAACAGCACTTTGTAGAAGTCTGCAGAGAAAAGGGGGTGGTGCCTCACAGGTTCAGTGGAAAAGGGGTGGAGCCTACAATGACTAGTAAGAAAGAGACAGTGAGGAGAGGGACTGGAAAAGAAAAGAGGAGGGACTCACTATCTAGAGAAACAGAGAGAGAGATATGTGTGGAAAGGAGTCTGTAATAGGGACAGAGAAAGATAGATTATTGAAGCTAAAAGAACATGCTGTTGAGAGGAACAGAGCAGTTGTTTGGTGCAGAAAAGTGCCTTCTACCTGCGAGGAATGAGATGAAGACTAATAAAACTGGGGACCCTATTGCTATGGTACTTCGTTCCAGAGTCTGCCTATTGGAATGGGTGGAAAGCTAGAGCTGAACCTTCTGGAAACAGCACAATTACTACTTTGAACTACAGAAGCTACCATCGATTGAAACGTGCACCAACCCAATGCTGGGTGCAGTATTTCCATCAGAGTATGGCCTCTAATGTAAACTATTAAGCATCTGAGTTTGCAATAAGTTATGCAACACTTCCATAACACTCCCATAACCTGCCCATAAAACAGTACATGTCCATCGATCCTAATAGCCAACCGGTCAGCTCCTACTAACATCCAATACATTTCCAATACAGACTGTGTGTCTCAATCAGTCCTGTGTCTCTGTGGGATGCATGCTCTGTGTGACTTTTTAGCGACTTAGATGAATCCACAGCCAAAAAGCATCGACCATTTGTGTGAATATTGGTATTACAGACTCAGAATCAGCCCCATGATGTACTGTATTTGTAGAATCATTCCAATTATCACAATCATGAAGCAGCAATAACCTTACCTGGCCCCCATTAACTCCACTACACATGCATCAGCTTTTATTTGTTTATTTTTTAACTGCACATGCGTGATTTTACCAGACATGCTAAGGGCCTGATTCAGAGATTTATGCTAATGCAAAATGCACCTGCATTCTTTCACAGATCGCAGTTGCTAAAATATGCAAATGCCTTCCAAAGAACAGCCGAGCATAGGGACGCCCACTGCTGCCTTCTCATATTCGTCTGGTGATGTACAACAGCATAAACTATATTAACATTGATGCAGATCGAGCAGCCATGCAGTATATGCAGCAAGTCTCACCAGCCATAAACACTGCAGCACTAATGACATGCAGAGGGCTCTCATGCTCTCACACACTTTCATATACAGAGACTGCACCCTATGACCTCTGCTACTTATGCACTGGAACTAGAAGTGCGTATAAGACTGAGCACCTCTCCACATTTGCATTCAGACTCACATGCTGGGAATGCCTGCTCACCTTCCCTGCTACCTGGCAGACCTGATGTGCTGGCTGCCCCCTCATCTGATCTAGTGGACTGAATAAACTGAATTGCCACAAACCTGAAGTGTGCCCAGTCTATATCCAGTGGCCTATGCTGTTGGAGTAATCTGTAAGTGTGTTGTATCTACTACAAGCCTGCTTCCTATGAGGACGGTGATACTCTTGAGCCATCATAGGACTGCACATAGGTACAGAGACATTTTCTTTTATTTGTATGCAGCAAATGCAGGATGCATAAACATACATCCTACCCCAATATTGCTCTATCCTCCACATACTGCCCCAACACTACTCTGCCCCTCCACATACTACCCCAACACTGCTCCCCCCTCCACATACTTCCCACTGCTCCTCTTTCCGCATACTTTCCCAACCCTGCTCCACCTTCTCCACATACTGCCCCAACACTACTCTGCCCCCCCCACATACTGCCCCAAAACTGCTCCCCCTTCCACATACTTCCCCAAACACTGCTCCCCCCTCCACATATTTCCCCAAACACTGCTCCCCCCTCCACATACTGCCCAAACACTGCTCCACTTCCTCCACCTACCACCACAACACTACACTGCCCCTCCACATACTGCCCCAACACTGCTCCTCCCTCCACATACTTCCCACTGCTCCTCTTTACACATACTTCCCCAACCCTGCTCCACCTTCTCCACATACTGCCCCAACACTACTCTGCCCCTCCACATACTGCCTCAACACTGCTCCCCCTTCCACATACTTCCCAAAACACTGCTCCCCCTTCCACATACTTCTCCAAACACTGCTCCTCTCTCCACATACTGCCCTAACACTGTACCACCTCCTCCACATACTGCACCAACACCAGTCTCCAGTTCACATACTGCCCCAACACTGCTCTCCCTTCCACATACTGACCCAACATTGCTCTTCCCTCCACATACTGCTTTGCTTCACCTAAAATGCTGCTCCAATAATACTGTTCATTTAGATACTGCTTGATGCTGCTGCTCTCTCCAAACTTCCCAACTTTACCATTTGTGAGATCCCTACACTGTTACCTCCTACAAATATTGCCTCATTTCACACCTCAGCCCAAACTCTGCCCACTTCACCCTCATGCCCAAGTACTTGCCCAGTGTAAACTGAAGAATATTGTCTCATTTGTTAGAGCTGATCACTTTCAGTGGGCCCAGGGCCTTCATGTTCCAGCCTAAAACTGCTCCTGCTCAATTTTTGTCACTTCAACTTGCTCATGCTGGCTATGCCCCCTCACAGGACACACTTCAATACTGTGTCTGTGAGTGTGTGTGTGTGTGTGTATCTGTGAAGTGCTATAGCATGCACCTACTCTTGCTATCACATATTGCTCTTGATACTCTTTCATTCTATTTTAATGTGCTTAAAGCATATATACATGTAAAAAGAACATCTAAAAACCATGCAGCCTACTCTGACAAATAGTGAATGTTCCAGAATGACTTCTGCAACCCATTCTCTTTGTAGCATTTGTGTTAATGGTCCTTTTGCATAGTTTGTGAATCTCCCCTTGGTGTTTCTGATTTTGGGCACTCCCCAGAAGTATTTCAGTGTGTCAAGATATGGACAGAGGAAGTGCCAATATATAACAAGAAAAAAAGTATATTCTTTAATATTCTCCTGTTACTGCCTCACAGCAATGAGGTCATGGGTTCAATTCCCAACGTGACCCTAACTGTGTGGAGTTTGTATATTCTCCCTGTGCTTGCGTGGGTTTCCTCCGGGTACTCCGGTTTCCTCCCACACTCCAAAAATATACTGGCAGGTTAATCGGCTCCCTCAAAATTGATGACCATAAGTGTGTATGTGTGTGAGCATGTGGTAGGGAATATAGATTGTAAGCTCCACTGGGGCAGGGACAGATGTGAATGGCCAAATATTCTCTCTGTAAAGCACTGCGGAATATGTGTGCGCTATATAAATAACTGATAATAAATAAAATAAATAAATATCACACATACCCTTCATACCACTATCCATATTGAAGAAGTGTTAGAGTGGAGGCACTGCTGAGATCAAAGGTACATACTCTATAACAAAACTTTTTAATTGGCTCAATTGCTAGATTGTCAACAGAAAATGTGTATCAATGGTTAGAGCTTTTCCTGAGATTTAGGTGAGTGTTTGGCAATTAGTGACAAATTGTCAGAAGTTTCAGAAGATGCAGAGATAAAAGTCATGGCCAGGTTGTATGGTCTGCAGGGACTTAAGGCCTTTGATATAAAAGAAGATCAGCATGGCATGGCTTATGCTGTTCTCCTGAATATCTTAGTTTAAACTTTAAATTGATTGTGACTTCATGTCTGAAGCTGTCCGAGGACAGCTCTGTACGGTCAGTGTCTCCAGCTCCTTCCACACTGTGCTAATCCCGCTGCCCCTGGTGTGCGAAAGACAGCGGCTGTGAGCTTCCTGCGGCAGACAATATATTGGTACCGCATTTTCCTTCACAACTGCAAGCCGTGAGCATCCTGTGGCAGATGGTATACTGGACTGGTCTTTTCCTGCCCCATGGTACAGTCCTGAACACAGAGCGTCAGTGAGTATTCTCTATTAAATAACCGCTTTGGTCAGAAATGGACATACGAGACTTGAATGCACAGCAGTGAAAAATAAGGATACAGATTTTCCCCTAAAATGGCTTATTTCCATCCTAAACAATGCTTGGTTATTCTTATTGAGAGGGGAACTGTTACATATATATCCTTTTGAAAGATTCTCCGGAGTTACCATCCAAAGTAACTTATTTGTATCAGCTGAATAGATATACGTTCCTCTATTGGATAACTAGTTGATATTTTTTATGAATTGATACACAGTTTCTCATGAGCTGTTGAGAGAAAGCGTCTATTGGTCTAATAAATAAAATTAAGACTTCACAATAACTGTTGTTAGTATCCGCAGCATGTGTGTTTGTTCAATTGCTGCACTTCTGTAACAAAGTCAGACATGAGTAATTTATCCAATTATTTGTAACAGCCTGGTAGATCCATTTTTTTATATGTAAAATAGTCACAGTCTCTAAGTATTTGTAAAACGGCAAATTGGCTTTGATTCTTTCAAAGATACTTTTTTAGAGGCTCTGCAGTATGCAGTATATAGCATTAACCATCATGGCCATGTGGTTATATAAAAAATGTAAAAAAATTACTAAAAATTGCAACTCTATTATATTATATTATATATATATATATACATATTATAATTTTATTTATACAGCGCTTTTCTCCAAAAGGACTCAAAGTGCTTTACACTTACTGTACAAAATACTGGAATGTTGAGCCTGCAATTTCAGGGGAATCTTCCTGTAGACTAACCTGCCTTTTTGGTCCTTGTCGCTCGTTTCTATGTTGGAATGTGACCAGACCGAAAAGGCTCAACAAAGGGGTTAAATTGCACCAAAAGACATGACAACTGCAGTTGGAATCTCAGCACTAAAAGGTTTTCATCAACATATTTCTCAACACTAATTCAAATCAGGGACAAAGATATTATATAGCCCCTAGTCAAAGAAATATTAAAATAAGCAATATAAAGAGAAAAGAACAACTTTAAAAAAAAAAAAAAACTCAGACAAAACCAGGAACCTATCAGTCATATAATAAGATATATTTTGCCTATGAAAATTAAAATCTGTACAAACTCATTAGGAATTAATTTAATCAAGGGATAGAAGTGGCCGAAAAAGAACAAGGGGTGAGCTACCACACTCTAATGGAAGAAGTAGAAACATCAATCCCACCAGAAACAGCAACAAAAAAAAGACAAAGAAAGGAAAGAATAAACTCAGAAAATAGCGATGAAGATGAGGATTTGTTAGACTTCATTTGGGGCACAGGCAAAGCACCGGAGCACACAATGAAGAAAAAAAGAGCTTTCATCACCGATGAAGAGGCACTAGAGGAGGAAATAGAAATAAGAAAAAGAGACAAGACCCATGAATTCCAATAAGGAAAAGAAACAAAGCATATTTAACCTTAGTAAAAAAATCTTAACAGAAGGACATATAAGTTTACTCAATAAGGGTCTAAAATTTGCCCCACACTCAAGTGTCAACAAATTCAATCTCTATGTCGATACCCAAAAATGTATCAGGAAACTATGCCTTAAAAAATATTTCATAAGAGACCCAGTAACAAGAAAAGAAACAGAACCACATTCAGACTATTTTCACACATGGTTTAGACCGAAATCGACATTCTTCCTATCACACATTAAAGGGCCCCATATTGACACATTTTTGGTAGAAAAAGAAATAGAGAACCTACCAGATAAATCAAAAGCCAATTACAATCTAACACCAGCAGAAAAAGAAGCTTTAAAAAACTTAATGGATGACGACACTATAGTCATCAAGCCGGCTCACAAGGAAGGAGGTCTAGTTATCAGGGAAAAAGAGGGATATTTACAAGAACTCGAAAGACTCTTAAAAGATTCAACAACATACAGTATCAGTAACTACACAATGGTCCGACAGATGAATATCAAAGGACCTACTATCCCATCTTGAGGAAGGATCGCATCTTGGCATTATTACAAAAATAGAATTGTATTACCTGAACGTCAAGACTCCAAAAATTCCACTGTTCTACCAGTTGCTGAAGCTACATAAAGATAGGATGAATCCTCCAGGAAGACCAATAGTCTCCGGAATCAATTCCATAACCTAAAAATTATACAAATAGATAGATTTTTTTTCTTCAGAATACAGTAATGAAACAAAAGAGCTTTCTAAATAACACGATACAAGTATTACAGCTCCTAGACAAAATAAAGTGGAAAGACAGCTACATCCTATGTACTAGTGATGTTAAATCACTGTATACTGTACATGTATTAACCATGATATTGGATGTAATCATACAAGAGATTATCTCACAAGTATAGACATCCCAACTAGACAAGTGAACTTTATTAAGAGCAGCATTGAATTTATACTTAATCACAATTATTTGTGGTATAATGGGGACTACTTCTAACAAACAAGGGGTAAAGCTAAGGGGACAACTTTTGCACCAAGTTATGCAAATCTTTTTGTGGCCAAGTGGGGGGAGGACCACATTTGGAGCAACAATATATTTTAGAGCCACATAACATGTTGGAAATGATACATAGATGACATACTGTTTATCTGGGATGGATCTGAAAATCTCCTGAAAGAAATATAAAATATATCAATGACAACCAGATAGGGCTACAATTTACCATCCATAGTAGTAAAGAAACAGTGACTTTCCTCAATCTGGAGATCTTCATCAGCAAAGGAAAATTGAAACAAGAACACACATCAAAGCAGTAGATGGCAATAAGTTTTTGGATAACACGAGCAATCACCACAGAAAATGGGTTGAAAACATACCAGAGGGCCAGATGAAAAGAATTCATAGAAATTGCACAGACCAAGAAGATTTCCTGAGACAAACAGAAGAGTTACATTTCATAAATTTATTGAAAAATAGAGAAATTAGAAAACTACATTACAAAAGTATCCAGAATTGAAAGAGATGAACTTCTACAATATAAGAAAAAAGATACAGAAAATCCAGAAGTAAGCAAGTTCACCCAATACAACGGCAACCATAGGACTATAGAAAACATCTACCATAAGCATTGGCACATCTTACAATTAGATGATGACCTTAAAGGATTGATAGAAGAGAAACCAAAGATAATATACACCAGAGCGAAGAACTTGATACAAGAACTCACCAAAAGCTATGTACCCATCAAAGAAGGCCGAGCAAGTAATTTAAATATAGGCTTCTATCATTGTCTGAAGTGTAAAGTATTTAAGAATTACAGTTACTACACCACGAAAAAAACTGAAGAAATCAAGTCCAATAACACAAAACACTGTTACAAGATAAAAGAACATATCATCTGCGAAACTGAAGGTGTCATATACCTTCTGGAATGCCCATGCAATCAACAATACATTGGACAGACCAAAAGAAAGATGAAAACAAGAATTATGGAACATATATACAATATTAAAATAGGAATAGACTCATAACAATGTCTCCAAACATTTCATAGAAAAACATAATAAATACCTAAGTGGATACAAATTTGCAGGTATCCAAAAGGTGTCAACATACAGGAGAGGGGGAAATATTAGCACAGTTCTGAAAAGATGTGAGACAAAATGGATTCATACATTATGAACTTTAACCTCCAGGGGATTAAATATCGACATAGAACTAAATGCCTTTTTTAGAAGAATCTTAAAATTACAAAAACTTGCTCTATAATATTTTACCCTTCATCTTTTATTATTACTATCTTCCATCATTTAATTTTACTTTTAACATAAATATCCTCCTCCCCCCGTTTTTTTGATTTTTACCACACATTACATTCATACAAATAGCAACAGAGCACTTTCAAACAGGAACACAAGGTTCCTTTTAGCCAGAAACTGGCCATGTTTATAAAAGAGCAATCAAGTTTTTCGTTAGTTTTTTAAGTAAAATCTCCATGATAAAAAGGCAGGTCTCTGAAAGCAGCTCATCCTTGAAAAAGTACCAAGTAGGTTATGAAATGCGTTGGAGAGAACAGAGAGAGAACCGGAGCTTATCAGCATACAGTATTGCAGGAGCCGCATTGTGCATGGAGGCAGGTGACGGCACTTCACCCGACTGGGTGACAAACACCAAGAATGGGTCGCCTAGCACACGGCCACAGCAGCAGCAAGGAGAAGACCTGCCGCATCACAAAGGAAGGTTAGGAGGTAAGATAGGGAAAGATAGGGACAACCGCTACCTCTGCTGTTTGGCCCCACTGTGAGTCACGCTGTTTACCTGTTGCACACATACTGATGGAACTCTGCAAAGATTGTCTCAAAAAAGCTATAAACATCATATTGATTTTACAGTATATACTTTTACCTTTTTTAGGTTTAAGAATTTTTATCTCTGTTTTAAAAGTTCTCTATTGATACACATTTTAACACACATTTGTTAAACATAATATCTTTTCATTGATATCATTTTTCACACATTTTTGATACATCATACCTGTCAACATTTATCTTTTTATTGCGATAATTTATCGCCGATGACGTCATTTTTGCCTCTTTGACTTCAACATTTCAAAGTCAAATGACTTTTTCATCAGGATGGGTTACCACAAGTGCAAACACACATACTTGCAATTGAATATGAGGATAAGTCAAACGGGCAAAACTGACGTCATCGGCAATAAAATATCGCCAATAACCCATTTTCGCAGGCTAATATAATATGGCCCTATGTGTCTAAAAATGTATAAATAAAAAGATAGACGTTGGCAGGTATCATGTATCAAAAATGTGTGAAAAATGATATCAATAAAAAGATATTATGTTTAACAAATGTTGTGTGTTAAAATGTGTATCAATATAGCACTTGTGGTAACCCGTCCTGATGAAAAAGTAATTTGACTTTGAAACGTTGATGTCTGTTTATGCCACGCTGAAGATTTGAATACACATCTGTCCACATTATTGATTGGAGTGCCGCTTGCTCTTTCTTTTTGGGGAACTCTGGAGAGTATAATTATAACTATAAAGAGGAAGGCACCCTACAGATGATCTTGTTGTCCGGAGTGCCAGGTGACACTGTTGTGTATATATATATATATATATAAGCCATGTCTCCTGCTCTGAGTAGCAGGAATAAGCGGCACTCATCCGGACTTAGCAATGAAGTAAAGATGTTTTATTCCAGCGTGAACCAACGTTTCAAGGCCTAAACGGCCTTTTTCTCAAGGTGTGCATAACAAAACAAAACAACAGTGCTTACCTTTATACAAGAAGATCACAAATGAAAAAACGTCTGTCCAACAGTATTCAATTTGAGTTCAAAACCGCTTACCGCTGCAGAAATTTCTGTTTTACACAGAGGATTATCGTTTGTTCCTACAAACAAACACAGGGACTTCGATTGGAAATTGGACAATTATAAATTTAATCGTTCACTAAGACTTAAAGAGTTCTTCCAAAACCAACCGGGTATCTCACAAGATACCATGCACACTATGTCTTTACCTTTACGTATAGGACCGCCTTCAACTTTCGACCCCCCCTCATCAAATGCATCCATCAAAACATTCTCTAGGTTAATGGACGAGGCAGTACAGAAGTACAGCACTGCCCAACCAAAGATATTTCATAATATGCCACCAGTGGAACAACAGGCACTTAAGAACTTATCCAAAAGAACCGACATAACCATACGTCCGGCAGACAAGGGTGGAGGAGTGGTAGTGCAGGATCTCACAGACTATATTCGTGAACTTGATGGCCAATTGTCGGATTCAGCAACGTACGACAAATTATTAGGAGACCCTACAAGCGATTATAAGCGTGAACTGGACACTCTGTTGGCAGAAGCCGAGTCCAACCATACATTAACCACCAAAATCGTTAAATCTCTCACTACAGACCATCCAAAAGTTCCTCTTATCTACACAGTTCCTAAATTACACAAGAATCAACAAAAACCGCCGGGCAGACCTATCATCTCTGCTCGCGGCTCTTTATATCAACCTATTGCTCAATATTTGGATTGGTTGATCCAACCCCTAGTTATTCAGCAAAAAACTTATCTAAAGGACACCACAGCTTTTTTGATAAAATTAGGGGACCTCACGATTCTACCGGAAAACGCACTTTTATGCACTTTAGATGTTCAAAGCCTCTATACCGTCATTCCTCAATCAGATGGTCTGCTAGCAGTAAAACGTTTTTTACTTAAACAGTCGTTTGACCAATGTAATATTGACCTATTTATTAGGTTATTGGAATTGACCCTTACGCGCAACTATTTCTACTTCAACGGATCATACTATAGACAGAAGAGAGGATGCGCGATGGGATCGAACGTTGCGCCATCGTTCGTGAACATTTATATGTTCGAAAAAGAACATCAATTCTTTTTTTCAGATCCTGAGATCTCCAAGCATATATTTACATACACACGTTACATAGATGATCTATTCCTAATTTGGATTGGCTCAGAGGAACAGTTGATTTCCGTGATCGACGGGATAAATCATGACAATACCCCGATTAAATTTACTTTTAATTACAGTTCCACGTCAGTGCACTTTCTTGACGTTCTAATCACTGTTTCGGAGGGCCATATGACCACGTCTGTATACTCTAAAGACACGGATAGAAACACCCTCCTGGTTTCCAATAGTTTCCATCCTCCAGCACTTAAAAATGGTTTAGCCAAATCTCAAATGATGAGGGTGGCCCGCATCACCAACATCCCATCACAAGTGGAGATTGAAGTGGACAAAATTGTAGACAAGTTTCTAGACAGGGGATATAATAAAAACTCTCTTCTAAAAAATAAGCAGGAAGTACTACAAATGTCTAGGGACCATTTACTCCATCCTACACCCAAATCCAGTACGCTGGATAAAATCCCATTTGTGACGGAATTTACTTTGAGCAGCTCCGTGGTCTCCAAAGCTGCCAAAGCACTATGGCCTATCGTCCGCACGGACAAAGAATTGGGAACATTATCTAACACTTCTCCGCTTATAAGTTACAAGAGAGGCAGAAACCTCAAAGACATGTTGGTAAGAGCAGATATTACTTCACAGGCCACCACAGTTGTTCATAGTGGCACAATGTACAAAAAACCTGGCTGTTATCGATGTGCTTCGTGTATTACTTGTAGCTATATGGCCCCTTGTCATTTTTTCAGCCATCCACATACTGGAAAAAAGTACTACATCCATCATGTCTTAACTTGCACATCTAGATTTGTTATTTATTTACTCTCATGCCCTTGTGGCTTGCATTATGTAGGACAAACCATACGTATGTTCAAAGAGAGAATGGCGATTCATCGTTCTTCAATCAAATTAGTGATTCAAGGGAGGGACTCTGATCAACCAGTTGCCCGCCATTTTAAATCTGCTGGCCATCCTCTAACAAGCTTACGATACAAGATTATCGATCATGTGGCTCCATTAAAGCTAGGGGGAGATCGTGCCAAAATTTTGGCACGTTTGGAAACCAAATGGATTATTTCGTTGGATACGGTTCATCCACGCGGTCTTAACGAGAAGATCTCCTGGGCATCATGTATTTAATTCATGTATTTAATTGGTGCATATAAATGGTTTAATTCGTTTTCACAGATTTATCCTTATTGCTTGTATTTATCCCTAGACATTTTTTTTAAATCTCAGTATTACATGCATTTTTGATATTGAGAGGATAATGATTAGTACTCATGAGTTTTCACTGATTATGTATTTTTGCTAGTATGTGAATGTTTGTATGTATATATTTGTGTTCTTGGCTTATCCATGTATCATTTATTATTTTTCATGTTATTATTTTTCATGCTATTATCATGTGCAGCTACACTGCACTTCTTTAATCTGCGATATGTTAATTCTTTTTCCTACATGTCATTTGGTTGTTTTTGCTTATTCACGTCTCCCACAGCACTGCTCTCCGTGTGTGCTAGGCTCCGCCAATTTTTCACACACTGTTGTGATCTGTTTCCATGGAGACAGCTCTCTCTCTCTCCACAACATGACACCGTCTGATGACGTCATCAGGGGGCGACTCCCGCTGCACGGAGGCGCGCTGTTGGACAGACGTTTTTTCATTTGTGATCTTCTTGTATAAAGGTAAGCACTGTTGTTTTGTTTTGTTATGCACACCTTGAGAAAAAGGCCGTTTAGGCCTTGAAACGTTGGTTCACGCTGGAATAAAACATCTTTACTTCATTGCTAAGTCCGGATGAGTGCCGCTTATTCCTGCTACTCAGAGCAGGAGACATGGCTTATATAATATTATAGCTGGCACCACGGCATGTTGTTCATTCAATGAGTGCCTGTCTACATGCTTTTATATATATATATATATATATATATATATATATATATATATGTATATATACACATCTCCAGAGACAGTGGCACTCAGGTAAGTAATACCACACCAACACAGGTAGTTGTCACCAACGTTTCAGAGCTCACTTTTAATGCTCCATCGTCAGGGCATAAAACATATAACAAGATACTTACATTTATCACCCCAACACTCCACGTGAAAATTGCGGCACCTGGCTTCCGGGAACAAGCAGCACCTCAAACTGACGTCATTGCCCTGCTCCCATTGCCAGGACAACTGCTATAACAATACAAACATACAAAAAATCAGGCTGTAATCCAAAATGAGGAAATATTCACACAGGGTCATATCACTACTCATATTAACTGAACATTACAGCAATCTTAGTCCTTAATAAAAAGTCTCAATATATTCGATCCATGTCGTATCCAAAGTTATAGCAGCATACATATAAGCATAATGAAATTCGTAGCAATCAATTCCAGCTTTTTACACATATCAAAATGTACATATAACAAACTCTTAACCTCATATGCATAACAAATTCAATTGAATGGTAATTAAATGTATTCATTTATATAATATTAAGTTTATTAGCACATGTTACACAAAGCAGTAGAGACCTAAAGTCTCATTCAACCCACGAGGTGCCACAGTATTAAGCCTATGTATCCAACATGATTCACATTGGAGTAGTTTTAGAGACCTATCACCACCCCTATTAGATTTGGGGATATGATCGATTATAATATATTTAATTGCTGAAATATTATGGCCTACCTGTACAAAATGATGTGTGATCGGCTGATCACTACTGCCACTACTGAGTGCAGCCCGAATAGCGGACCTATGAAGGGCCATACGTTCCCTAAGTGTTCTGTCGGTTTTGCCAACATAGGCCAAACCACATGGACAGCTCATTAGATAAACTATGAACTTTGTGGTCCATGTTACTCTATGTCTGATTTCATACCTCTTCCCACTATGTGGGTGGCAAAAGCTGTTGCTAGCTGTAAGGTAATGACACGTAAGACAGCTTATACATTTAAAACAACCATTTGTCAGCCTTAAAAATTAGTGGTATCTGTCTTATCCAAATCAGTGATGTCTGTCTTCATCACCCAGTCTCTCACATTGCACCCTTTAGTGTATGCTGACATAATCCTAGTGTCCTGTGACCTTAATCCTGCATCATTTGCAAGGATAGGCCACAATCTTTTAGCAGAATTTCTAATGCAATCACTATGAGAATTATAATGACATACCCACGGTATCTTAGCGACATCACAAGTTCTACATCCAGTCTTAAATAACTGATCACATGGAATGCTAAGTGCCTTGGTCTTGGCCTGCTCCAAAATGACATGAGAATAACCTCTATCCAAAAATTTGATAAGCATACTATCGATTTGCTGTTCGGCAACCTCTCAGGTTCATTACAAATTCCATGGACATGTATAAATTGTGAGTATGGTAAACCGAATTTAAGTGGTCTTGGGTGAAAGCTGTTACAATGTAATATGGTGTTACAGTCAGTCATTTTGCTATATTCAGAAGTCTTGAGTTTCCCCTCTCTCAATGTGACCCGCACATCCAAAAAGCTGACAGTGTGTTTATCATGACAAGACAAAATTTGACAGGACTGGGAGAATTATTATGTTCATCAATAAAGGTAGTGAATTGTTCACTAGTCCCTGTCTAAATTAAAAATATATTGTCTATGTACCTGGTATAAAATAGAATTTTCCCAGATACATAGACATCCCGAAAGAGAATGTTCTGATCCACCATAATAATATATGGATTGGCGTTTGATAAGGCCACATTGAACACCATCGCACACCCGCCGAGCTGTAGATACAGCTTGCCATCAAAGAGGAAAAAATTATGGGTCAGAATTATTTCCAAAAGGTCACAAATCAGATCAACATTATGTCCAACATAAACATCATTGTCAGTCACCAACCTTCTAACAGCCTCTAACCACTCAGTGTTAGGAATGATGGTATACAGACTGTTAATATCGATGCTACACAACAAACTATCCTCTGGTATATCGCATAAACCACCAATCAAATAAAAAAATTATGTTGTGTCAGTCAGAAACCGAGGGTGTTTGCTAATGCACGGTTGGAGGACTGCATCCAGATACAGAAGTCGGCAGGAACAGTGATCCCCTGGCTGATATGGTCGGACAACCAGGGGGGCTGTCCAGACCATTATGTATCTTGGGTAGCATGTACATTAACAGGATGATGGGAAACTCAGGAATCAATGCCTCACCCAGATCTTTAGAAATATCACCCATATCAACTGCCAAGGTAACTCTCTCATGTAACTGTTTTTTAAAAACAGCAGTAGGATCATTTTCCAATAATTTCTATAAAGACCCATCTGACAGCTGTCTGTAAATTTCCTTTTTGTAAGTGGAAATACACTGATTGACTATAGCGCCGCCCTTGTCTGCATGGCGGATCACTATGTCATTATAGGAAGATAGATCATGTAAAGCTCTCCACTCATCAGCAGACAGATTACCATGCGATTTAGATCTCGCATCAGTCATAGAACAATAACCCTTAACATCCTGATCGATCATACGCATGAATGTTTTAATGGCTGAATTATTCAAAGCAGGGTCAAAACATGACTTACATTGTAGCTTACGCAATTGAGAAGGAATATCTGATTCATTAATAGACACTTGTCTAGGGGGAGCCTTGGAGCGATTAAAAAACTCATGTATCCTAAATTGTTTAGAAAATTTATATTTCTCTACCTCCCATTTCATCCCCTCAAATTTGGAAGTTGGTGCATAAGACAGTCCCCTACCAAGGACTGCAATCTGAAGGTCAGTCAATACATGGTTAGACAAATTAAAGATTACTTTCTCCTGGGTAGTGGGGGTCTCCCTACTCTTTTTCGACCTTGCCCGATGATGCCCCTCCTGTTGAACCTTCTCCTTGACCGACCACAGGATCGTACATATAGGTTCCTAAAGGGAGATCACTGCTGGATGTTTTAGAGGCTGCAGCATCTGATTTGCTTGAGGATTGATTAAATGTAGACAACTCTGATTCATCCCGAAATCTATGTGTGCCTCGTCGCCCAGGGCGATATCCATTCTGACGTCCCCCCTGTATCCAATTATATACACGATTCTGCTCATAATCCATAGCCACCATTGCCATTTTTTGCTTCTTGAATTGTATGAGATCATGTTTGTAAGTGTTCACTTGATTTGTAAGTTTTTCCATCCAAGCCGTACCGGTATCCATATCAAACCTGGGTTTATGTTCTTGTACAAAAACTTTCACCGTCTCTCATATCACAGTTAACTCTCTCCCTGACTCCTCAAAATCCAACAGCATGAGGTCATGACTACATTTATTCAGAACTCCTATCCACCTCTTAACAAAAATTCAAATTGTACCTTCCAATGGTTGGACAGTTCTTCATATGAAAAACCGCGAGGAATGTGTTTTTCTTTGAAGCAGTCGCTGAGAGTCACTCTGTGATAGAAGAAATCAAGTTCTTACCCAACTTCCCAAGACTCCTTTTCTTCTCTGTGTGGGTGGATCTCTCCTGCCCCACACAGAATCTGCTGCTCACCAGTGCCACCTCTGGTGATACTGCCACAAATATATATATATATATATATATATATTATAGAGTGGTGTGTCCTGCACTCTCATCTTTGTTTGTCCCAGCTACTGGGGTGCTCTTCAGTCAGGGATCTCCAAGGAATGTTCCACACATATGTTGCACTCTACTCCTGTGGAAAGAAGGCACTCTCCAGATTGTTTGAAGCATTTGAAATTTCTATTTTGATGTTTTTTTTAAAATACCATCAGCATGATGGCATGTTAAAAAAACTTAAAAATAAAAATTTCAAACACTTCAAACAATCTGGAGAGTGCCTTCTAATGGTACATTGTGTTTGCTAAGCGTGTTAGAAAACTAATGGATGATTAGAAATCCCTTGAAAACCCTTGTGCAATTATGTTAGCACTGCTGAAAATGGGTTTGCTCATTAGAGAAGCTATAAAACTGGCCTCCCTTTGAGCTAGATGAGTATCTGGAGCATCACATTTGTGGGTTCGATTATACTCTCCAAATGGCCAGAAAAAGAGAACTTTCATGTGAATTTCGACAGTCTACTCTTGTTCTTAGAAATGTAGGCTATTCCATGTGAAAAATTGCCAAGAATCTAAACATTTCCTACAATGGTGTAGAAAGAGAAGTGGGAGGCCCCGGTGCACAACTGTGCAAGAAGACAAGTACATTAGAGTGTAGTTTGAGAAATAGATGCCTCACAAGTCCTCAACTGGCAGCTTCATTAAATGGTACCCACAAAACGCCAGTGTCAACGTCTATAGTGAAGAGGTGACTCCGGGATGTTGGCCTTCTAAGAAGATTGGCAAAGAAAAAGCCATATCTGAGACTAGCCAATAAAAGGAAAAGATTAATATGGGCAATGGAACACAGACATTGGACAGAGGAATATTGGAAAAAAGTGTTATGGACAGTGTTGAAGCTGAGTAATTGGCTGAGACAAGTTCAGTTTAAAATTGAATCGCGGCGATGCAATCTTGCGACTGGCTGCAAGACGCCATCTTGAAAATGAGATCGCAAGACGCCATTTTGTGAATGGCCGCCTAAGCGCCATTTTAGATAAACTCACATTTTAGTACATGTGGCAATAATACTATTAGCACCATGCGATTGCATCTCCCATCATTTCTCATATACACAATAATACGCATAATAGCGCTGTTAACTAGTCGCATATTAGCGAATGCACAAGACCCCGAATGAAAACATCGTTTAGTAGCTAAATGTGCATGCATCCGCACCAAGTTAACTAGCGTTTTCATATCAAACCCTGTACACTCACACAGTACATATTCACTTACAAGGTTTTATACATGCTAAACAAGCCGTGTTTGGTTTCGTACTGATGCATACTCTTTCCACAGTATTCCGGTGTTATCGGTGGGGAGATCGCATCATGCATTCTCAAGTTATGGATCGCAGAGACTTCAAGCAACAAAATGTATTAACTGTTAGGATGTTACAGGGGGCGGCAAGGGAGAGACCCCCAGCTGTTAGAGGCAGGGAGAGTCTATTTGAACCAGCCTGTTAAATGCTCCGCAACAGATGGATCCCCCTTGGGAACCAATAGCATCAGCAACAAATGTCTATATTGTTTTGTGTATTCCTGGGGGGTATAAATATGTGTGCTCAAACACTGGGTTTTTAGTCTTCATGCTGCATGCTGGTAGACGAGGGATTTCTTGCTGATGCCTAACACCTGGTAACGGAAGCGCTGCGTATGTATACTGTACTTGGGTCTGTATAATTCCTTTTGCACCTAAATTGTGTCTGGATCAATTGCGTGTAACTGTCTGAACTTTTACTTCAATAATACTTGTGCTTTGGAACCACAGATTCCAGGTCTAAGTCTTTATTTACTGTATGACTGCGTATGCAAATTAGCGTCATCCTTCGAAGGTATAGGCAGGATATTAGAAGGTATAGGCAGGATATTAGAAGGTATAGGAAGGTGTGTATAAAGGTTCTGATCCAGTATCGTTAGTTGGGGGCTCGTAGTGAAGTCACTTACCTGTTCACACGGTACATACAGCTATCGATATTTCAGCAAAGGGTGGAGTGGCCACATGCAGGGTTTGCCTGCAACCGCTTTGTGCTGAAAGATCGCTATCCATCTCCGTGTGAATCAAGGAAGCTGACTACAATCCAGGGACAAGAGAGGAAAAAGTTTGTTTTCCTCTGTTGATAAAACCTTACATTTAAAAGGGTGCCGCAGTACTGAGTACGCTGCTAAGTCACAGGTTTGCACACAGCAAAGACGCACTTTTGTGTATGCAGCTAAAAGTTGTCATACGGTTGTGTGGTAGTCGCATTATTGTGTATGCGACTGGTAGCACAATAGCGTATACATACTTCCGGTTGTGCTGCCACATCTTTGAACAAAGCCGTTGAGGTTTAAATTTTTTTTTTCAATTATTATCAGTATCTGGGTTAACGTGTATTTTTTTGCGCAGGAAAAAAAAAAGTGTGTAACAGTGAGTGATTTGTTGGTAGGGGTAACTTGTTTCCTACAGTTAAAGGTACCGTATGACCTTTAAGGGCTAAGTGCTAGTCGCTCGGTAAGCAGCTTTACCGTTCTATACACAGTAGCAGGTGTACATCTTGTCTTTGTTGTAGAGAGGTGCATGGGAGTGGCCGACATATAAACTCCCATAGGTGTGGAAGTTGCCTTACTAAATCTTATCCGGGTGTGGAAGTTGCCTTTTTCAAATCTTATCCAGGTGTGTGGGCGCCGCCGACTTAAATCGTCCACAGGTAAGTGAAAGTATCTTGATTGTCTTTCACCAGTTTAAATCTTTATTGAAAAGTGTAGGAGTTGTCTCAGAATGGGAGCCACATCTGCTGCGCTAAATTGCAATACGGGCGAGCTGCAAAATGGTGCGCCCGTGCAGCAAGGTAGCGTTGTGGAGAGTATTGCCAGCAGTTCTCGCTCACCTCCCCCACCTTATGTGGATGGAGGTGCAAGTACAGTTACCAAAAATACCCATAAAAATGTAACAAGCAACTTGTACCCTCTCTTAAGCAACTATAAAGAAAATGTTCATGATGTGGATGATGAGCCTATTGTAATGTCTGCCGTTTCCCATGCTGTGCAGATGATAGATGCTGCATCACCACAACCACGAGTGGTGCCGCCATCTCCATCGGTAACAGCAAGGGAAGTGTTTATGCTCTCTGCACCCGTAGAGGAAGTTGTTCATACCATACATAGTAGCAGCAGACTAAACCCCCAGCCAGGTAACCAGGTCAAAGGTAGCAGTGCTACTGGTCTGCATCCCATTCGGACAATAACCGTTCCAAATGGAAATGCAGATGCAAACGGTATAGTACCAATGAGGGAAGTAGTAATGCATTGTCCTTCGACAAGAGCAGAACTAAATTCCATCATAAATGATTTATCATGAACCAACTAATAAAGATTGGCATGTGGTGTTAAGGGCCTGTCTGCCACGCAATACCGACGTGACCGGATTGTGTATTGGATAGTGACATTCCCTTAACAGACCAAGTAAACCAAGGTAACATTTCCCGCATTGTAACTCAATTGGGTATATATTTTCCAGTAGTAGTTAACTGAAACAAAATTTCTACAATCAAGCAAAAGGAGAGTGAAACTGCAGAAGATTATTGCGATCGGGCTCTGCAGGCTATCACCCAGTACACTGGGATAGAAGATATTAAAGATAGCACTCACCACAGGGGAATGATAGTCACGGTACTCGTGGACAGTCTGAAAGAGAGTTTAAAAACACGGGTTCAGACCTCACAGCCTGGTTGGCGGGGACTCACAAAAGATGCCCTCATAGAAACCGCCATCGAACATGATAAAAACATCTCAAAGAAGAGAGAAGCCCAGAGCGAAAAAATAATGGCTGTCAGTATACAAGCTCTGGAGGGAATGATGGTAACATCACAGCCAACAGACACACTTACACTTGCACACACTCAGATCTGAACAAGTATGTGCCCTCACTAATCCCACACATTAACAAGCACAAATCTATCCCACTAACCCGACACAACCACAGGTCCCAAACTACCCGCCAACTTCTTATCCCCCACAATACTCTTACCCTCCCTATCCTTACCCATATCCACCACCTTTACCCTCTGCGCAAACCTCACAACAGCACATGTCTTCACCCGATACACGAACATATTTTAATTGTAAACAACCAGGACACTTAATTTGAAACTGTACAGTAAAAAGAGTAGGAACCCCAAATCAGGAGAGACCTGGATATCCCCATAAGGGATATGCACAGAGGCCAGCAAGTGTCCAGCAGGCACCAGCTCCATGTTATGTTCTGGGTTGTTTGTGGACCCGGGGTGGTAGCAGGAGTGAACACAGAGGCGGGTTAGAATGAAAAACTAGGTTTTTTTAATAAGTGCTTGAGTAGACATAAACTATAGCAGTAAATAAAAGACCAGGAATATATAAATGTGCACAAGAGTTCTGTGGTGGGAGTAATGGGTTAATGTCCAAGTAAAAACAATTAGAGCTGTCCAGGTGTGCAGGTAGTGAGACTGAAAATAATCAGCCAGGTATGCAGGTAGTGAAGCAGGAAAATAATAGCCAGGTATGCAGGTAGTGAACTAAGGCAATGAGCAGGATGTCAGCAGGCTCAGGCACTCAGGTATGGGCAAGGGTGATGGAGGAAGCGGGGTAGTCCAGCGGAAGCTAGGAGCTGACAGGCAGACTAGCAGACAGGCGAATTCACAGGAACAGGATAAGCACAGAGAACTCCCTCTCAGCTAGGATAAGAGATACACGTTGCACTGGCAAAGAAGGAAGGCACTGACCCTTCCTAAATACCCCATGCAGTGCTGTTACTGGCCGGAGGGAACATGTGACTCGCCAGGATTGGCCAGCTGCATCAAATGGCCAGAAGGCAAGATGGCGACACCCATGCCAAACATAACGGAGATTCCGCCAGGCCTCACCAGCGCAGAGTGACAACAGGGCCGCACAACAACGCATGCAGCCAAAGCCCCCCGCCAGACACCAGCTCCGCCACCAGACAGCCCGCGCCTCAATGACCTCACAGGTAACACCCGCCTAGCGCCATGCTGAAATACCCTTGCCGTGACACTCCAATTGTGGCTGTAAATGCTTTATTTGAGAATGGTAGCCAATGCTAGGGGTCAGGTCATACCTGTAGTCTACAGATAGTCAGGTTAACGGGAAGTACTAGGGAAGAACCGGTCATGATGGTTGATGTAGCTGGTACTGAATATCCTTTTCTTGTAGACACAGGGGCGACCAGGTCAGTGATAAAATCTCCCGTTAATTTACAGGTGACCAACGAGACAGTACCAGCAATGGGTGTAACAGGTAAAGTGGAACATTATCCTTTAACAAAGTCCACAGAGGTTACTATTGGGCTGTTGCATACCAGGCATTCTTTTCTCCTGGCTGCTGCGACTCCTACTAACCTACAGGGCAGAGACTTGTTATGTAAGATGGGATGTGTTATATATTGCACCCCTGATTGTGTATTTTTAGATATCCCAGAGAGAATGGTATACGAGGTGCGGGATATGTTAGACACTCCTCAAAGGATAATGTATCACTCTACAGTTTTAAATGAAACTCCATCACAGGTAGATGAAATGTTGTCCCTAATTCCAGATTCCCTTTGGACTAAAGATGGACAGGACACTGGATTAATGGCAAACGTAAGCCCCGTAATGGTAAATTTAAAAAGCGGTAGGCAAGCTCCAAAAATTCCCCAGTACCCACTAAAACAGGAGGTAGAATTAGGGGTTTTCCCAATAATTGCGCGATTATTGCAACAGGGAATTTTAGTTCGTACAGCTAGTGTAGCCAACAGTCCCATCTTTCCAGTGAAGAAGAGTGGTGGGAGGGGTTATTGGCTGGTACAAGACCTTAGAGGTGTTAATAAGGTAGTAGAGAGCCAATTCCCGGTATTGCCAAATCCAGCTGTCATTCTGATGCAGATCCCACCAAATGCAACCCATTTCACTGTCATTGACCTCTGTTCTGCTTTCTTCTCTGTGCCTCTCCATCCTGACTGTCAGTATCTATTCGCATTTACATACAGAGGTTTACAATACACATGGACATGGTTACCCCAAGGTTTCATAGACAGCCCCAGTATCTTCTCCCAGGCATTGCATGACTGTTTACAAAATTTTCAACCTGCCAATGGATCTTTTCTAATTCAATATGTGGACAATTTATTGCTATGTTCTGACTCGTTTATGTCATGTTTGAATGATACTAAACTTTTGTTACTTCATCTCTCGCAAACAGGACACAAGGTGGCTAAGGACAAACTACAGCCGTGCCAATCCAGAGTAAAATATTTGGGACACTGCCTAACTCAGGGGTTACAACATCTTACTACAGATAGAATCCAGGCCATACAAAACATGACACTGCCGCAGAATCAACAGCAAATTCGTACCTTCTTGGGAATGTGTGGATACTGTAGAATGTGGATTCCAGGTTTTTCTATTTTAGCCTTACCTTTACAGGAATTAGTCTCTTCCTCAAAGCCTGATTGTGTCGTACACACAGAGGAATCAGAACAGGCTTTCATTAATCTTGAGGATAGTCTGACAAGAGCTCCTGCATTGGGAATACCTGATTATGAAAAACCTTTTGATTTGTATTGTACGGAAGCCGATGGTTGTGCTGCAGGTGTCCTTACACAAAAACTTGATGATGCCAGTAGGCCCGTAGCATACTACAGTGCCCAATTGGACACTGTGGCAAGATCACTCCCCACCTGTTTGAGAAGTGTAGCAGCTACCACTCTATTGGTGAGTAAAAGTGAGGATGTAGTATTGGGCCATGATATGATTGTCTACACTCCCCATGCTGTATCTGCTCTGTTGAACTCAGCTCAAACCAGACACGTCTCCTCGGCTAGGTTCACCAAATGGGAACTAGCTCTAATCGCTCCTGCAAATATTACTTTTAAATGTTGCAGTACGCTGAATCCAGCAACATACCTACCATATGTACAACATGATGTACAAAGGGTGGAAGGAGAGGAGTAGCTGGCGGGAGGTGAGTTTGGCAGACATAATGACACGCACAATTGTATGACATATCTGAATCAGACCTTTACTGCTAGACCTGACATACATGACACACCTTTAGAGAATGTGGTTGTAACTTTTTATACGGATGGGAGTTGTCACAGACAAACAGACACAGGTGAATTATGTACAGGTTATGCTGTTGTAAATGACACATACATCATAGAAGCTAAACCTCTTGGTCCTCCTCACTCAGCCCAGGTGGCAGAGTTAGTAGCACTGACTAGAGCATGTGAACTGGCAGCAGGCAAATTTGCTAACATTTACACTGACTCGAGATATGCGTTCGGGGTGGTGCACGATTTTGGGGCTCTATGGCGTCTGAGAAATTTTATGACAGCAGCAGGCACACCAGTTGCACATTCCAGACACATAAAACATCTTTTAGAAGCAATCCAACTGCCCAAAGCGGTGGCAGTAATTAAATGCAAAGCCCATATATGTGAGGATGACCCGGTGTCACTGGGCAACAACAGATCTGATGAAGCTGCAAAATGGGCAGCAGGGTTAAAAATGTTTTCTCCAACTGAAACAATTGTGTCATTTCAAACAATTGATATGCTGAAATTAATTGAGATGCAGAATTTGTGTTAAATGCAGGAAAAATCCATTTGGAAGTCCAAGGGATGTGGGCAAGAGTTCTCTGGGCTCTGGAGGGACGGACATGGTAAGCCAGTAGCCCCCAAGGCATATTACCCCAGCCTGGCTGAGGCAGCACATGGCCTGACTCATCTGGGTAAACAGGGTATGTGCAATTTGGTGAGGGCATACTGGTGCGCACCAGGATTTTCTTCACAAGCAGAAAAGATAGCAATGTCCTGTGTGACCTGCTTGAGAAAAAACATAGGAAAAGCGATCCCTACCGAACCGTCCCACATTCCACTGACTGACTGACAAGTGATACAAATTGATTTCATCCAATTACTACCCTGCAGGAACCTTAAGTATGTATTAGTGTGCACAGACGTATTTTCTAACTGGTTTGAGACCTACCCAGTGGTCACTAATACTGCTGCGTTTACTGCCAAGAAAATAGTTCAGGAATTTGTATGCAGGTACGGTATCCCTAAAATCATCGAGAGTGATAAGGGTACCCATTTCACAGGTGATGTTTTTCAAAATATGTGTAAGCTGATGGGCATTAATAGCCGACTTCATAACCCCTACCGACCGCAAGCCAGTGCCAAGGTAGAGAGGATGAACGGGACTATTAAAAATAAGCTAAGTAAAATTATGGCAGAGACTGGACTAGGATGGCCAGAAGCGTTACCTTTGGTCCTATATAGCATAAGGACCACCCCTAGACCTCCTCTGAATATGTCCCCATTTGAAATATTGTTTGGTAGACAACCTCATTTGATTATAAGTCCACAGGAAGACCTGAAGGGTAACAATGAGGTAACTGTAAAGTATCTTATATCAATGAGTAAGCAGTTAAAGCAACAGCAGCAGAAACTGAAATTGTTGTCTAATGATATGCCTGAAACTAACTGTCATGATGTTGAACCAGGAGAATATGCAATGATCAGAAATTTCTTGCGTTCAGGTTGTTTGACTTATAGGTGGGAAGGTACGTATCAGGTGCTGCTGACGAGTACTACATCTTTGAAGGTGGCCGAGAGAGATACCTGGGTCCATTCCACTCACTGCAAAAAGGTCAATCAACCAGTGGAGAAACAAGTCGGAGACAAGGCTGATAGTGTGGACCTGTCACTTGTGAGCTTGTTCCAGGAGGATTGAACAGGTTGTAGTGAAATACCTCAACAGAAAGAAATCTGCAGGTCTTGTTGTGACAATGAACGCACCTGCTGTGTCTTGTCGGTTCGGGAGTATCCAGTTTCTGTGATGGGAGACCGATCGAGGAAATGGGAGCTGATGACAGTGCTGATGGAGTGGAGTCAGGAGGAGTGCAATGCCAATCAGGGGAGTGTCTGACCAACCTTAGTACTGTTATTGTTAAGAGAGCTATCATTCCGGATACTTGGAGAAGGTGTGGAGGTTTATCATCTGAAGATTCCTGTATTTGTGAGCTTTGTGGGTCCCTAGTTGATGATAACTGTATCCAATGGTGCCAACCTAAATATAGCCCGTACTGGGGTGGATATCCTTTAGAGGATTATCATAGTATGGTAGGCAAAGTGTTAAAACAAACTGATTGCTGGGTGTGTTCACATGTTCCACAGGGACAGCATAATGTAGGGTTGGTGCCATTTCCGCTGAATACCACGGAAACTTTAGAATTGCAAAAAGGGAATACCTTGGATGGAAAATTTCTCTCATCCAAACCACCTCATTTCAAACTCCATCAATTCCAAGTAGATACAGTAGATCACTTTTGTGCTTAAACATAACCAACCCCAATAGACCCAGGAGTTGGGAAGTGACAGGGAATAATCAGACAATGACCTTCTCACAAAGAGCTGATAATGAGTCCATAAACCATGATCTGTTACGCTCCATTAAGTCTGTTGGGAAACATTTTAGGTATCGGTATACATTGAGTTCCACCAAAGAAATTATTGGTAAGGTGCCAAATGGTTATTGTGCTAAGATAATACAACCAGAAACTTGCATGTACCAGATGGAAGACCCAGAAATAGGATTGTTTGCAAGGGAAATGTGCTTAATGATAATGATGCATACCATTCCTTATGTTCTCCCTGATAATGTATATTTCATATGTGGAAGAAAAGTGTATAAATGGCTCTCCCCGAGTTCCGAAGGTTTGTGGTACCTGGGAAGAGTAGTCCCAGAAGTTATGACCCTCACACATGTTGAAATGCTGGGTATACATAAAAACAGACCGTCACCATATCTTCACACACAATATGAACACAGAGGCAAAAGAAATATGATACCTGGTGACGTACATAAAGCCACTCAGTTAATCAGTGAGACAACTGGCTTTCAAGTTTTAGTCACATTGGATCCCACCAGGATCGCTCAGGGTACATTAAATTTTAGATGTATCCAGGTACTTTCTAAATTGATAGATAATATCACCGAGATGTACGATGACACATTCAGGTATACAGGGAGAGAATTGCAAGCGTACAAGAAAGAACTGGTGCAACACAGGCTAGTGCTGAATTATTTAACTGCTGTTACTGGAGGATATTGCGTAACATTGGCCACCCAGTTTGGAGTAAAATGTTGCACCTATGTCACCAATGATACAAGCGACCCCAAGGAGGTGATAGACCGGAAGATGGATGAAATTCTGCAGCTAAAATGGGAGTTTCATAAGAACCATAACACTTCAGTGGCTGAAGTAGGGGAGAAGATAGAAGGATTGGTTTCATGGCTGAACCCAGTGAAATGGTTCTCAGGTCTAGGGGAATGGGTCCAGGAAGTGATCGCCAGCATAGGCAAATTCTTGATCCTTATACTAATTGTCATCATAATAATTGGCATATGCTTCCGGTGTGTTCCTATTGTGTTGAAGTGTGGAAAATGTAAAAACAGAGTAAAACGTAAGAACGAAACTATGATGGTGGTCACTAATGACAATATGTATACCGAGGTAAATATAGAACTGCATTACAACCCTGAACTAGTAAATACTATCGTTTGATGTATTATATTTAGATATGCATAGAATGTATTATTGAAATGTTATTTATAGAACACCTCAGATAATGTAAAGCCTCAATTCCCCTTCAAGACTGCTGTTATAAGACTGGTGCATTCCCACACATTTCATATGATCTTCCAAGATCCACGGTGTGCGTATAATAGTAGTTTTATGTCCCCACCCAGAGACACATTATTGATGGATTAAGAACCACCTTGTGCCATCCCACAATAACACTAAATAATATGTAAATGTAAGCCTAAATTAAATTCTAATAGCAGATTGTGATAGCATGTTGTTTGCTATCAAAGGGTGGACTGTCGAAGCTGAGTAATTGGCTGAGACAAGTTCAGTTTAAAATTGAATCGCGGCGACGCCATCTTGCGACTGACTGCAAGACGCCATCTTGAAAATGAGATCGTAAGACGCCATTTTGCAAATGGCCGCCTAAGCGCCATTTTAGATAAACTCACATTTTAGTACATGTGGCGATAATACTATTAGCACCATGCGATTGCATCTCCCATCATTTCTCATATACACATTGATACGCATAATAGCGCTGTTAACTAGTCGCATATTAGCGAATGCACAAGACCCTGAATGAAAACACCGTTTAGTAGCTAAATGCGCATGTATCCACACCAAGTTATCTAGCGTCTTCATATCAAACCCCGTACACTCACACATTACATATTCACTTACAAGGTTCCATTAGCTTTAAGATATACGATTTAAGTTGGTCCAGTTAATATAAACGCTGTGAAATAAAGATATTTGATAACTAAGGTTTTATACATGCTAAACAAGCCATGTTTGGTTTCGTACTGATACGTACTCTTTCCACAGTATTCCGGTGTTATCGGTGGGGAGATCGCATCATGCATTCTCGAGTTATGGATCGCAGAGACTTCAAGCAACAAAATGTATTAACTGTTAGGATGTTACAGGGGGCGGGAAGGGAGAGACCCCCAGCTGTTAGAGGCAGGGAGAGTCTATTTGAACCAACCTGTTAAATGCTCCGTAACAGATGGATCCCCTTGGGAACCATTAGCATCAACAACAAACGTGTCTATTGTTTTGTCTATTCCTGGGGGGTATAAATATGTGTGCTCAAACACTGGGTTTTTAGTCTTCATGCTGCATGCTGATAGACGAGGGGTTTCTTGCTGATGCCTAACACCTGGTACCGGAAGCGCTGCATATGTATACTTGTCTCTGTATAATTCCTTTTGCGCCTAAATTGTGTCTGCAGGATATTAGAAGGTATAGGCAGGATATTAGAAGGTATAGGAAGGTGTGTATAGAGGTTCTGATCCAGTATCGTTAACAGACAAATCAAAGTTTGAGGTGTTTCAATCACACAGAAGAACATTTGTGAGACACAGAACAAGTGAAAAGATGCTGGAAGAGTGCCTGACACCATCTGTCAAGCATGGTGAAGGTAATGTGTTGGTCTGGGGCTGCTTTGGTGCTAGTAAAGTGGGAGATTTGTACAAGATAAAAGGGATTTTGAATAAGGAAGGCTATCACTCCATTTTGCAATGCCATGCCATACCCTGTGGACAGTGCTTGATTGGAGCCAATTTCCTTCTCCAACAGAACAACAGGACAATGACCAAAGGCACACCTCCAAATTATGCAAATTTAGGGAAGAAGCAGGCAGCTGGTATTCTGTTTGTAATGGAGTGGCCAGCGCAGTCACCAGATCTCAACCCCATTGAGATGTTGTGGGAGCAGTTTGACCATATGGTATGCAAGCAGTGCCCATCAAGCACTTGGGAGGTGCTTCAGGAAGCATGGGGTGAAATTTCTTCAGATTATGTGAAATTTATTCAGATTACCTCAACAAATTAACAGCTAGAATGCCAAAGGTCTGCAATGCTGTAATTGCTGCAAAAGGAACATTCTTTGATGAAGGCAAACTTTGAAGAACAATATTACTGTTTCAAATAAAAATCATTTCTAACCTTGCCAATGTCTTGACTATATGTTCTATTAATTTTGCAATTCATTTGATAAATAAAAGTCAGTTTTCATGTAAAACACGAAATTGTCCGGTTGACCCCAAACTTATATATATATATATATTATACACTTAAGTGGCAAAAGTCATGGCATAGCAGTATGTAAAGTCAATGGTAGGTAGTGGCACCATACTGTGAAGACTAGAAAAGGCCCAAACGTACATCACTTGTGATTTGAGATCTCATGATTCAGTATGGACACTGGCTAGACTGCTTATGGCAAGGCATCCTCAATTATTGGAGTTTGAATGGGGCAACACAGTGGTTGCCCGATGGATGGGACATTCCATTTCCGAAGTTGTACAGACATTCAACATTCCTCAATCTATGGTGTCACCTGTGTACCAGGAACAACTCATGGAAGGCATTACCACCCACCGATAGCACAGTGGTGAACCATGGGTGTTTAATGATCATGTTCAGCGTTGCCTGAACCGAATTATCCATGACAAAAGACAAGCAACACTGGCTCAAATTACATCCACATTCAATGCAGGAGGTACCAGACACATATCCAGCAAGTCAGTTCAGCATTCCATTTAGCTTCCATGGGATATGGGAGCAGAAGTCCAACCAGAGTGCCCCTACTAACACTATGACAGTGGACACAGACCTCACCTGGGCTTATAATGTTGCTATTTGGACCCAAAAGAAATGGCAAAATGTGGAGTGGTCCGATGAGTCATTGTTCCAGTTGTTTCAGGCTGATGGTTGGGTTTGGGTGTGGCACAGACCCTATGGGTCCCTGGATTTCAGTTGTCAAAGAGGCACTGTACAGGGTGGTGGTGGTCCCTTAATGGTGTGGGGTGTGTTCACGTGGCATGGGTCAGCTGGTCCACCTTAACACGTCATTGACATGTAACTACTACGTTGCATTGCTTGATGACCTTTTGCAGCCCTTCATGGACTTCATGTACCCCCACAACGATGGAATGTTCCAGCAGGGTAATGCACCATGTCATCATGATAATAGGCACCTATCCCAATGACTTTTGGCACTTCAGTGTATATACAGTATATATATATATTTTTTTTTTTTTTCTAATATATATACTGTATATATTTATATATATATTTTTAAGAAAACAGTATGTTGTATTACATACCATATGTTCAGTAATCTGCTTACTGTACATGTACAAAAAGTCAGATTTTTAATAAAAAATATGTTCATGTTGATAGATTTCAGGTGACAGAAAATGTACCTTTGGGTAAAGATAATTCCACTTTGGACAAAAAATATACTTTACAATATTTTTTCACTTATAATATCTAATCCTCTCCACTAGCTTGCTAATAACATAAAACATAATAATAATTAATACAAATCACCTACCTAATGCACACCTCCCCTTAGCTAATTAGTCAAAATAAGACAACATGTCAAAGCAGAAAAAGAATCATTTATTACAAAAAAATAATATCTGAGTCTCTCTAATCACACACAGAGTACAAAGCAGTGGATGAATAAATAAAGAATGAATCCGGTCATTAAAAGTTGCACCTTTATTTGTGTATATATATATATATATATATATATATATATATATACTGTATATATATATATGTATATATATATATATATATATATATATTAGCATTGCAACATACTGGGTTAAGCTAACCTTTATGAAGTCTTTGCTTCCCAACTGCTGCTTGGAGAAGGTAATTGTGGCTTGGTACAAAAATGTATGATGAATGTATGATGAAGCTCAAGGAGTGACACTTTATAATTAAGGAAGAAGCATTTTTGGATTATCAGGATTGTTCAGATTTTTTGGCATACATGCACAACAATATTATGATAGCATGTGTTCTGAGATCCCAGTGGGTGCAGGCCATTACTTTCAAAGGTATGCTGTACCATCTGATTCACAAAAGCACATTTTTATGCATTTATAAACATTTGTGACAACATAACAAAACAAACAATAGTAACAAATATAATAAACTCAGTCTCAATATCCCTTTAGTCTTATTGCTTATTTCAGACATAAATGAGGCTCAAACAGGCAGTTTTGTAGGAAACATTTTAACTAAATAAGAGGTGAAGAAAAAGTGACAGTAAACATGACTTTAATGTTATGCATTTACATCTGAAGGCCTGAATCTTCCTAGCCCAGACTGCAATACTACAACAAATCATCATACAAAGCATTTGCATTTTTTAAAAGCTGAATTAGCATATAGCATACGCAATATATGCTCTTAGCCTACACATGTTTCTGGTTTATAAACGTCCGCCAATGGGTGTATTTGGTAAGATCTAATTTCTTGCATGCCAAGTCAATATTTCGGCAATACTTCAAATTGTGTTGATTTGTGCAACCAAACTTTTATTACAAATTCATGTCATAAAAGTTGTTTTCAAAGGTGATATAAATATGTGAAAAAATTAAACTTTTTCAATTTGTTAAATTTGTTATTTTTTTCTGTCTTTTAGTATTTTGTTATAATGTGTTGCACAGAAAACAACAAACAAGAGGCAATGCGTTTGTTCAGAATTCTAATATGTTCTTCTCTGGTTCAGATATTAATTTCAGGGAAATTTGCATTTTTACAGAATTATTTAAATTGTCTGTATCTGTATCTACAGAACTTACATAATTTTTTCTAGAGCTCCGTTATATCACTCATTCTTCTAAGCTGTTTAAAAACAAAAATCTGCATAAGCATTGCAACATCCCTAGGAGAACCAATAACAGTATTACCCTTTGCCAAGAACGGTATTTTCTCCTCTTTATAGTTTCACTTCAAACATACCTTTACTAGCCAGGCCTGAGGATTCCATCGCATCGCTGTTATCCTTTCTCTTTATGCCAGTTTGCAATTATTACCCATATTCATTATGAGTGGAGGGCATTTGCAGACCTCGACATTATCCCTGCAGAGCGATGTAATTAATTTTAATTATGTTACAAAGATTGTTTCAGACTTGCTAAAACCCTTAATTTGTCTATTTAACAGATATATTTAAAAATGTATCCTTATTATACCCTCCAATACAAGTTGAATAAATCCTTTTTAGAGTGTAGTGGTAATTCTCCTAGTTAGCACAAATAGACTCATTTTCTTGAGCATTTTGGCAGAGGATGAGAAAATCACTTGAAAAAAGTCTCTTCTTTCGTATTTGAACTTGCCTTCAGCAGAAAATGTTTGAATTTTATTCTCTCTTTGACAACGAAAACTGACTTTTCTGAATGCCAGAAAGAGTTCACTTTGTAAGTGGTATGTAAGCATCCTCTGTGATCAGTACTTCTTTTTAGTATGCAGCCCAGAGGATTCAGAGACAGATTACATTTACCATAATTAACATATATGTAAATGGAGATCATGGCTATGAATGATAAATTTTCATAGCAATTTAAACCTTGTACAAATTAATCAACCGTACAGCCACTTGATTAATGAAAGGCAGTGTCACTTTAAAATGCGGCATGCTAATATATATTACTGTTATTTCTGATCAAAGAATCTTTCAACATAAACCAATTAAAACAACGATTCATTTAAGTGTCTACTGGTTTGCATGTAAACACATCATTATGAACAATACCAGTTAATCCGTGTAGTCTATGATTGTGCCATATGACAATATCTTATTAAAATATTTTATTCTTTAAAAAAAAAAAATGTATTTACTTCAGAAGATATAAAAAATGCATTATCCCCTTAGATATGAATTTGCAATCCAATTGGTTTAAAAGAGGTCACCTAACCTATTGACTGTCGTCATGGTAACAAGTTTCTTCACCAATCGTCTATCCTCTAGGCTTCTGTTGTATTGAAAATAATTTTTAAAAGTGGTCTCTTCGCACCCTCCTGCTTTCAGAGGAAGAATTTAAAGTGGTTTATAAACATCAAGAGTGCAAAATAGTTCAGTATCAGATTCAGTGACAGGGACCAAAAGCATATTTAGTAACTAAGCAAACCTCCATTTTACAATAAACAATGTAAGGTTTATTTAATAATATTGTGTAATTAGTACAGATGTGTAGTAACACAAATCAACCAGATATAATATTTGGTTTTTTGACTGTTTTTGCTGCATATTTATCATACACAAATCAATATGAATTGGTAAATACAGTCTTTGTACTACCACGTCACAGGTAGGGTACTTCTGTAGTACTACAAGTCCAGCTCAAACTTCAGAGATAGTGAATTTGAGATCATACCAAAAATAACTAATTCAGTCCAACACTGTGAACACAGAGGGCCTGATTCAGAGATTTTACGCTAATGCAATCGCAACTGAATACACTTATGGGTCGTAGTTGCTAATATACGCTAATGGCTTCATTAGCATAGCCGAGCATATGGACGCCCACTGCTGCCTTCTAATACCCGTACGACAAAGTACAACAGTGTAAACATCTGTACCATCGATGCACACCAGGCAGTCACACAACTTGTAAGTCAAGTCTGACCAGCTGTAAAACACTGCAGTTCTCCTGACACGCAGAGAGCTTTAATACAATGGCTAATTTATGCACGCCCATGAAATGGTGTTTAAATAGTTAGACACACCTCTGTTTTTTTAAGCACCCTCCCTGTTACCATTCCCACACGTTGACTACCTGTTACTCACTTGGTTCCTGTGTAAGAGACTAATCGCAATGCTATCAATCGCTCGTTCTGCAAAAATATCGGCATTGCTTCCAACTCTGAATCAGGCCCAGACACCAAAGGTGCTCTATATTGCATAGAGGCTGACAGAAACTGCAACCTGCCCATTGTGTTGCGGCTTCACAATGAACATGTTACCATCCCATGGGTTTTTTTTTTCCCAATGTATTACCAAGTTGGAAGAAATAAGAGCATTCACCCGACCACACTTGGTCCTATTGAAATTTTGGCCTACAGTGGTTTTCTTCTTCTAGTGTCAAGAGACCAACCTTAGTGGTCTAGAGCTGGTGGTGGGTTTTTCAGGAGGACCCTACACTGTTTGTCCTTCTGATGTTGCTGCTACCAGACAGGGCTATGAGTACTAGTACTGGAACACTTTTGGGATGGGGAGTGTCAATTTCTCCTGCGTCTCTAATAAAAGTGTATGTTTCTTTTAACATCAGTTGATTAGTTCAGTTCAAGTACCTTACAATTATTATGAAGAACAGATTGGACCTCTGTATAGTAAAAGAATGAGTTGGCATGTAGACATTCTGGAGGGTGTGTCAGCAGCAGATGGCATATTAAAACTCTGGCCTGAGGATTGATACAAGGCACCTGGAATGATTATCCACTTATTGCTTATCCTTAAACATGTATGGGCAGCAATGTGGGACCATGGTTAGCTTTGTTGCCTCACAGAACTGAAGTCATGGGTTTGATTTGCACTAGGGCCCGATCTGTGTGGAGTTTATTCTTCCCATGTTTCCTCCTGGTACTCCTGTTTCCTCCCAAATAACATACTGGTAGATTAATTGGCTTGTACCAAAAATTAACTTTAGTGTGCATGTGATAGGGAATATAAACTGTAAACTTCACTGGGGTAGGGACTGATGTGAATGACTAAAATATTATCTGTAAAGCGCTGTGTTGCGCTATAAAAATTACTGTTAATAAATAAATCTATTTGTTAGGAGACTCCTAGATGCTAAGAGTTAGTGAGCAGTCTAATGTGAGCATTAAAGTATAGAAACATATCATTTGGAATAGCCAGGTTTTGTAGCTAGGGGAAGCAAAGGGTAAGAATAAGTCTTTCTAGGTTTTCTTGTCTACATTAGCCCATTTCTTATAAAGCACATGTGATGGACCAGTACATTGATTTGAGCAACTGTCATTCTGTGTATTAGTATAGATTATAGTAATGTACTAATTCACAAAGTAGTCAATGGGTAAGTATAAACTGACCATATGATATTGATACACTTATAGACAGAGGCTAACGCACAACTGTATGCACATGAACAAATATAATTGAATAACAAGGTACAAAAATGGGATAATGCAAATGAAAACATACCTAAAATCAGTTAAGACTGCAAACAATATAGTAAAGAAAAAAAATGTAAATAAAAAAAACAAGCAGAGGTCAAAACAGCCATATCCTGAAGTAGGGAAGCACAACTGATGCTGAACCTATCACCAGCAAACTACCTGTCAGAGAATTACTCTCCTGCAGAGAGTGCATTTCCATGCTAAAGATACAGTAAGCTACTTCACCACTAAACTGGCATGGTTGCATGGGATGATCATCAGTCCTCCCTGACCCATGCTCTGCTGTGCTCTGCAGGATGGGTGAAGGGTAAGTGCCCCAGGGTGACAGGGAGGTAATGTGTATGTTATAGGTCAGTGACTGTGACTGTACAGCAACAGAGCACTCTGAAGGCCTGATTCAGCAGTGCACGCTAGTGCACTGCTGATCGCAGATTCCCGATGTTCGGGAATCTGCACAGGTGTGGGACCCATTCTGCGCATGTGCAGAACGGGTATGTGATCCTGCTCGCAGACTGGCAGCACACTGGCAGTGATTGACAGTCTGCTGCCATTTGTGGACGGGGAGGGGGCGGCGATGGCCTCTGTTTCCTGAAACAGAGGCATGTAGCTGTTTTTTGGGGAGAGGGAAGAGGCCAGGATCACCGTCGGCTGATGAAGATTTCCAGGCCTCTTTCTCTCAACTGCGGCAGCCAGCTGCATGACCCCATGGGTCACCTTAGCCGGCCAATGTTACGCAGATTATACGATGCTGCGTTTAACAACGCAGCTTGGTTAAGTAATGCACATGAGGTGTGATGCCTCCTGCTGCATTACCATATCTGCAAGCATCGCAATTGCAAAGCTGCCTGCGTGCATACATCATATATTTATCGCCTGCGTGCATACATCATATCTAGAGCCTGCGTGCAGCTTTGCAATTGCGATCCTTACTGAATTAGGCCCTCAGACAGAACTTTGGGTCTCATTCAGACCCGGTCGCAAGCACCGATGCGCTCACAACTGGGTCGATGGTTAGCCCTGCGCACACGCAGCGGCCGCACTGCGCGTGCGCAAGCCCCGGAGCGAGAGAAAAACTCTCTCGCTTCGGAGCTCTCTACAAAAGAGGCGGCTGTCGATGTTGATCAACAACTCGCCCCGTTTTGTAGGCGGGCTGGGGGGTGGTTTCAAAAACGGAGGCGTCCCTTAAGGAACGCCTACCGTTTTGTGGGTGGCTGCCCTGACATCATCAGTGATGCCAGTGGGGAGCTTCCTGCTCGATCAGAGCAGGAAACTCCCTGGGGCTTGCGGTTGCCGAGACATAACCTTAGGGTCTCGTCGCAAGCCCCGATGGTCGCGATGGTGTTCACCATCGCGACCATCAACCTGTTCTTTTTTAGTGCAGCCTCCTGGTCACTAGCTAAGCTGTGGATGGTAACCCACAGCTTAGCTAGCGACCAGGAGGCCGCACTAAAAAAAAGGAAGCGGCCGCCCTCATTCAGAGAGAGCAATTGCTTCTTGCGACCGCCTCTGAATGAGGGCCATTGTGTGCACTTTAGAGTAAATTGCTGAAAAGTTTTGAGATTCTTTTCCAAATCTGCTAAATATTCAATTTTCCTGTATCCATATTACTGTATAAGCATGTTTAGCAAAGCTTAATGTGTGTTTACAGTATAGTATGACAACCGAGAACTTGACCATTTCTCTAGTTAAAGCCAAAGAAGTGCTGCAGCAACAAAGCTAAAGATGCCAGTTTAATTATTGAAAAGAGTTATTGCCCATTCACTACTGTGTTGAAATTGTTATATTCCTTTTTGTGCTGCCAGCTTCTGTCATATGTATGGTGATCATTCATTTCATACAGTGACTTGCCGTAGTTCTACATCTTCCTTCCTCCCATTAATGAATCTACTTGATTATTCTATTTACAAAGGCCATACATTATGTCATTTTGCTGTGTGTATGGGCCTAGCCTCTCTACTACAGCCTGAGGTGGATAAAGTTTGTGGAGTTGTTGCCAAAGGAGAAGGAAGATCCTCTGGAGCTGCCATCTCAGTGATAAGGCACCATGTACTGTACACCTAGCTTATCTGTACCAACTACAACACTCGGGGTACCACACATGTTCAGTCATTCTTTTTATAAATAAACCAGCCACTAACTTATAGAGATGAAAGTCAGCAATGAGAAATGATAGGTACGCATTTAGGATAAAATATTTTAAACTTAGTAGAAATAAGTACAGTGTTCAACAATATATAGATATTTATATAAATATAAATACTATATAACAGATTTGATTGAATAAATGTATATAGACCTATGCTCCATTTTACATGAAGGGATTCTTTATTACCTATATACTGTATGTTGGATAGTTGTTCTTGAGTATAATAGTGATTCACAAATGTTTGAGAAACTCTTCTGGAAGTATTGATTGCTAAAGTTCTAAGACAATTCTACCATTAGTAATGATAATTTGGGCAGTCAATGCACACAATCATTAGAGTGTACAAATGACATTTTGCTTAACCTGAACAATCAATATTACAGTGCCCACTCTACTTAATATGCATAGATATGGAGATAATAGAAGTAATAGTCGAAGTCAATGTATTTTTATGCTTTAGAGAATCATTACAAAAAGACAAAGTCAATGCATCTATTTCTCCTAACACACATACACACTAGGGTTAATTTTTGTGAGATGTCAACCAATCAGTATGTCTATGAATGAAGCCAGAGCATCTGTTGGAAAACCTATCTGTGTATGTTTACCTCATGCTTGTGTGGTTATCAGGGCCGCCATCAGGGGGGGACTGTCGGGACTAGAGTCCCGGGCCCGGGCTCTGGCAGAATGGGAGGGAGCCCGCGCCTGCTCCTCCAACTGCTGCACATGCATAGCCCACAGTGCACTACCCAGTACCCACTCCCCCAAGGCACAGATTCCTCTCTTCTAACCACGATCGCAATGGGGCGGAGCCAATCCGGCAAGCCCCACCCCGTACCACGTCATTGTGAAGGGACGGGGCTTAATGATGCGAGGTGCCTGGGGCTACCTGATGTTGCATCAGAAGAAGTAATTATGTATGTGTCTCTGTATGTGTTAGTGTGTATTTGTGTATACTCACTGTATATGTGTTAGTGTGTGTATACTATATATTTGTGTCAATGTGTATATATGTGTATGTAAGTGTTAATATGTATATATGCGTATATATGCGTGATATATAAATATATAATATATATATGTGTGTGTGTATATATAAATATATATATATATATATATATTTATATTAGAATCCCCCCCCGGCCGAAAATCCTGCGTTTGCCTCTACCCTTGTTCAATACAATTTATTTTTTTCCTTTGACACACCGCTGGAAGGAGGAGGAGCCGCGGGGCACGTGAGGAGCAATGCCAGCCAGACCTGGAGGAGAAGAAGCCAGAAGGAAGGAGCATTCTTCAAGAAGATAAGGTAAGTCATAACTCATGAGACTTAGCAGTAGCGTGTGAAGGGGGCCCAGGGGCCCTGCATATTTTATCAGTCCCGGGCCCCACAATTTCAGATGGCAGCCCTGGTGGTTATGGTTGAAATCAAGCCCATGACCCCAAAACTACATGGCAGCAATGATAACCACTGTCTTGTCCCAGTGGAAGCACTAGAAGTTAGGTTGGAGGTAGTCACTTACAAACTGTTAAAATGCAACCCATATGAGCTTTGCATTATACACATACGTATCTGTTAACCCACTTAGTGCATACCAAGATGCATACTACAATAAGGGTTGGTATAAAAGGGATCAAAGAATAAATAATGACGCTAATAATGGCAAGAAAAATGTGTATTTGCAATGCAGCTACAGTATGAATGAGAGAAAAAACTATTGATACAAAAGCAATATTGAAGGAAAGGATGGTGTTGGGAAGGGCATAGGTGGGAGGTGGATGAGGAGAAACCAAGAAGAAAACATGATAACTCAATGAAGGTAAAAAAAAACAATAAATCTGTTGAGGGGCTTAATAACAATAATAATAATAATGTTAATAAAATTAAGTTTTAATCCCTTAAAATCACCACTTTTGAAAGTGGGAATATGCAAAATGTCCTAGTAGAAAAGACAGGGAGGGACAAATCAAACAAGTCAAGACAGCCAACATCAAACCAAGCAAAATTCAACAATTGCCTACAAATACCATGATGAATGTAGCACTTATAATAAACTAATGTCCATCGGCAAATCACCATAATTTGGTTGGCAGAAAATAATAAATAAATAGTTCCCTAAGTCCTGTGTGAGAGCGCAATGATTGAACACACCATGCTTAAAAAGTAAACCCACCTAATTTGATATTTTGGTAATGACATACCATCCTCATGAATCAACCATGCTCCATCAGCAACTGGCCTATAAACAGAATATATACAGAATAAGACTGAGGCAAGGATAATGGGTAGCAGATAAACCAGGGAAACAACAGCCCTACCCAGCTGATCCATCTTAAAGTGACACAATCTGAAAAAACTGAGCCAACCTCGATGCATGGCTGCAGCCATTGACTGCAAGGGACAGAAAGAAAAGTACAAGTGCACAACTCCAACATTACTAATTATATAAATTACACTTTGTAATAGAATTTTGCAATAAATAAATAGAGGTTTTAGCATAATCATGGCCAAGGTTATGGGCCTACCCAACGCATCCAGGTAACCTCTGAGGGTAGATCCCCAACATACTGGGGTTGAAATCCAGAGTGCAGGACACCCCCAAACTGGCACAGCTGAGCCACTGGGGCATCACTCTAATGAGAAAAAGTGAAGTGTAGAAAGGTGTCAGATAGATAGGAGCAGCTACTGCTGCATGTATTAGAAGTAAGGTGAAAAATAAAGATGTGAAAATACATATATAATGGACAAACAATAGAAGTGCTAAAAGTGTAAAAAAGGAAAAATGTGTTATTATGTGATGCCCTGAAGCAGCCCAACCAAAGCAATCCAGGGGACCCACGCCCCAAAATACAACCCATGTCTGCACTACGGTATATAAATTTGTAGGACTTTCCTCAATGCTACAGTTGGGTAATGGGCAATCAGGTGATGTAGACTGTCATGACTGGCCATGACGGTAACAGCAGCAGGAACCAAATCACAGAGCGAGCACATGGATGTCCTAGCAGACCCCAGGTATAATCCTCAGCGCGTCACTCGCTGCCGCACCTGGTGTCTGACCACTCGAGAGGTCAGGGGAAGCCAGTGCTTATGTGAGTAAGGGCTGATCCTAGGCCGCAACCTGACAAAGTGGATTAGAGTAAATTACTTTTCCATAAAAATGCTGTGAAAGATAGTCTTTGTCACATTACAGTTTAGCAAAGCCACAGTGGAATAGCAGGCCAACTCTAAACAATGGACTTGATGTCTTATGAAATCAAACTATTTAAATATATTTCTTTAATATTTGAACTCTGCAGAATTACTCCTGGGAATCTAGCTACTGTTGCCTGGGTGTTATGAACAGAAGTCTAAAGGTAATGGATTCCTTGTGAACCGCAACTTTATGGCATCGCTGAAAAGGCAAGGCCAGCTGCCAGAGGGGGTATGTGTATATGCCAGGAGGATATGACTAGCGCTATATAGTAATATACATATCTCTAGTACACTCATGCAGTACAAATGTTCAATCTCCCTGTATAAAAGTTACACTTTCCAGCTTTCCATTTCCTATTCATTGACTAATTAAAAATACCAGTAGATAGGGGTGACACTGAAAAATATCTCTGGAGACCTTCATTGATCTACTCAAATACCGCTCTTCCTAGTTGTGGTCCTACTGTAGGAAGTGGTTAAAGAAATTAACTAGTCTTTATGGTTTTAGATCCTTTAATTCTTCTCCATCTTCTTTTTGCTTTCTCTGCTTTACTTGTCTGCAACACTCTTTCTTCATGTCTCCAAAATTACTTTTAACTGTTGTGAGGTGTAGTGCCAGTATTCCCCACTAGCTTCTTGCTTATCACAAGAACTGGAGAGACTCAGGTGCCTTAAACTTGAACCTCTTATTTACCTTAAAGATGGAAGTGACTCATCCTTAATGTCTCATTGTACAATTTATTCCATAGAATAAATAAACAATATTAAACAATTGAAAAAAAAGATGTCAAAATGTTTCACTCCCCTAAGTGGCAATCTTTTGCAGATATAAAAACTGAACATACCTGTCTTGAATAGAAATAATGCTATAAGTATGAATAACAGTAGTTTAGGCCAAGGCACCTAGAATAATTAGATGTGTCCTGGGTCTGGTCGTGGGAACTGTACTAATTTACTGCCCTTCACTTGTAAAAAGCGGTTTATAGAACGTATAATATTCCACACAGCACCAACTCTTTCACAGGGGACATACATAAGTATGTTGGAAAGCAGTTGTGATGGTGCATATATAGATGCAGTGGTTTTAACTAGGAATATAGTAATAAATCTATACTTTTTAGTCTATAACTGCAATGTTTTATAATCTTTGGAATATACAGTATACTCTAGGACTTTTTGGTGGCAAATATGAAAAAAAGTAACTTAATGTACTTTATATAGGATAATATGGACAAGGCTCCTGATTAATTTTTAGTTACAATGAAACAGTTTTTAATGTACTGTTACTTAAAAAAAATCTTCATTTTCCTTTGTGTTCAACTTTAGAATCAGTTTAAAAATCATTAACTATTTTTATTCTCAGCTAATAGTAATTTTTTTTCGTTTAGTTTTGTTATTCTTTAGTTGTGAAATATTAAAAATGACAGTTTATATTTTAGTTATTATTTTTTCTAATGTACTTATAATATCTTATTTGACTTATGTACTCACACAGCCAAATGTACAGTAATAAACTGTAAGATTTGGAAAGTGGCCAGATTTCAGCGGTTTAGTTGTGAGATTTAAAGCGTCAAGTTTTTTAAATGCAAAACCTGGTTGGTTTAGTCTTTTCAAACTTTTCATCTTTAAATATCATGGTTAAATTGCCCAAATCTCGAAAATTTCCAAATCTTGCAAACTATTACGTGTAGCCCTAAGGCTTGTACTAATGCATGGATTGAAGACCCCCTGCAGTACCTTTTCCCATACCTATGCTTTTAACTTCAATATAACTATACCTCTAAATAGGTCCCAACCACAAAAGAACTGTCATCTGCTGTGGTTGGGGCCTAATCACAAATCAGTAAAATAAAAATCTAAATATATGAATTAGGGGTGAGCGGGTTCGGATTTCTGAAATCCGAACCCCCCCGAGCCCCCCCGATCCGAGTCCGATCCAAATCAGGCTCGACTTTTCCCGCCTGACTCGGATCTGAAATAGAGGCAAAACGTCATCATCCCGCCTTCCGAGTCTCGCGGGTTTTGGATCCTATATAAGGTACCCGCGTCGGCGCCATTTTCTCACTCGGCTGTGGACAGTGAAGAGGGAGGGTGGGAGTTAGGGCTGTGTAGTGTAGTGTAGTGTAGTGCTGCTGTTGTCCACTACTTCAAAGTCCATAGGGGCTGGCTGTGTTGTGCTGTGCTGCTGTTGTTAATAGGGGTTGTGTCCACTACTTCAAAGTCCATAGGGGCTGGCTGGACTGTGTTGTGCAGTCAGTTCTCCATAGGGGCTGTGTCCACTCCAAAGTCCTGTGCAGTGTCCCAGTCCTAAAGGGGTGCTGTAGTGTTGTCCAGGGGGTGCTCTGTCCATCAGGGGTGCTCCCCCCAAGTGCTTAAAAAAATAATATATTTTCGGTGTTTGTGAATTGTGTGCGCAGTAGCCGCACATGCATCAACAAAGTAGTGCCAAGCGTGCGCCTGTGTCATAAGTAAAGGGCCAGCTGGCTTGACCGTTAAGGGTGCTGTAACCCCCAAAAGTACACTCCAGTCCAAACCAAAAAAAAAATTATTTTCTGTGTTTGTGAATTGTGTGCGCAGTAGCCGCACGTGCATCAACAAAGTAGTGCCAAGCGTGCGCCTGTGTCATAAGTAAAGGGCCGGCTGGCTTGACCGTTAAGGGTGCTGTAACCCCCGAAAGTACACTCCAGTCCAAACCAAAAAAAAAATTATTTTCTGTGTTTGTGAATTGTGTGCGCAGTAGCCGCACGTGCATCAACAAAGTAGTGCCAAGCGTGCGCCTGTGTCATAAGTAAAGGGCCGGCTGGCTTGACCGTTAAGGGTGCTGTAACCCCCGAAAGTACACTCCAGTCCAAACCAAAAAAAAAATTATTTTCTGTGTTTGTGAATTGTGTGCGCAGTAGCCGCACGTGCATCAACAAAGTAGTGCCAAGCGTGCGCCTGTGTCATAAGTAAAGGGCCGGCTGGCTTGACCGTTAAGGGTGCTGTAACCCCCGAAAGTACACTCCAGTCCAAACCAAAAAAAAAAATTATTTTCTGTGTTTGTGAATTGTGTGCGCAGTAGCCGCACGTGCATCAACAAAGTAGTGCCAAGCGTGCGCCTGTGTCATAAGTAAAGGGCCGGCTGGCTTGACCGTTAAGGGTGCTGTAACCCCCAAAGTACACTCCAAACCAAAAAAAATATATATTTTCTGTGTTTGTGACTTGTGTGCACTGTGGCTGCACGTGCATCAACAAAGGAGCAGCGCCAAGCGTGCGCCTGTGTCCCATAAGTAAAGAGCCGGCTGGCTCATTTCTTAAAGGGTGGTGTAACCCACAAAGTGCACTACTCTCCAGCAAAAATAAAAAAATATTTTCTGTGTTTGTGTGCGCTTTAGCCGCACGTATATATATCAATATAACATAAATGGAGGACCAAACTTTCTCCGATAAAAATAAAATAGGGAAAGATCAAGAACCACTTCCTCCTAGTGCTGTTGCTGCTGCTGGGAGTTTTTCATCATCCCAGAGAGGAAGTAGGAACATCACTACTTTTACTAAACAATTGACCCTCCAACAGTCCCTAGCGATGAGGATGAAGTACGACAGCAGTCATCCTGAAGCAAAACGTATAACTGAGGCCTTGACTGCTATGTTGGTGTTAGACGTGCGTCCGGTATCCGACATTAGTGCAGTGGGATTTAGACAATTGATGGAGGTAGTGTGTCCTCGGTTCCAAATCCTGTCTAGATTCCACCTGCATCCTCAAAGCAGCAGCGACAAGCGTGCGTCTGTCTGTTAAAGGGTGGTGACACCCTCAAAGTGTGCTACACAAACAATTAAAATATTGTTCTTTTTTTTTTCTGTCTTTGTGAAATGTGTGGGCTGTAGCCGCACCTGCATCCTTAAAGCAGCAGCGACAAGCGTGCGTCTGTCTGTTAAAGGGTGGTGACACCCTCACAGTGTGCTACACAAACAATTAAAATATTGTTCTTTTTTTTTCGGTCTTTGTGAAATGTGTGGGCTGTAGCCGCACCTGCATCCTTAAAGCAGCAGCGACAAGCGTGCGTCTGTCTGTTAAAGGGTGGTGTAACTCTCAAAGTGCTCCAAAAAATAAAAAACTATTTTTTTAATGTGTTTGTGACTTGTGTGCGATGTAGCCGCACTTGCATCCTCAAAGCAGCAGCGACAAGCGTGCGTCTGTCTGTTAAAGGGTGGTGACACCCTCAAAGTGTGCTACACAAACAATTAAAATATTGTTCTTTTTTCTGTCTTTGTGAATTGTGTGGGCTGTAGCCGCACCTGCATCCTTAAAGCAGCAGCGACAAGCGTGCGTCTGTCTGTTAAAGGGTGGTGACACCCTCAAAGTGTGCTACACAAACAATTAAAATATTGTTCTTTTTTTTTTGGTCTTTGTGAAATGTGTGGGCTGTAGCCGCACCTGCATCCTTAAAGCAGCAGCGACAAGCGTGCGTCTGTCTGTTAAAGTGTGGTGACACCCTCAAAGTGTGCTACACAAACAATAAAAATATTCTTCTTCTTTTTTCTGTCTATGTGAATTGTGTGGGCTGTAGCCGCACCTGCATCCTTAAAGCAGCAGCAACAAGCGTGCGTCTGTCTGTTAAAGGGTGGTGACACCCTCAAAGTGTGCTACACAAACAATAAAAATATTGTTCTTTTTTTTTCGGTCTTTGTGAAATGTGTGGGCTGTAGCCGCACCTGCATCCTTAAAGCAGCAGCGACAAGCGTGCGTCTGTCTGTTAAAGGGTGGTGTAACTCTCAAAGTGCTCCAAAATATAAAAAACTATTTTTTTAATGTGTTTGTGACTTGTGTGCGAAGTACCCACACTTGCATCCTCAAAGCAGCAGCGACAAGCGTGCGTCTGTCTGTTAAAGGGTGGTGACACCCTCAAAGTGTGCTACACAAACAATAAAAATATTCTTCTTTTTTCTGTCTTTGTGACTTGTGTGGGCTGTAGCCGCACCTGCATCCTTAAAGCAGCAGCGACAAGTGTGCGTCTGTCTGTTAAAGGGTGGTGACACCCTCAAAGTGTGCTACACAAACAATTAAAATATTGTTCTTTTTTTTTCGGTCTTTGTGAAATGTGTGGGCTGTAGCCGCACCTGCATCCTTAAAGCAGCAGCGACAAGCGTGCGTCTGTCTGTTAAAGGGTGGTGACACCCTCAAAGTGTGCTACACAAAAAATAAAAATATTCTTCTTCTTTTTTCTGTCTTTGTGAATTGTGTTGGCTGTAGCCGCACTTGCATCCTCAAAGCAGCAGCGACAAGCGTGCGTCTGTCTGTTAAAGGGTGGTGTAACCCTCAAAGTGTGCTCCACAAACAATAAAAATATTCTTTTTTTTTTTCTGTCTTTGTGAATTGTGTGGGCTGTAGCCGCACTTGAATCCTCAAAGCAGCAGCGACAAGCGTGCGTCTGTCTGTTAAAGGATTACATCGGTGACAGCATCCAAGTAGGCATGTCAGAAAGTCCGTACCTGTACTGGCAGGAAAAAGAAGCAATTTGGAGGTCCCTGTACAAACTGGCTCTATTTTACCTGAGTTGCCCCCCCTCCAGTGTGTACTCCGAAAGAGTGTTTAGTGCAGCCGGGAACCTTGTCAGCGAAAGGCGTAGGAGGTTGCTTCCACAAAATGTGGAGAAGATGATGTTCATAAAATGAATTATCAACTCTTCCAGGGAGACCAGCCTCCAGAACGTACAGAGGGACCTGTGGTTCCAGCAGGGACGAATTAATACTCTGTGAGGATGAGGATGTACACACTGAAGAGGGTGAGGAATCGGTGGATGAGGAGGATGAGGATGACATCTTGCCTCCGTAGAGCCAGTTTGTGCAGGGACAGATAAATTGCCAGCTTGTTTTGTGGGGGCCCAAACGAACCAATCATTTCAGCCACAGTTGTGTGGCAGACCCTGGCGCTGAAATGATTGGTTTGTTAAAGTGTGCATGTCCTGTTTATACAACATAAGGGTGGGTGGGAGGGCCCAAGGACAATTCCATCTTGCACCTCTTTTTTTTCTTTGCATTATGTACAGTTTGGGGCCTAGTTTTTCAATGCCATCCTGTCTGCCACTGCAGTTTCACGCCTAGATGGGTCACGTGTTTGTGCCGCCCACTCGTGTCGCTTAGCATAGTCATCCAGCTACCTCGGTGCAACCTTTTGGACATAAAAACACTATTGTGAGGTGTGAGGTATTCAGAATAGACTGGAAATGAGTGGAAATTAAGGTTATTGAGGTTAATAATAGCATAGGAGCAGAAAAACCTACAAATTCTGTGATTTTAGCTGTTTTTATGCTTTTTTTCAAAAAAATACAGATCCAAAACACAAAACCCAGAACCCAAAACACGGAAGGGTGGTTTTGGCAAAACCAATCCAGATCCAAAACACGAAGAAAGATCCAGATCCAAAACCAAAACACAAAACACGAAAAGTGGCCGGTGCACACCCCTAATATGAATGCTTGCTTTCTCACCTCAGATCAGTGGTGTAACTAGGGTATTTGGAGACCAGGGCAGATTTAGTAATGGAGCCCCCCCACCATATGGACGCGCGCCAAAGGTGTGTGGCAAAAAATGGGCGTTGTCACAAGGGGCGTGGTCACTTAAAAATGGGGCATATCAACATGACACACCCCTTTCTCATCACTCTGAACATTTCTTTCCATTTGCACCTTAACCCCAGTAGTGCCCCTTATACAGTACCCACAGTATGCAATGTCCCCAGTAGTGGTCCCTCTTATGCAGGCCCCTAGCAGTGCCCCTTATACAGTACCCCCAGTAGTGGTTCCCCTTATGCAGCCCCCCATTAGTTCCCCTTATAAAGTGCCCCCAGTAGTGGTCCCCCTTCATGACGTCTCTTCCATTACCCACTGCAGGAGCTGGAAGGCGGAGCTCATGAGTTAGCTCCAGCCCAGCTCTTGCAGTGGGTGCAGCAGTCAATGAGAGTCTGTCTGACTCTCATTGGCTGATGCTTAACACACACATTGCCACCACACGGTGTCGATATGTGTGCAGCAGCAGCAGCCAATGAGAGTCTGTCTGACTCTCATTGGCTGCTGGTTAACACACACATTGCCGCTGCGCTTGCGGTGATGTGTGTGTAAATGCACAAGCCTGAGCCTGCCTCCCACCCTCCACCTGTTGCTATTGGGTAAGCGGTCAGGGGGAGGGAAGGGGCTCAGATGTGCAGCACAGGACCGGTGCTGGGTGCAGGGAAGCCTAGAGCTGATCCTGTGTATAATGTGTAGTGTTGACCGCACTCACTGCGGTCGGCACTACACTGGCTAACTAGGACGCGCTGCTACCATGGTCGATGTGCCCCCTGCGCTGCTGGTCCTATGGCACCCAGGGCACACGCTCTTCTTGACCCCCCTAGTTACGCCACTGCCTCAGATGTATATTTATACACTTGTCAGTTATACATTATCAGTCTTGTTACTTAGAATGGAAGTGTCAGCTTACTGTGCACACACTGTAGTTAGGAAGACATGGCAACCTTGCCATAGCTTGGGAGCTGAGTTTTAGGACAGAACTGAACAAAAAGTCAGCAGATGTAAAAAAATTTGAAGTCCCACATGGTCTATATCGTACTATTGGCAAGTAAAATACATAAAAAAAATATTTCAAAATCCATACTTTCAAAAATATCTGCATGTATGTACAGCATAATAAGTGAAGACAGACTTCTCAAATGTAGAAATAAAATATTAACTCATTAGGAGAAAATATGGTAAAAATAAATTGTCCCCAGTACTAGAAATTGTATTTTCATATTTCATATGTATTTGTGTGTAAGTTTGTGATTGGTTGACTTAAGTCAAATTCATATTTCTATAATATATGGGACAAGGAATATGTAATTCATGTTTATAAGGACACTGTGTGATCAGTAAAGACTGTTTTTTAGGAAAATCAATCAAATCAATAATCCTTCCGAGCTATTTCCATTCCAAGGCAAAGTTATTATATATCTTGGGTCTAATTTTTATTCTGATTTTTTATACCTTTTAATTTTCAGTAATTTTGTAAACATTCTTTTGGAATTACTGGTCTTGTAATTTTTGTAAACACTGTATAATTAGTAAATATTTTAAATGTAAAATATAATGCTTGCCCTTGACTATTCTAAACAAATCCAGAAGCCTTCAACTGGCCATACACTTTAAGATTATCTCTCCACCAATCCAACCAGTTGGCTGGTTTGAAAATCTGGTAATGTATGGTATCAAATAACGATCGACCATTTGCTTCCAAACACTCGACAAAAACAATCATTCAGACAAATTGGTTAAATCCATTTGATTTGTATTTGCCCATTTTCCGGTATTTGGGAGCAAATGGCCAATTGTTATTGATCCCATACATTACCAGATTTTCATTCCAACCAGCCAACTAGTTGGATGGTTGTAGAGATAATCGTAAGGTGTATGGCCATCTTTAAAAGGAGAAATATTGTTTGGTGACAATAACCCATATTTGTGAGAATAGAAAAGATTAACAATTTCATTGCTACAGAGTCTAGTGTATGTCAGAGGTCGCATTTAAATAATTGCACATGTATCAATGTGTAGCAGAATTGGAGGTTCATGATGCCCAGAATCAATAGGTGTTTGATAAGTGAGAACTGAATGTGATAATACTGATTTAGGATATTTTAGTAAAATCTGTATCTAAGTGATAGGTGACTGAGATATTGAGTGCTTAAATACTGAGTTTACCTTACAGTAAAAATAATATTCACAGACACAGTGAATGGTTGATTTTTGACATAATAAGTTTATCATTATACTGTAAAAAAGCTGTGTTTAAACAATTATGCACTTCCTCCAAAAAAACATGTAGGACTATGAATATAACTTTTTCTATGTTCAGGCCTTCCAGATTGCAGTGAGAATAGTTCAATAATCTAATATCACCCACTTATTAACAAGGCTCGCCATTTGAGGCACTGACAAATCACCAAAAGGTCCTGGCATAGCGTTTGGTGAGTGATTGACATGGGCCACAGCAGTGTTTTCTGAAATACTGTGACACATGAAATTAAATAGGCATTATAAATGTACTGTAAATACATCCAGGACACAGAGTGAATAGTGCACAGGATTCAGGTAGGTGCCTGACTCTTGATCTAAACCTGTTATTGTTTTGACCTGACCCTTGCTTTGTATTAGGACCATTCTCTTGGTTACTGACTAGGTGCTGCAATTGACTGACTGTTGCACAGTATCACCTAAAATTGATTGTGCCTTATTTGCCTCTGAATTATTATTCTGTTTTGTCATTGTGATTTTTTATGTCTTGTACCCTGCATCTATTGCCAAACATCTTCACCTCAAGCATAAGTTCTGGGGACAACTGAGTACCACATATTGGGGTCTAGGAGATCCCAATTTGAGCACACCAGGACCCCACAACTCTCATGCAAGACCCGGAAATGAAGGTCAAGCATTAAGTTATTATTTAGAACTGAAAATTGTCATTACATACCTGTGTAAACCATTCTGGTAAGTCATCACCACTACCTGCAAATTAATCCCTTTTTTTGCTATCTACTTATCATCCAAGTTTTGGGATCCCTTATTGACTGCAATACACGGCGTAAAATGGACATTTCATAATGTCAGTAAGATTGTCCTTTCAAACTATTCTCACCCTATGTAAGCCTATGTGAGTATATTACCTCCCTATTAAAGGGATGCATTATATCACTAGTGGGTAAATACTGTAACCAACATAAATATATAATCAACATGTTGGTGCATTGTGTGGCTTTACTACAGAGACAGTATTTCAGCTATTTTGAGATCAATTTCCTTATATTTATATTGATACTCTTATTTCTAAGTTAAACAACATTTTGGATAAAACTATTTTTTTCCACAGTAGATTTGATTTCCATCTCAGGTTGGACTAATCATGATTTATGGTTATAAATTGATTTTGACTTTTGCCCTGGATTGATAATATTATCTTGGACAGGGACTGATGTGAATTAGCAAAATATTATCTGTAAAGCCCTGTGCAATATGTTTGCACTAATTAAATAACTGTTAATAAATAAATAAATAAATGTGTCCCTCACCAGACCTCTCCCACTGCTAGTTAATCTATATGAGTATTATTTTTTCTTTTTTTTTCCATATTTACCTTACTTTATTCAAGTACCCTCATGCATTACTATATAGCTTTGTCATCTACCATTCCTTTGTAAGCAGAAGCAATAACACATCTACATCTTAATGTCTGTTTTTACTCCATTGTTGCCCATTCCATACTGTAAAGCTGACATCTTGTAGTTGTGAATCTCTCATACATGTCCACTGCTACCATTAGCACACAGTGGCCAACAGAAGCCACATTACACATCTCACAGCCCTCTCTTACTATACTTGCATGCACACGATTCTCTCATCCCCTGTTCACTGTCCCAGTGACACACAGGGGGAAGCAGAAGTTGCAGCATACATTTTGCATTTTTCCTTCATTTTCTTTTCCCTCCCAGTGTCATATTATACACTGTGTCTTATCTGAAACCTTCAGAAGAGAATACACTCTATTGATATACCATTTGGCAACCTATACAGTCAGGTGCATAAATATTGGGACATTGACAGAATTTTCATATTTTGGCCTCTATTCACCACCACAATGGCTTTGAAATGAAACAAACAAGATGTGCTTTAACTGCAGAAGTTCAGATTTAATTTGAGGGTAATTACATCTAAATCAGGTGGATGGTGTAGGAATTACAACGGTTTCTATATGTGCCTCCCACTTTTTAAGGGGCCAAAAGTAATGGGACAAACTAAACAATCCTAAATCTAACTCACTTTTTAATACTTTGCTGCAAATCCTTTGCAGGCAATTACAGCCTGAAGTCTGGAACGCATAGACATCACCAGATGCTGGGTTTCATCCCTGGTGATGCTCTGCCAGGCCTCTACTGCAAATGTCTTCAGTTCCTGCTTGTTCTTGGGGCATTTTCCCTTCAGTTTTGTCTTCATCAAGTGAAATGCATTCCCAATCGGATTCAGGGCAGGGGATTGACTTGGCCATTGCATAACATTCCACTTTTCAGCCTTAAAAAACTTTTTGGTTGCTTTTGCAGCATGCTTTGGGTCATTGTCCATCTGCACTGTGAAGCGCCGTCCAATGAGTTCTGAAGCATTTGACTGAATATGAGCATATAATATTGCCCGAAACACTTCGGAATTAATTCTGCTGCTTTTGTCAGCAGTCACATCATCAATAAATACAAGGGAACCAGTTCCATTGGCAGCCATACATGCCCATGACACTACCACCACCATGCTTCACTGATGAGGTGGTATGTTTTGGATCATGAGCAGTTCCTTTCCTTCTCCATACTCTTCTCTTCCCATCACTCTGGTACAAGTTGATCTTTGTCTCATCTGTCCGTAGGATGTTGTTACAGAACTGTAATGGCTTTTTTAGATGTTGTTTGGCAAACTCTAATCTGGTCTTCCTGTTTTTGTGGCTCACCAATGGTTTACATCTTGTGGTGAACCCTCTATATCCACTCTTGTGAAGTCTTCTCTTGATTGTTGACTTTAACACATATACACCTACCTCCTGGAGAGTGTTCTTGATTTGGCCAACTGTTCTGAAGGGGTTTTTCTTCACCAGGGAAATAATACTTCTGTCATCCACCACAGTTGTTTTGCGTGGTCTTCCGGGTCTTTTGGTGTTGCTGAGCTCTCCGGTGCATTCTTTCTTTTAAGAATGTTCCAAATCAACTTTTTGGAACATTCTTTTTAAGAATGTTCCAAACAGTTGATTTGGCCACACCTAATGTTTTTGCTATCTCTCTGATAGGTTTGTTTTGATTTTTAAGCCTAATGATGGCTTGCTTCACTGATAGTGACAGCTTTTTGGATCTCATCTTGAGAGTCGACAGCAACGGATTCCAAATGCAAATGTCACACCTAGGATCAACTCCAGACCTTTTACCTGCTTAATTGATAATTAAATAACGAGGGAATAGCCCACACCTGTCCATGAAATAGCTTTTGAGTTGATAGTCCCATTACTTTTGGCCCCTTAAATAGTGGGAGGCACATATAGAAACCGTTGTAATTCCTACACCGTTCACCTGATTTGGATGTAATTACCCTCAAATAATTAAATCTGAAAGTCTGCAGTTAAAGCACATCTTGTTTATTTCATTTCAAAGCCATTGTGGTGGTGAATAGAGGCCAAAATATGAAATTTCTGTCAATGTCCCAATATTTATGCACCTGACTGTATATGTATATATATATATATATATATATATACATATATATATATATATATATATATAAACAAAGATTGCAGTTGCAGTGCTTTTTTATATTTATGAGTTGTGTTACTGTCATTTGTCTTGTGATTTGTGATATTTTGTCACTGATAGTTACAATTGTGGACAATCACTTCCTGTCCACAAATTAGAAATGTAATGTTTTTGTATGTTGTTCGGTCTCTATGTCATTGGACATTTAAACTGCCATATACTGTATTTTAAGTTATACTTAAATGTTACATTCTAAAATGTCACATACTACATTATTACTAGTGCCCTCAACCTACTGAGTACCATCCTTTTCTCTTCTTGTGTTTGATAACTGCAAGCACAATTCACTTCAAGGAAAATGGTTGCGTTATAAGTAAAGAGCATGCTCGCCTAGTCACTGTTGTTTATCATTGTAGAGTGAGCACAGACTTACTGTATGTTTCATAATGGAATCTGTATCAGTCTGTGAAGGCAAAACAATTAGTCATGAAAAACACCTCAAATAAGCATACTGAAAGAGTTAACATCAGCATTTTGTTGAGACTTTTTAAATTAATTTAACTATGATGCTAAAGAAATGGTTGATTCTTGCACAGGACAAAAATAAATATACAAATATGTATAATAGTTAACCAGAATGACATGATTACGGAGGCAAATGTTATTTATATACATTTTCTGGTGGTGCTCCTCGTGAGACAAAAGTGCACAGAACTGTATTGGGAAGAACCAAATAACTCACTTTTTTTGAGGGCACACTTTTTGTTGGATCATAGAACAGTTAATACATAACTTTTAATGGATGTTATTAAAATAAGAGGTCTACCTTCCACGTGTTCTATAAAAACAAACAAGCAATAATAACAGCAATTTATAAACACACAGTGTACTATAGTATAAAAGGTGCTGAAGTATATGAATTAGAGATGAGCAGTTCGGATTCTGTGGAATCCAAACCGCTCCGAACATCGGGGATCCGAGTCCACCCGAACGCTGTTCGGGTGTTCTCTGCCTGACTCAGATCCCCGTTCGGGGTCAAGCCGCAGCCTCCTGATGTCGGATTCTCATGAGAGAATCCAACGTCAGGGCTCCTCTAGTGTAGGGCAGACCGCTGTAATAGCGGTCTGCCCTACAGAGATCAAACACACAGCCGCCAGCGGCTGCTGTGTGTTTGTAATAGCAGCCAATGAGAGTCACACAGACTCTCATTGGCTGCTGCATGGAGGGAGCCGGTTGGAACTCACTCATGAGCTCTGTTTTCTGGCTCCCTCCACGTGTTATACAGCAGAGCGGACGGCGGCAGGAGCGGGGATTCAGGTAAGTTTTGGGGGGCTTTTTATGTGTGTTTGTGTAAGGGGGCATTACTGGGGGGCATACTACTACTGGGGGCCTGCTAAGTGGGGGCCTGCAAATGGGGGGACATACTACTACTGGGGGCCTGCTAGGTGGGGGGCATACTACTACTGGAGGCCTGCTAAGGGGGGCATACTACTACTGGGAGCCTGCTAATGGGGGCACTACTACTACTGGGGGCCTGCTAAGGGGGGGCACTACTACTACTGGGGGCCTGCTAAGGGGGGCCATACTACTACTGGGGGCCTGCTAAGGGGGGGCACTACTAATACTGGGGGCCTGCTAAGGGGGGGCATACTACTACTGGGGGCCTGCTAAGGGGGGGCATACTACAACTGGGGGCCTGCTAATGGGGGGCATACTACAACTGGGGGCCTGCAAATGGGGGGCATACTACTACTGGGGGCCTGCTAATGGGGGGCATACTACTACTGGGGACCTGCTAAGGGGGGGCATACTCCTACTCTGGGCCTGCTAAGGACGGGCATATTACTACTGGGGGCCTGCTAATGGGGGGCATACTACTACTGGGGGCATGTTAATGGGGCATTACTACTGGGGGCATGTTAATGAGGGCACTACTACTGGGGGCATTTTAATGGGGGCACTACTACTGGGGGCAATACTACTGGGGGGCATACTACTTGGGGCATGCTAATGGGGGCACTACTACTGGGGGCATGCTAATGGGGGGGCATACTACTGAGGGGCACTGCATAGGGGGCCCTACTACTAAGGGGACTGCATAGGGGGCACCACTACTGGGGCCATTGTGTAAGGGACACCACGGCTGTGGGCATTGTATAAGTGGCACTACTACTGTGGGCATTGTATAAGGGGCATTACTACTGTGGGCTTTGTGTAAAAGGGTCACTAATGTGGGCATTGTGTAAAAGAGTCACTTCTGTGGGCAGTGTGTAAAAGGGGCACTACTGTGGGCATTGTGTAAAAGGGGCACTACTGTGGGCAATGTGTTAAAGGGGCACTACTGTGTGTCATAACATAAATAAGAGACACTACTTTATGGTGTAATATGAATCAGCGGCACTATGTGATGGAATGTGAATAAGATTGTGCACTATGACTTCTTGGGCTGTAGCCCACTATGTAAGCAAGTACTGTGATTCTGCTGACCGTACCCCACTGGGTGGGTGCACTACTTTTAATTTCTGCCACTGCTGTGTGGCAATGTTTCATAGATGTGCTTTAAATTGTGGCATCTGTGCCGCTGCACCGCTGCTTTGTTGCTTAGTAACCAGTCAGCTCACTACAACCTTTGGCCAATAATGATGAAAACAGTATTATAAGCTGTGAGGTGGTCTAAATTGACTATAAATGACTGGAAATGAATGTTATTGAGGTTAATGATACTCTAAGAAGAAACAAAAGACCAATTTATGTGATTTTAGCTTTTTTTGTAAATTTTTGAAAAAAAAATGTAATCCAAATCCAGTCACCGCAGTTTGGCAAATCCAAATCCAAATCCGGACGACAAATTAGAACCAAATCCAAATCCGGCAAAAATGGTCCGGCGCACATCTTTAATATGAATACAGTGGCACTTGTGTGACAGTGAAAAATATACTTAATGAAGTAATCTCACCACAGTCTCAATGTAGGATAATGTTATATTGGATAATCCATGAATCACTTAGCAATTCTTCAGGATGCAGATAGGTAACAATCAAGGCTAATTGCAATATAGAAAAATAATCATATCATATAGAGGGGAAGGTGAGTCCACACTGAGGCATTGAATCAACACAATATTAGAAAAAACATCTATGATGCAATATGATGACATACAATTGTCTTAGAGGGGAAGGTGAGTCCACACTGAGGCATTGAATCAACACAATATTAGAAAAAAACATCTATGATGCAATATGATGACATACAATTGTCTTATTTGCCTATATTGTTGGTAGTGCACCTGAGTCAGTAGAGAAATGACATGAAAATTTAATTAAAAAAAAGAAGAACATTTCTATAAAATTTTCATAATATAGAAAAATAAATCAGTTATAAATGTCATGGGGTTAGAAAAAGTGGACAGGTTTGTAATGTCCCATGCTGTCCTTTGTGTGTCTCAAGGACAGTGAACAAAGGATGAGAGAGTCACAACGCAATCCTTAGGAAGGTGTAAGGTCATAGAATAGATTATGTATAGTGACTTCTGCTTTCTCCTTGTCTGTGTGTCACAGTGGATGATGAATGAGAGAGTCACTAATCCATCTCTACTATCTAATAAAGAACAGTAGAGATAGAAAGAGTCCATGTCAAGGTACATTTTAACTTCTACTTTCCAGTTTCCACAGGTTGCAGTGAGCATGGAATGGTGAATGAGAGAGTGAATGATAAATGTGTAATTGGCCTGGATAAGATACAACAGAAATATCAAATAGAAAATTGCATAGATCCTTTACCATAGTTAAGCTGGTTACACAGTAGCAATATATCCAGAATGTATATAAAAACTTATATACTGTATCTGAGGAATATGAGATCCTAAGACTTTAAGGTAAAAGAGTATATATCCAGAGTACTTAGATATAGTTATACAGAATGATATATCAGATTCAGTCCAGGTTAGTCACGTTGTGGCAAAAGAGATCACAATCACACCAAAATTATGAGTTGATAGCATGAATTCTTCTTATTGCTTCTCGACTGTATATCTTATATAGGCAAATTGTATCTGAACTTCAGTTATGAAATACTACAAAAAATTACCTTAGTTTTCAAAATGGATAGGTAATTGTCTTAAGTACTTCATATTATGTATCACACAAGTGCAAGCAGAGAATGTAAATGAACTGTGTAGGAACAATTGATCCTGTACTCTGCATAATAATAGTACCAGCCATGATAATCACAGCCGTGATAGTAAAGGTACAGTACCTTAGGATAAAAATTAGTAGGTAATTGCCTTAGGTATCTCATGTTATGTATCATGCAGTACAAGTAGAGATGTCTACTTAGTAGGTGTCATGCACAGATTTCAATGTATATATCATTCACTTGTGCTAATTACAAAACAGAGTCTCAATGGCAGCATATAATACACATCATTGTGATAATAATACAGTATAACACTATAAGGAAGCAAATGAGTCCTGCTATTGAAAAATACAAGTGTTTATTGTTAGCCTTGGTCTGGATATGGCTAATCATTGTTATATATATATATATATATATATATATATATATATATATATATATATAAAGATGAATAAGGTGGCACTCAGCAGACCTTTCAGCAAAGTTAAGAGTCCTTTATTCCTATATATATATATATATATATATATATATATATATATATATATATATATCATGAATTCCAATCCCAAAATGACATTTTTGCAGAAAATAGAGGAATCTAAATAAATGGATATCACAGATCAGTTTAAACACATCAGCACATACAAAGTAGGTTCAAATCCCACAGTGGAAATGAACCATGTAGGCACAATTGATCTTGTACCCGCATCATTACAAGTCACGGCCATGATAATCACAGCTGTGATGGAAGAGGTAACAATCATGTTTAAGGAAAAATAGAAAGAATAATATGAACCTGGGTGTGGACTCACTAAGTGCCCTGGAGCACTGTGCATTGTTAAATGTATAGCATTCCTTCCACCTGCATCACTGAACCCTGGCCTGACCAGAAAGGGCTGGTTGCATACCCAGATACCCTGAGACATAAGTCAAGATTGGTTCATAACTTCAAGCCAGACTTCAATGTCTTTTATCCCAAAACTCAAGACTTTAAGCCAATCTTGCTTGCTTTGGAAGCTCTCATCATACTGCCTCATCACTGGCCCTTAAGCTGTCATGTACATGCCATGTATCATGTGCATGTAACATAATACATAATTCAGCAGGTCTAATTTCAGGTAGCAAAAATATACATACCCACCAGCCAATGAAGATAGCTGTGCTGAGCCTCCTCGTCAGTTGGGCCTACAGCTATAGCCACATCCAATGACTACTTCATTTTGTCTGTGACAAAAAAGACATTTACAAAATGCACCTTATACATCTTTTCCTTAACTTTCAACCTAACTCCCCTGAATATGGCTGTGTTGGAACAGTTTACCATACTGTACTTCACTGAGCCTCAATGCTCTCCCTGCTAGGTGCAACCCTATGGTCCTTATGCTTGTCCCTAAACTGCTGCACAAAATATCTTATCAACTTACAGGGCCTATTAAATGAGATAGAGGAGTTACTGGAGTCACTAGAATGTATGTGGGGCACACTATGAGAAACAGGAACAGTATGCTCATCTGCTCTTAACATGGAAGGTGCAGTCATGGTATCCTATGATGCATTGTTCAGTCTCTCACTGCGCAGTGCTCCCACTGCTACTTGCATCAACTACACCACTTGGGTGAAATCACTGCCATCCCTGAAACAACAGTATAGGAGTGTGAACTTGTAAGAGGTACATGTGAGACACCAGTCATCACATGACCCACTGATTGCACAGCACTAGTAAAAGGCAGAAGGCAGGGGGATTGGTCGCTGGCGGAGGGAGGGAGCAAGGATGGAAGGTGGCAAAGGGAGGGACAGTGCCCTTGTTTGACATGCAACCCATGAAGTGGTGGGGGAAGCATGGAGACTGGTGGTGGAAAAGAAACCTACTGCTAGAATAAAAAGAACCGAACAACCAGCCATTATGAGGTTAAATTGTGAAATAACAGGGGTTAAGTCCAGTGGCACTTGTGGGTAACATGGGGAGGCTGCAAATGGGGCAGGAGGCACCTGGCTATAGTTAAAAACCTGTGGAGCATAAAAAGGGGGAAGCGGCAATCACATGAATATATGGTGAACAAGCTGCAGGGACAAACCATGTGGCCAGCTGACACTGGATGTGGGAATTGTGCTATTATCGTGACTCATGTTACCCCCCATGTGCCTGGACACTAATGGGAAAGCCAACAACCTGGCTGGAGACATGCACAGACTCCAGCCAATGTGAGGCAAAGAAAGCTGCTGGGAAGCCTCCACCAACCATCTGAGAGTGGAACATTCCTTTTTGATGGGGAATGGAGGAAAAGGGGAAGTGGGGCAAACATGGGGTATGAGACTGACAGCGAGGAAAGTCAGGATGGGAAGAATATGGCACAGATGTGTGACAGGTAGAAAGTCTGGTAAGAAAATGTATAGAGGAATGAAACAAAGAGGGACTGGAAGAATGAAGGAAGAAGACACACTGACACTCAGCCAGCCTTTCCATGTGGACCTCAACTGGGCTAGAGGAAGATGACTGCTCAAATCAATGAAGGAGACAGCATAAAATCCGATCTTCCATGTCTAAATTGTGGACAGGTGGGCAGCATTTTCCATGTGTTCTGGGAATGCCTGCTTCTCCAGCATATAAGGGTAGGGTCTTTGCTTTGATTAGATGAGTGACAGGAGTATCATTAACTCTTGACCCACTGGTAGCCATCTATTCCATTTTTACCAAGGAGAAAAGTCTTCAGGAGATAGATATATTTTGGGCCATATACTTGTGGCCACCAAGGTGGCCACTGAACAGCTGTGGATGACTGCATCAATGCCCAGTCTATCTACTATAAACAGTAAGAATCAGAAGCACTTTGAATTTGAGACAACCAATTGCACACACTCTTCTTTAGCCTCTTCTTCCCTCATGAGATGGTTTGGGTGGAGTGCATATAAGGGAAAGTCAAAGTGGTACTAATAAACATGCTCTGCAGATGATCTTGGATATTTTAGAGTCACCACATTCTACACTATGTACAAAAAAGTTATTGGACACTGACAGCAAATAGATAAATGAGATTTTATTAATGTCAGTGCTTTGTAGGTCCACCACGTGCAGTCATTATGCAAACACCCTTCATGGTAAACTGTACAAGTTCCTTGACAACAACAGGCAGTATGTTTTGCCATTCTGCCCTAAGTACAGTGACCAACTGTGACACTGAAGAAGGTTGAGTCGACCTAGAATGCACCCATTGCAAGAATTTGTCCCAGAGGTTCTCAGTGTGGTTAAGATTTGAACTCTGAGCTGGCCAGTCCATCTGGGTTGCCAAATTTTCTGTGTACCAGTCCAGCATTGCCCTGGAAACATGACAGGTGGCATTGTCATCCCGATAAAAACATTTATTGTTATCATAGAACTGCAAATGCATAGGCCTCCCTACGAAGTGTTCTTGCCAAAACCACCACATTAATGGCCATTTGGAACCTGTATGCAATGATATGCATGGTATGCATTTTGCTTGCGTCAGGGTGTCCAATACCTTTTGTCTACATAGTGTAGTTATGATGATGAGGCTTTTGCTACTTGAATTGAGTAATCTGTAAATTCAAGCTTCCATGATATATTTGTACTATATCATTGTCTGATGTAACATTGCATTGTATTTTTGATAACTGTTCTTGCTCTGGGAATGGTAGTAAATGGGATACAGTTAAATTGCTGATGGCTAGGAAGCCGTCTGACTAAATCCTGGTGTCTAAATACTGATGCAGGACTAAAGACAGGCGTCGAAATTCCAACATCCATCTATATCCTGACACCAGAATGTAGACAGACGGCTTCCTGAACAAAGGTAAGCCGGGCAATGTTAGCTCTCAGCCGCAGGGGGAGAGGGCTAGGTTTAGGGACCTCCAGGTGAACTTAGGGCTAGGTACTACCCCTGGAGGGTTAGGTTTAGGGTGTGGGGAGGGGGAGTTAGGTTTAGGCACCCCTGGAGGGAGGTTAGGGTTAGGCACCACTAAGGGAAGGTTAGGGTTAGGGTACTTACCAGCCCAAGTCAGATCTTCCGCGTTCAGGCTTGCAGCGTCGGGATTTAGTCAGACAACTTTCCGGCCATCTGCATTTCATACCCAACCTGTAGTAAACAAGTAGTAGTGATTTGAACATCCTTCCAGACTGCATGGAGATTGTTGTGTAAAAAACATTTTACTAATGAGTAAATTCCAGAGACCTGATTTGCCAAACGAGGTTTTTCTTTAAAAAAAAAATGCAGATTTTAGTCAATTTTCCCCAGCAGGTTTTGCCTTTAATAAAATGACCTTTAATAAATTTGTCAAAATCCACCAGGATAATTGCTAAAAATAATCTATTTTAAAAACTGATGCTTGATAAATCTGGTACCATATATTCAAATTTGTTTTTTTATATGTGGCATTATTCTAATCTATTGCACTCTATGATGGAGAATTATATTTTATATTTATTTTATTTTGTCGAGGCCCTTATAGGACAAATTTAACCCCCACTTGTGTTATGAAAGAAGTATTAAAATTATAGTCAAATGAAGGGGAAACATTTGATAAAAAATATATATCACATGAAATATATTAAAAAAGTATATATAATTAAACTTATTTGGACAGTATTTACAGTTTCATTTTCTTTTTTTTATTTTACTTTTATAATATAAATATAATAGTAGAATTTTGTCCACACATCACCTACATGCGATTGAAGTAGCAATATTGTTGACTGTATTACTGTGATACCCCTGGCCCTGACAGTTGACAATGGATGTTATAATATAGGAGGTTGCTTCCAGGTAGAACCATTACAACTGAGACAAGTCAGCAACAGGATAGTGTGTCGTGGTTGCACATGTGCAGTGGAGCCCATGATATGGTAAGGAGCAGAGTGCAGAGAGGGGTGAGTTGCCACAGGTCTGCTGTGAGGGCAAGAGACTAGGCAAAACATTATTGCTGAAGAGGTGAGGTGATAGCAGCCACTGAACACCAACTGGTGGTGAGCAGAGTGACTGCTGCAGTAGTGCTAGCTGTGGCTGAGTTGTGAGTGAGTAAAAGTGCTGTAAATGGGAGATGTTTCCACATTTTGAGAGCTACTGAGAATTGTTATAGAGTTACAGTATTGCAAGGGTGTATGAGAGATACTGAGAATTATCGACAGAGATCAAAGTATGAGAATTTCTAATAGATACTGAGATCTGTCATATTTCAAGTACTGTGTATTCTTGACTTGTGCGAGAAACTAAATTTGAGTAAACAGTGTGATATTAATTTTGTTTGAGCTACTAGAGAAACAGTACCTGAGCTTTTTTTGTGTAAAAAGCAGCAGCCATTTTGAGTGAATACTGAGCTGAGTTATTGCTACTGTGCAGTGCTGAAGTTATTGCTACTGTGCAGTAAACCTGTGTTTATTGTGCCTTGTCATTTGAAAACCAAAGCGATTGCTCTCTGGAATCAGGAAAGAACTGCATTAGATGCCAAGGTTATTGCTATTACCAATTTTGGATTATAAATAAATGCATGTTAAAGGTCCAGGGTCGTTGGGAGTGGTGCCATGCTTGGATTTTGAAAGGGGCATGGCTTAATCACACTGATATGGCCATGCTCCTTACAAAAAAGTATTTAAAGATATTAATTGAGATGTCGCACATCACCTCAGTACAATCACTCCCCCCTCTTATCTGGTCCAGGCAAGGAAGACTACTTCTGAGCTCAGCTGCCAATGACAGGAAAGAGGGGATTGGGCAGGATGGGATGGCGGATGTGGGCCCCTCCAACAAGCCCTGGCCTGGGTAATTAGTACACATCCCCAACTCTTGGAGCACCTGTAAAGGTCAGTGATCATCCAGCAACAGAGTACTCCAATGATAGAACATTGTGTGCACTTAAAATACTGAACAGTTTTCTGGTTTTTGCTTAATCTACTGACTAACAATCAGTTCTGTGTTTTGTAAAGGTTACTGTGTGTTTAAAGTATAGTATATTGACACAACAAAGAAATTGCCCTTTTTTCCTAATACCAGCCAAAGAGGTGCTGCAGCAGCAAAGATAAAGAAGCCCGTTTAACTAATGGAAAAAGTTATTGTCCATTGCCTATTCACTACTGTATTGCTAACTACTGTTTTGAAATGACTATATTCCTTTTTGTGCTGCAGTCTTATCTATGGTGATCATTATTTTCATACAGTGACCTGCCATGGATCTACATCCTCCTACCCTCCTTAATAAATCTACTTGATTATTCTATTTACCACGGCTGTCATGTTATGTCATTTTGCTTTGTATATGGGGCTAGCCTTTCTGCTACAGCCTGAGGTGGACAAAGCTTATGGATTCATTACCAAAGGAGAACAAGGATCTGCTAGAGCTACCCTCTCAGCTTTAAGGTACCATCTACACCTATATTTGCCCACTACAACACAAGGGGTGCCACATTAGTATTCTTGAGACAGCAGGCTGTCCATTCACTGAGGCCACATGACATCATAAAAAGGCTACCTGCAAATTAAGGTAGCAAATTCTATTTAAAATAAATAAATGGACAAGGTTAGAAAATTATTTACCACAAGCATTCGCAAGCCTAAAGTTACTCAAACAAATCTATAATGTAAAATATTTTTCCTGTATAAAATAATAGTAAATGTGTATGCATTGTAAGTAAACCAGAATAACAGAAGAATTGTCTGTATTATTTTATAATGTTTATGAGGCAGTACGGGGGCATCATTGTCTCTACGCAGCCATAAAGGGAACAATAAAGCTTGATCAGCTGAATGCTTAAATATGGTTGAATGTATGATAAGATGAAGATGTAATTTTGTCTGTGCTCCCCAAGGAAATGGATTCAATATGACTACATCCCTCTAATCAAATAGCTAGCCTCTGTACGACCGTCCTGTCCACATATTTTATTCCGTGCATGTCTGCACCTCCCCTCTCTCACTCCACCAAAACCATTACTTATTCAATGGTTTGTCAGCAGTGTGCATTATTAGCGCTTCAGAGATAAAATTTTAAGTGTTGCTCCCAATTAGCACAACAGTGACCACATACCATGCCTGGTGCTTAATGCCTGCTCTCGCAGAGGAGCTAGTTTTGAAGGTCTGAGGTGGAGAAGAGAGGGGGGGAAAAATGAAACAGCTTAAGTATTCATTTTGAGAGGAAAGACAGCTCCTATTAACATTTAACAGCATTTGTGCAACTTGGTGCGGAGGTTATGATGCAAATGAGGAGGAATTAAAAGTGGCCAGGGGTTTGTCATTGATGGATTGCAGTCTGGCGGTGTTCACACTTCTGCTGTGTCCATCAGAAGCGATTACTGTGTAATTAAACCTTATTTCTCGACTCTCTAGTGCATAATTACTTTGTGAATATAACCATCATCTAAAAAAGCTACCAAAATGCTTTAGCATTTAGTCTGGCAGTCATTCCCCTAGCTTGTGTCAGATACAACCATCATACAGTGCAAAAGAACTGTCACTTTTAATAAGAAGGAAAAAATTAAATGAAACAGTATGCCTATTACAGGAATATTAGGCGTTCAAGTGGTAGAGTCCTTTTTCTGCCATTTGCATAATTTATTCTTTTTTTTTTTTGTCCCTCACACCAGAAGCTTCGAGCAATTTTCTTCACATTTAAATAGATCGCACATTTAAGGCTACTTAAGGAAAATTATCACTTTGCATATTTTAATTGTTGTGAAGAAAGTGAATAGAAGAGGTCTTCAGCGTGGACTCTTGAGTCGGTCAGACGTTCAACTGTCTGATTCTCTAGCTCCCCACTGGTCCACTCGAGATAACCCTACAGTTCACTGCTACACACATACATTCCATCAGCATGCAAATCAGCTCCCAGCATTATAATAAGTGCATCGCTGATATTTACAAACTTGCTGCTAACACCTAAAATGTAAATTGTTTGACATAACTTTAGGATTTTATAATTTTTTTGTTTTGTTTTGGTCTCCTCACTGATAATGACTTAAATATAGATTTTTTTCTCCTAATTAATATATAAGAAAGTTTTCAACAATATTTTGACAAGATCCTCCCTTATATATCGTTATTAAGCACGGTTAGTGTAACTGAATTTTTCCACTTTCAATGGCATGTTTAATGCTTTTAGTTCTTAAAAGGAAATTGAAATGCAAGTAATATTCAAACACAGAGAAATCTCTTCCCTTTACCTATACAATCAGATCTATCAAACTGCTTTTCAGCTGAAAGTCCCCGAGAAAGAATATCAATAACTCAATTTGCTGGTTTGTGCAAAAATGTAAAAGAGAGTATTATGAAACAGCAGATTACAAAGCACAGGCTGTGTGCATACTGCTGACTTGTAAAAGTCGTTTTAATTATAAAGCCTCTTGAAAATGAGAATATGTATTTGTAAATATATATATATATATATATATATATATATATACACACATACACACACATATATATATATATATATATATATTTACATAATATATAATGTGTGCAGATAGATAGATAGATAGATAGATAGATAGATAGATAGATAGATAGATGGCCAATCTCAACATCTCACAGGAATGATGTATAGATTAATGTTTTATTTCACAGACAATATTCACATAGGTTTAATGAGTAATTAATTAAAGCATGTCAGCTGTCACAGGATTTACATACTGTAAGTCTTTTTGTGCACCCTTGAATACTAGAACCTATAACAAACATAGTTAAGGGGATTGCAAGTCTAGAATAAACATTTAAAAAATGTGAAAAATAATATTTGAATATTTTTATTAAGATAAGGTAGAATTTACAGCTACAGTATTTCAAATTTTTTGTGTCTCCAGGTTTATCTTGCAAGGTAAAATCTCACTAATACAACCTCACATAAATTACACGCCCAGAATAGATACATAAATATGGTAATTGAGACTTGCATTAAAAAGCAATTACAATTTCAGCACAATCTCACCACCCACAAATTTTAAAGACATATTTGTGTTTTACTTTCATATGAGTTTTAATATATCAGCACGTTCACAGTGAAAGCGTATGTGCGAGAACAGTCACAGTCACGTATCATGTTCTGAAATATATTATTTGTTTCAAGATTACAATGGTACAACAAAGTACAAAACATACATTTCTGTTGACACTCAACATTTTTCTTGTTCTTATCCTACAGTTGATAATAAGATGTTTTGCTGTTTATTTTTATTAACTGTTTGCTGCCTTCTGTGGGAAAATAAGTGAATGGGTATTTTTGTGATTTATCTACTTCTGGAGATTTGTTCTCCTATAAATCAATTCAATTCGAAAAGGCAATCGTTAGGTCTCCCACATCCCTCTCACTTCCCCGATAACTGTAGTGCAACACAACTGGCAGGCACCTATATTACATTGAGTACTTTGTTGTAACAATATAGCATGCTTATTGCACAAAACATTAATTCTTTGTGTTCGATTTAATGAGTCATCATCATCAATTAGCATTCATTCTGTTAGCATTCCATCTGAACCTCATGTGGGGCTACAACTTTGCCTTTCAAAAAAACTTCTGCTAAAGGGGGAAACACGTCAAGGTACCTATGCTGGACTGCTTATGTTCCTGAATAACCAGCCTCTACCCAAATAACATCCTGCTGCCTCTGTCTGGTGTGATTACCTAAGAACACGGAGCATGGATCACAGAGCTTATTTCCACTACGTCTTACTGGCTGGTCATCGCTTACACTGTCTAGCAGCGTGACGGCAGCCGGGCCTCACGCCATCCACAGACTTCCATACAGATATCATGGTGGACCCACATGGAGAAGCTGCTGTGGTGTTTATCTCTGAGTCTCATTGTGCCCGGTCGGCTTTAATTTAACCTCATACAGGTTCACTCACGACATGCGGCCACGCTCCATTCATTTCTTGGGACTCTGTTACTCACCCAGAGGCTGGTCAAATTGGAGTGGTGAGTGACCCTATTACCAGTGGGGGCTCACAGCAATCCCTAATTTAGGTTAGAGACTTTGGGCTTTATTCGATGTTTGTCTAGTGCGTATGCGCACGAGGGAGCCGGCTCCTTCGTGCACATGCGTGAGACCCGCTACGACCGACAGCGCCGTTCATAGCGGGTCTCTTTCCAAAGGGGGCAAGCTGTCGATGTTGATTGACAGCTTGCCCCATTTGGAAGGTGGGCCGGGGGGGTGGCAGCCCAAACGGAGGCGTTCCCATGGGAATGCCTGCCGTTTGGGGGAGGCCCCACTGACATCACTAGTGATGTCAGTGGAGAGCTTCTGGCTCTGACAGAGCCAGAACCTCTCCGGGGCTTACAACAAGTGAGACCCTACCCTAGGGTCTTGTCGTAAGCCCCGATGGTCGCGATGGTCAATGACCATCGCGACCATCACCCTAACGACCGAAACAGAGACGGACGGTCAGGATGCAAGTGGCCGCCCAGTTTCTGAGTGACCGCTTGCATCCTCCGACCACCTCTGAATGAGGCCCTTTGTGTCCTCCATTGCGCAAGGATTATTTTTATTACAGTCTATAATACCCCTATGGGACCTTTTTTGTGCTGAATAATTGACTTTTTTTATATTAGTCTTTCTCTATATAAGATCATTATAAGGTTGTTATTGGTGTTTTTAATTTATGTTACAATTCGCATGTTATGTAACACATTTATTATCTGTTTCAGGAACTGCAGTTCTTTGTATTTTATACATTGTTATTTTTTGATATTGTAATTAAATTAGCTAACAGCTGAACATTTCTGTTTGTCACATTTTTCTAGTGGTCTCAGGGCCTGATTCAGACCCGCTCGCGAGCGCATAGCGCTCGCAAGTGGGTCGATCGCCGGGCAGTGCACTCGCACGGCATGCGCACTGCGCGTGCGCGAGCCCCGGAGCCAGCAAGAAATCACTTGCTCCGGGGCTCGCTACAAGACAGGGGCGGCTGTCGATGTTGATCGACTGCTTGCCCCACGTTTTGAAGGCGGGTTGGGGGGGTGGCAGTACAAACGGAGGCGTTCTCTTAGGAACACCTGCCATTTGTGGGCGGCCCTACCGACATCACAAGTGATGTCAGAAGTGAACTTCCTGCTCTATTAGAGCAGGAAATTCACTGGGGCTTGCGATGGACAAGACACTACCACAGGGGTCTCGTCGCAAGCCCGATTGTCGCGATAATCGTGACCATTGCCAGGCCGCCCGCTAAAGCTGTGGGTTGTCACCCACAGCTTAGCGAGCGGCCTGGATGCCAAAACAAAAAAACGGCCCTCCCTGATTCAGAGCAAGCACTCGCAAATAGCAAAACGCTTCTGAATCAGGGCCTCAAGCGAAGACACATATATTTTCTATTCTCTTGTTCTGTTTTGGGGAAATTTAGGCAGGAATCCCTTTGTCAACTGCCAGTGATCTACTAATGGTCTCTGTTTGAATTAGGGCACCACTTCTCTGTTTTTTTCTTTATCTATGAAAGAAGCTTCGCTTGTGCTAGGTCTCGCCCAACAGAGGTGCAATCACAAATAAGTGCGATTTCCACCTGTAATTACCCGCAATTTGCACAGCCACAAAGAGCATGAAGTTCCGATGTAAGCTTGCACTTCCTGCATATCGCAAACTACTGCATAATGGCTGATAAGTGGAAATGCTGTCTTTTAATCAGGGTAGCAGAAATAAAATATTTCCTATCATCCTATCAATAGAGGAAATTACAAATATGTAATATATTGTATTTTTAAACGAACACTACGCCTATGGGTTCAATTCAATTAGGCTTGATGTGCCTCTGAGCTTTGCCATATTGCTCGTTTGCGCGTATATTTGCCAGTTATGGCAGTCACCACATCGCAGTTTTTACTGTGCACCTCTGTCAGTGTATTGGCCCTGCGATGTGCTGTTCCGTGTACCCTGTACGGCATATCTCAGCTAATGGACTCGACCCCTATGAAGAGCATAGATGGTGTAATGGTTAGCATTACTGCCTCACAATACTGAGGTTCGATTCGCTCTAACTGTGTGGAGTTTGTATATTCTCCCTGTGCTTGCGTGGGTTTCCTTCCACACTCCAAAAATATACTAGTAGATTAATTGGCTCCTAATTAAACAAAAATTACCTTAGTGTGTTGGTATGTGCGTGTACATGTGGTTGAGAATATAGATTGTAAGCTCCACTGGGGCAGGGACTGATATGAATGGACATATATTCTTTGTAAAGTGCTGCGTAATATGTGTGCGCTTTAATAATAATATCTAGTAATAATAATAATACTTAAAATTAAATATGAACCTGAATCAGAAACTGATCTGAACTAAAGATATGTTTTCAGAGAAATACAGTATAGAGAACAGTGTTTTTCTATTCACATCACACTTCCTTTCTGTAACTCACTGAATGGGACCAGGGGAGGGCTGGGCCAGGGTGCAGGGTGCCATCTGCCCCCCGGGCCAGTACGATTTTGCTGTTTCAGGGCTGCCCGCAGCTGCGATCTGCCTGTACATGGCACAGCTGAGGGAGGAATGGATGCTCCTCAACCCCGGCCAGTGGTTTGTTCCCACCTGTGCCTGCGCTGCTAAAGCAATCAGCAGGTGCAGGCTGGCATGAACTTACTGCTGGTTCGCTGGGACACCAGTACAATAAAGTTTTTGACGTCCACGCGTTGCCACAAAAGAACAGAGGAAGAGCCAACGCCAGCGCAATGAAGGGCTCAGCGGACTGCAGAGATTATGTTAGGAGAGGTAAGAGAAGGGGAAAGAGGTGAGGGAGGCCATAGGGATGGAGGGAGGGTTGGAGGAGCTGATGGAGGCCTAGTGAGACAAAAGTTGGGATCTAGCCATGGAGACACACAGAGAGGGTAGCTGAGACCATGGAGACACACAGAGGGGGTAGCTGAAACCATGGAGACACAAAGAGGGAGTAGCTGAGACCATGGAGACACACAGAGAGGGTAGCTGAGACCATGGAGACACACAAATGGGGTATCTGAGACCATTGAGATATGCAGGGGAAGGGGAGCTGAGACCATGAAGACACACAGAGGGGGGTGGGGGGTAGGTGAGACCATGGAGATACGCAGGGGAAGGGAGGGGGAGATGAGACCATGGAGATACACAGGGGGTGGGGGTTGCTGAGACCATGGAGTAACACAGGGGGGAGGATAGCAGAGCACATTGTGGGATGAGGTATGAGGGAGTATAGTGTTAGATAGAGGGAGCTTAGAGGGATATGGAAGCACAGTGTGAGATGGGGAGCTTATGTGTATGTGTGTTAGTAAAATATATATACTGAGTATATACTGTATATATATATATATATATATATTCATATGCAAAGGAGCTAATTGCATCCCCCGTGCTGCTTAGGTTAAGTCTGTCGAGAATTCAAGCAGCCGGCGGAATCAAGCCAGCACCGAGAGGTAAGAGAGGATCCGGCATATGGCGAGCTGAGGAGCGGCGCTGATCCTTGTGGAGAAGGCTTGGCACAGAGGATAACCATTTTCTGGCAAGGTAAGCAGAGCATGTAATGTTCCAGCGACACACACACACACATGTTAGTTTAACTTCATTCCCCCCTCCACGTAGACAAGTGGGGCCACGTGCTTTTGTGTGCCCCCCAGCCAGAGAGTTGACAGCTAGCCCCTGAATGGGACCTTTTGATAATCCTTCACTTTTGCCACAGGATAACTAAAGCCAAAACAGAGAAAAAAAATGGGCTGTATTATGTTAGATAAACAGAATAATAAAAGCAGGGAGAGCTGAGAGTCCATGCATTAACACAGCTCAGCTCAGCTAAACTAAATACAGAATGTAAATAACAATGATGATACCAGGAGGTACTTCTTGTCTGGAGGACTACTCAGGGGAGCGAAGGGTCGCAAAATAGTCAGGATTGGCCAACAGTGAAGAACACTATAATCTTGCATTTCACTACAGCAATGGCCAAAATTAACAATACACAGTGTATTCTTTAAAGTCAGCTCTCCTGTTACCACAGATAATTACACAACATCATACTGAAAACACCAAAGGCTTATTGATATTTAATTTAAATTAACACCATGGATGATATTAGAGGAATGAGAAACAAGTCTTCATAGTGTCTTTTACTGTATATAAAAAGCATGGTGTGAAATGCATAAGCACCTGCTGGGGGGGTTTCTGAGTACCCAGATGACCCCCCTGCCCACCAATCAGTAAGTGTAGTGTGACCACAGTGAGTGCGGTCCGCACTACACAGTAACAAGCACACCACCGCCGGCGACGGGTAGTACACTCGTATACCCGGCGGCAGTGTATTTGTTTTAGCAGCCAATGAGAGTCAGACAGACTCTCATTGGCTGCTGAGCCCACTGCTGGAGCCGGCCTGGAGCTCACTCATGAGCTCCAGCTTCCGGCTCCCACAGTGGGTGATGGGAGAGACGTCACGACATCTCACCCATAGTGCAGAGCGAGGCCGTGAGAAAGGAGGAGCGGACAGCGGTAGGCGCTGGGATTCAGGTAAGTGGGGTTTTTTTTAGTCTTTATTTTATATATGTAAGGGGCACTGCATAGGGAGACTACTACTGGGGGCGCTGTGTAAGGGGAATAACTGGGGGCACTACTCAGGGCACTGAATAGGGGACTCTCCATAAGGGGCACTGCATAGGAGGGACCATTACTGGGGGCACTGCATAGCAGGGACCACTACTGGGGGCACTGCATAGGGGGCACTGCATAGGGGGGACCACTACTGGGGCACTGTATAAGGGGCACTACTGGGGCACTGTATAAGGGGCACTACTGGGGGCACTGCATATGGGGACCACTACTGGGGGCATAACATGGGGGGGACCACTACTGGGGCACTGCATAGTGGGAGCCACTACTGGGGACACTGTATAAGGGGCACTACTGAGGGCACTGTATAATGGGCACTACTGGGGGTACTGCATAGGGGGACCACTACTGGGGGCACTGCATAGGGTCACCATATATGGGGCACTGCATAAAGGGGCACTACTGGGGGCACTGCATAAGGGGCACTGCTGGAGCCAGGGATGGACTGGGGCTGTATATCAGCCCTGGAAGTCCGCCCTGCACTTGCGTGTGAAGGGAGGTGTAGTTATTGCAAGGGGGCATGCCGCGAGTCACAGGGGCTGGCCTCGCTGCACACCCCCATCTCTTCCTGGCCCAGCACAGCCGCCGCCGGCCCATACACGCCTATACCCCTTCCGTCTCTGTGATATCTTAATGATTTCGGAGCCGTTGGGTGGAGAGCGGGGGACTCTTCCTTCCCCCCTCCTCGAGCCGGACCTAAGGCCATCGGCACTTCTGGCATATGCCAGAAGTGCCTGATAGCCAGTACGGCCCTGGCACTGTATAAGGGGGCACTGTATAAGGGGCACTACTGGGGGCACTGCATAGGGGGACCACTATTGGAGGGAGGGGGGTCTTTAATAAATCATGCTGGCTGAATTTATCTGCCGGCTGCATTCATGTTTTTTAGTGATAGAGGTGTGTGTGTCTGTGTCAGTCAGTGTGCATATACCCCGTCATAGGCTGAGTGGTATATTTTACTGTTGTGGTCCTAAATCCTGTGTAAACTGTTTTAATCTATATATATTTATTTGTGGCTAGATTTCTTTTCATTGGTTCGGTAACAAATGATTTGGAGAGAAAAAATTTCAAAATCCTGCGTTTGCCACTGAAATGCATTGTTACTAGGGGTGAGCGGGTTCGGATTTCTGAAATCCGAACCCCCCCGAGCCCCCCCGATCCGAGTCCGATCCGAGTCAGGCTCGACTTTTCCCGCCTGACTCGGATCTGAAATCGAGGCAAAACGTCATCTTCCCGCCTTCCGAGTCTCGCGGGTTTTGGATCCTATATAAGGTACACACGTCGGCGCCATTTTCTCACTCGGCTGTGGACAGTGAAGAGGGAGGGTGGGAGTTAGGGCTGTGTAGTGTAGTGTAGTGTAGTGCTGCTGTTGTCCACTACTTCAAAGTCCATAGGGGCTGGCTGTGTTGTGCTGTGCTGCTGTTGTTAATAGGGGCTGTGTCCACTACTTCAAAGTCCATAGGGGCTGGCTGGACTGTGTTGTGCAGTCAGTTCTCCATAGGGGCTGTGTCCACTCCAAAGTCCTGTGCAGTGTCCCAGTCCTAAAGGGGTGCTGAAGTGTTGTCCAGGGTGTGCTCTGTCCATCAGGGGTGCTCCCCCCAAGTGCTAAAAAAATAATATATTTTCTGTGTTTGTGAATTGTGTGCGCAGTAGCCGCACGTGCATCAACAAAGTAGTGCCAAGCGTGCGCCTGTGTCATAAGTAAAGGGCCGGCTGGCTTGACCATTAAGGGTGCTGTAACCCCCGAAAGTACACTCCAGTCCAAACCAAAAAAAAAATTATTTTCTGTGTTTGTGAATTGTGTGCGCAGTAGCCGCACGTGCATCAACAAAGTAGTGCCAAGCGTGCGCCTGTGTCATAAGTAAAGGGCCGGCTGGCTTGACCGTTAAGGGTGCTGTAACCCCCGAAAGTACACTCCAGTCCAAACCAAAAAAAAAATTATTTTCTGTGTTTGTGAATTGTGTGCGCAGTAGCCGCATGTGCATCAACAAAGTAGTGCCAAGCGTACACCTGTGTCATAAGTAAAGGGCCGGCTGGCTTGACCGTTAAGGGTGCTGTAACCCCCGAAAGTACACTCCAGTCCAAACCAAAAAAAAAATTATTTTCTGTGTTTGTGAATTGTGTGCGCAGTAGCCGCATATGCATCAACAAAGTAGTGCCAAGCGTGCGCCTGTGTCATAAGTAAAGGGCCGGCTGGCTTGACCATTAAAGGGTGCTGTAACCCCCAAAGTACACTCCAGTCCAAACCAAAAAAAAAATTATTTTCTGTGTTTGTGAATTGTGTGCGCAGTAGCCGCACGTTCATCAACAAAGTAGTGCCAAGCGTGCGCCTGTGTCATAAGTAAAGGGCCGACTGGCTTGACCGTTAAGGGTGCTGTAACCCCCGAAAGTACACTCCAGTCCAAACCAAAAAAAAAATTATTTTCTGTGTTTGTGAATTGTGTGCGCAGTAGCCTGCACGTGCATCAACAAAGTAGTGCCAAGCGTGCGCCTGTGTCATAAGTAAAGGGCCAGCTGGCTTGACCGTTAAGGGTGCTGTAACCCCCGAAAGTACACTCCAGTCCAAACCAAAAAAAAAATTATTTTCTGTGTTTGTGAATTGTGTGCGCAGTAGCCGCACGTGCATCAACAAAGTAGTGCCAAGCGTGTGCCTGTGTCATAAGTAAAGGGCCGGCTGGCTAGACCGTTAAAGAGTGCTGTTTCCCCCGAAAGTACACTCCAGTCCAAACCAAAAAAAAAATTATTTTCTGTGTTTGTGAATTGTGTGCGCAGTAGCCGCACGTGCATCAACAAAGTAGTGCCAAGCGTGCGCCCGTGTCATAAGTAAAGGGCCGGCTGGCTAGACCGTTAAAGGGTGCTGTATCCCCCGAAAGTACACTCCAGTCCAAACCAAAAAAAAAATGATTTTCTGTGTTTGTGAATTGTGTGCGCAGTAGCCGCACGTGCATCAACAAAGTAGTGCCAAGCGTGCGCCTGTGTCATAAGTAAAGGGCCGGCTGGCTTGACCGTTAAAGGGTTCTGTAACCCCCAAAGTACACTCCAAACCAAAAAAATATATATTTTCTGTGTTTGTGACTTGTGTGCACTGTGGCTGCACGTGCATCAACAAAGGAGCAGCGCCAAGCGTGCGCCTGTGTCCCATAAGTAAAGAGCCGGCTGGCTCATTTCTTAAAGGGTGGTGTAACCCACAAAGTGCACTACTCTCCAGCAAAAATAAAAAAATATTTTCTGTGTTTGTGTGCGCTTTAGCCGCACGTATATATATCAATATAACATAAATGGAGGACCAAACTTTCGCCGATAAAAATAAAATAGGGAAAGATCAAGAACCACTTCCTCCTAGTGCTGTTGCTGCTGCTGGGAGTTGTTCATCATCCCAGAGAGGAAGTAGGAACATCACTACTTTTACTAAACAATTGACCCTCCAACAGTCCCTAGCGATGAGGATGAAGTACGACAGCAGTCATCCTGAAGCAAAACGTATAACTGAGGCCTTGACTGCTATGTTGGTGTTAGACGTGCGTCCGGTATCCGACATTAGTGCAGTGGGATTTAGACAATTGATGGAGGTAGTGTGTCCTCGGTTCCAAATCCCGTCTAGATTCCACCTGCATCCTAAAAGCAGCAGCGACAAGCGTGCGTCTGTCTGTTAAAGGGTGGTGACACCCTCAAAGTGTGCTACACAAACAATTAAAATATTGTTCTTTTTTTTTCTGTCTTTGTGAATTGTGTGGGCTGTAGCCGCACCTGCATCCTTAAAGCAGCAGCGACAAGCGTGCGTCTGTCTGTTAAAGGGTGGTGACACCCTCACAGTGTGCTACACAAACAATTAAAATATTGTTCTTTTTTTTTCGGTCTTTGTGAAATGTGTGGGCTGTAGCCGCACCTGCATCCTTAAAGCAGTAGCGACAAGCGTGCGTCTGTCTGTTAAAGGGTGGTGTAACTCTCAAAGTGCTCCAAAAAATAAAAAACTATGTTTTTAATGTGTTTGTGACTTGTGTGCGATGTAGCCGCACTTGCATCTTTAAAGCAGCAGCGACAAGCGTGCGTCTGTCTGTTAAAGGGTGGTGACACCCTCGAAGTGTGCTACACAAACAATAAAAATATTCTTCTTCTTTTTTCTGTCTTTGTGAATTGTGTGGGCTGTAGCCGCACCTGCATCCTTAAAGCAGCAGCGACAAGCGTGCGTCTGTCTGTTAAAGGGTGGTGAACCCTCAAAGTGTGCTACACAAACAATTAAAATATTGTTCTTTTTTTTTTCTGTCTTTGTGAATTGTGTGGGCTGTAGCCGCACCTGCATCTTTAAAGCAGCAGCGACAAGCGTGCATCTGTCTGTTAAAGGGTGGTGACACCCTCACAGTGTGCTACACAAACAATAAAAATATTCTTCTTTTTTTTTCTGTCTATGTGAATTGTGTGGGCTGTAGCCGCACCTGCATCCTTAAAGCAGCAGCGACAAGCGTGCGTCTGTCTGTTAAAGGGTGGTGACACCTCAAAGTGTTCTACAGAAACAATTAAAATATTGTTCTTTTTTTTTCGGTCTTTGTGAAATGTGTGGGCTGTAGCCGCACCTGCATCCTTAAAGCAGCAGCGACAAGCGTGCGTCTGTCTGTTAAAGGGTGGTGTAACTCTCAAAGTGCTCCAAAAAATAAAAAACTATTTTTTTAATGTGTTTGTGACTTGTGTGCGATGTAGCCGCACTTGCATCCTCAAAGCAGCAGCGACAAGCGTGCGTCTGTCTGTTAAAGGGTGGTGACACCCTCAAAGTGTGCTACACAAACAATAAAAATATTCTTCTTTTTTCTGTCTTTGTGAATTGTGTGGGCTGTAGCCGCACCTGCATCCTTAAAGCAGCAGCGACAAGCGTGCGTCTGTCTGTTAAAGGGTGGTGACACCTCAAAGTGTTCTACAGAAACAATTAAAATATTGTTCTTTTTTTTTCGGTCTTTGTGAAATGTGTGGGCTGTAGCCGCACCTGCATCCTTAAAGCAGCAGCGACAAGCGTGCGTCTGTCTGTTAAAGGGTGGTGTAACTCTCAAAGTGCTCCAAAAAATAAAAAACTATTTTTTTAATGTGTTTGTGACTTGTGTGCGATGTAGCCGCACTTGCATCCTCAAAGCAGCAGCGACAAGCGTGCATCTGTCTGTTAAAGGGTGGTGACACCCTCAAAGTGTGCTACACAAACAATAAAAATATTCTTCTTTTTTCTGTCTTTGTGAATTGTGTGGGCTGTAGCCGCACCTGCATCCTTAAAGCAGCAGCGACAAGCGTGCGTCTGTCTGTTAAAGGGTGGTGACACCCTCAAAGTGTGCTACACAAACAATGAAAATATTCTTCTTCTTTTTTCAGTCTTTGTGAATTGTGTGGGCTGTAGCCGCACTTGCATCCTCAAAGCAGCAGCGACAAGCGTGCGTCTGACTGTTAAAGGGTGGTGTAACCCTCAAAGTGTGCTCCACAAACAATAAAAATATTCTTTTTTTTTTTCTGTCTTTGTGAATTGTGTGGGCTGTAGCCGCACTTGAATCCTCAAAGCAGCAGTGACAAGCGTGCGTCTGTCTGTTAAAGGATTACATCAGTGACAGAATCCAAGTAGGCATGTCAGACAGTCCGTACCTGTACTGGCAGGAAAAAGAAGCAATTTGGAGGTCCCTGTACAAACTGGCTCTATTTTACCTGAGTTGCCCCCCCTCCAGTGTGTACTCCGAAAGAGTGTTTAGTGCAGCCGGGAACCTTGTCAGCGAAAGGCGTAGGAGGTTGCTTCCACAAAATGTGGAGAAGATGATGTTCATAAAATGAATTATCAACTCTTCCAGGGAGACCAGCCTCCAGAACGTACAGAGGGACCTGTGGTTCCTGCAGGGACGAATTAATACTCTGTGAGGATGAGGATGTACACACTGAAGAGGGTGAGGAATCGGTGGATGTGGAGGATGAGGATGACATCTTGCCTCCGTAGAGCCAGTTTGTGCAGGGACAGATAAATTGCCAGCTTGTTTTGTGGGGGCCCAAACGAACCAATCATTTCAGCCACAGTTGTGTGGCAGACCCTGGCGCTGAAATGATTGGTTTGTTAAAGTGTGCATGTCCTGTTTATACAACATAAGGGTGGGTGGGAGGGCCCAAGGACAATTCCATCTTGCACCTCTTTTTTTTCTTTGCATTATGTACAGTTTGGGGCCTAGTTTTTCAATGCCATCCTGTCTGCCACTGCAGTTTCATGCCTAGATGGGTCACGTGTTTGTGCCGCCCACTCGTGTCGCTTAGCATAGTCATCCAGCTACCTCGGTGCAACCTTTTGGACATAAAAACACTATTGTGAGGTGTGAGGTATTCAGAATAGACTGGAAATGAGTGGAAATTAAGGTTATTGAGGTTAATAATAGCATAGGAGCAGAAAAACCTACAAATTCTGTGATTTTAGCTGTTTTTATGCTTTTTTTAAAAAAATACAGATCCAAAACACAAAACCCAGAACCCAAAACACGGAAGGGTGGTTTTGGCAAAACCAATCCAGATCCAAAACACGAAGAAAGATCCAGATCCAAAACCAAAACACAAAACACGAAAAGTGGCCGGTGCACACCCCTAATTGTTACCTTACATAATAACTTATTTAACGTATATAAAAAAAACTATAGAGAGCATAATGTCTTCCCTTGAGATTAGACAGGAGGGGTCCTTCTACAATAGGATAGACAGTGTATAAATTAATCTAGCTAACCCAGTGCAGAAACATAACAGCTTTGGTAGCAGGAAAGTGCATCTCAGCAATACAGTATATCTCCTTTAATCCTCAGCAACAGGGTTGAACCTTCACACTAACAGCAAAATACACTGTACACTATCAGAGGTGGCAATAACTATTTAGAGAACATGAATAAATATATATATATATATATATAAACTGTATATATATACTGTATATATATATATATATATATATAAAGTGTATATATATATATATATATATATATATATAAATATATACATATATCCTGCTTTGTTCCATAGCAATGATAATCATTTTATGGCATAACTGCCCGATGAAAGCCCGATTTCAGTGCTACAACAGCACCATCCTCATGGGCACTGAAAGGTCTGTCATAGCTATGGAGCAAAGCAAGATTGGGCATATTATAGTAATGACCTCAGTGGCTGTAGTTGCAGGCATCCGCGGAAGCCAGATTTGTTACCCTATGCTAATGCAAGATTCCGTTTAACTAATGTGTGCAGTGCCAGATTAAGGTCTATATTGGCCTGGAGCTGAGATTTATGAAGGGCCTATTGTGTATCGCTGCAGAGGGTGTGACCAGTGCTCCGGCGGTGTGACTAGTGATGTGCTGTGTGTGTGTGGTCTGCATAGGGGGTGTGGCTAGTCCTATTGAGGGCATAGATAGCGCCCACCTTTTTGTGAACTATATTGTCTGCCTTTCCTTTTCAGATATCTGCCGTGGTTTCTCAGTTTCCGGCCAGAAGGCAGCCCCAATAAGTTTGTATGGGGGTTTGGGGAAAGACCCTCTGGATCCCTCACCATCTGCTCTTGAAGATGCAAGCTCAAGCTTATGGCGGGCATGCGCAGTAAGCGCACAGACAGAACCCATGTCCCGGCAAGAGATTCTTCCTAAATTTGCATGAAAATTTTCATTGTCACGTTGCTAATTTAGGCAATAATATCATATCCCATCCGCATTTAAAATGCGGGATATGGAAAATCTGCCCCCTTTTCTCACAGTATGTCACCGCCAATTACAGATATTATGCCTTCACGGAGCTGCTTTGCCTCTGCGTGCTGTTCCATTGGGTGCGGTGGGGCAGGACATAACACAGTACAGAGGAGGTGCTCTATAAGATGCAGGGAGGGCTTGTGAAACCTTTCATATCACCCGCCGAGAGTTCCTTCTGTGACATGCTTCGGTCCCCTTACATGAGCCTCAAGTTCCTGTACCCTCCCAAGTTAGCACTGTACCCTTGGGGCACCATTATTATATTAAATAGCCCACCATCAGATAAATATACATGTTATTAAATAAGGTGAGTCACCAGCTGATGTTCTTATAATAAGGACGTAACCTGAAACCAGTTATATTTCCAAACACACTTTTCTGTCATCTTACATGGAAATAGACAGTCTGAGACATGCATACTGGTATGACAGGTACAGTGTGTTCCTACACATGTTACATTGGTCGTGCATCCACTTTACAAGTAAAAAATCTGTAGCACTAATGCCGGGGTTTGTGCGTCTGCAAGCGGAAACCCATACTGCCCAATGAATTTGTACCACTCTCCGCAACCATCATCATCTGTATCAGTACTTGCACCAGACCCATGCTAGGTGCAAGAGATCCATCAGAAGCGAATTTCCAATACCTGTACGTATTCCACAGAATCGCACAGAGCATTAGATACACGCCCACGACACTCCCACAAGTCAGTTCCCAGTTCCATAATGACCTACTTCATGGAAAGGCAGATCCGGCAAAGATTCCTCTGATTCAGAATATCACAGAGATATGCAAAAACGTAAATTTACACCCGTGCATGCAAAAACTCACCATCTCTGCCCATGAGCAGAGATCTGCCTGTCTTAGAATCAGGCTTATTAGATAGATAGATAGATAGATAGATAGATAGATAGATAGATAGATAGATAGATAGATAGATAGATAGATAGATAGATAGATAGATAGATAGATAGATAGATAGATAGATAGATAGATAGATAGATAGATAGATAGATATAGAACTCCAAGGTATGATTCAAAATGGTTTGATATATTAATTTTACAGTTACAATGTTGACATTCATCATTTTCGTTATGTAAATTATGTAGACACGGACTATGTCGATATTCAGCTTGCTGATGTGGATATTATGTCGATACTATTACAACGTCGCCATTCAGGTTTTCTTCTACTTCTGTTCCTAACCTTACCAGCAGCCATAACCCTAACTGAGAACCTAACAACCTAAAGTCCGGGTACACACTAAACGTTGTGTACCCAGTGCGATATTATTAGCGGCGGGACCCGGCAGGGGTGCCAGCATCAGCAAGTGCATACACATTTGCCGATGCAAGTAGCGACGGAGCGACAGCGGAGACCATGCAGCAGTCAGCAGCATGGCCCCCGCTTACGATATCTCCTGTCGGACCTGCATGCAGGTCCAATGGATGATATCGCTGATGACGCACGGGAGCACGCATCATCAGCGACATTGCGGGTACACACTGGCGATGTCCGGATCGAATGACATATCTTCTAGTGTGTACCCGACATAAGCCTCCTGGAAATGTTAACGATGTTGAAATTTTAACCATGTTGACATCATCAATGTTGACCTGTGAATGTTGATGTTAACCACAGACGTAGTGACTATGTGACTGCCAGTGTTTAAGTGTTTATTGAGCTTGAGTGTTTTTTCATTTCTGGCACCCTCTTTTTTTTTTAATATATATGTATATTGCTGCCGGACAGAGCAGTAGATAAAGAGAGGGATATGTGTGTATACATGTTACCCTGAAAAAAGAATGCATGTGCACTCTGAAACATTGGTATGTACTGACATGAAGATTTATCTATAAGACCTGGAGTGCCACCTATCATTTCAACTTGAATCTATTATCTACAACAGATAAAGGCACCTGGGCACTATCACATTGGATATAATCTGAGTGCCAGTCCTACTACCATTGTTTATATCTATCTATCAATAGAGACAGATATATATATATATATATATATATATATATAATACACACACAGCAGCACCAACATTACACCAACCTGTGAATGCATGTGATGGCAGCTCTGTGTCCATGTAATTTCCACCAGCAGCTCAGCCTGTGTGGCTTCATTTTCTTCATAATTTAAGTGCCCAGGTGCCAAATTCCCTCTCAGTAGTTGCCAAGGAAGAGGTGGATGGTGAATAGGCAGAGCCTCAGATACCCACGGGGGGCTGGGATACTGGTATCAGCAGGTAGGTGGGGCTTCAGCAAATGGGCAAAGCTTCTGTAAACATGCGTAAATGAACAGGGCTTTGGACAGCTGGGGTGAATAGGTGGGGCTTCGGTCGTCTGAGGTGATATGTGGTCTGACACAGATTAGGATGGAGATACACAAAAATGTGTAAATTCGCCTCTGCGCAAGCTCTGTATCAGAGATGTGCGCAGACTCCCATGTTTTGGTTTTGAATCCAGATTCATCTTCGTGTTTTGGTTTTGGGAAACTACCCTCATGTGTTTTCGATTTGGAAAACCACCCTCACGTGTTATAGTTTTGGATCTGTAATTAAAAAAAACAGCTAAAAGGACATCATTTTGACCTGTTAGCATGCAATCTAAAATCCGAGTTCGGTTTTTAAATCTGAGTTCCGAGCTGCGGGAAGATCTAAACCGGGACTCAGTTCGACTCGGCACCCCAAAGTAATTTCAACTTTGGACTCAGTTCGACTCGGAACCCCTAAATTAGGTTGTTGTCAATTCTCTGAGAACCGGACCAGCAGATCTCTGCTCTGTATGCAAAAACTCACTGTTTGTGTCCGTGCTAAGAAACCCGTTCAACTCAGAATCAGGCCCTATTTGTGGATTTATAGCCAATACTCAGCAGGGGATTCTGTAATGAAAATATGGTGTTAAATAGGGTTAATATGAAACTATTATGCCCTAAAACATGCAGCTGTTTCGCTACTTAACATTCTTATGCTCGTCAGTCCCTGTTGACAGATGCATTTTAAATGTCTTGTTAGTTGAGGGGAGCAGTTTTAGCACTGCGGCTATTTTCTGTGATTTCATAAATGGAAAGCAAAGAGAACGTCTGAATTATTTTCAAGTGAAATATACTGCACCAACAGACACAGAAGGTGGTAGAAGTTTGTTTTAATGTTGGCAATACGAGCAATTGCTATATGTTCAGAGAATGTCGGCCTGTGCATTAGACAGCCTAGCACAGCTTTACAGACATATAAATTATCATTGCCCCATAGCCCTTGGTCATTTTTATGATCCAATTTCTTTTTTTAAGTGCAGCATTTATAGAATGGAGCACAGAATTGTAAACACTAGACAAACATTAATCTTCAAAGTAAAGTGAAATAGACTTAAGCTCACAAAAGCCATCAGAGCAATGCCAAAAAATATGAAACTGCGCTGAAAAGAGACTCTTAAGGTCAGTAAAAGATCCAAGTCTCGAGTATCAAAAGAGAAGAAAACATTTACATAGAGTGTTCTTTATTGCAATGTTTCCGTAATGTGAGTGAAGACTGGTACAAATAAAATGTAACCAGTGATATAAGTATATTGCCATACTTATTCTCCACATAGCTTATTTGAAGAGGTTTAAAAACATAAATGGGAGCAATTGAATAACATAAGCAATTTCTGCTACTTGTGATGTACAAGCACTCAGAAAACATATGGAGACAAATAGACCTAAAATGTGAGCGCTAGAGGTTGTTCTCTTTTCTTTTCAAACTACTAAAATTAATAAACCACTTTTTCTTTCAGTGCAGCACATGCTGTATAGGATATACATTGTCTAAAGCAGAGATTCCCAAACTCAGTCCATAAGGGACCCTAACAGTCCAGGTTTTAAGGATATCCATACTATTTTGCAAATGCTTCATAACAATAGCCTGATATGACTTGTTTCTAATCCCTTCATAACAAACCTCTGTAAGCACTACGTCTTTGATTGTGGTCATGGAGCACTGCAGGTGGACCTGTGGATTGACATCTCTGGTGGTGTAATACTCCAGTTCACTATTGATGATGAGAGAAGTCTTGGGGCCGGTGCAATGATGTCCTCAGAGAGAGAGGTGTGTGTGGTTGTGTGTGTGTGCTCCCTACTTACCGAGTGCAGCCAGAACAAGTCTCTAGAACACAGCCACCAGCACCTCCTTTCTCCACCCCCACAAGAGAAAGCCACCGGCACTCTCAACAGTAGCTCCGACGTACTCCCATCACCCTGCAGCAGCAGCAGATCTCAACCGGCGACATCACATCCCAAGGCATGTTAATGGCTGCCGACACTGTAGCCCTGTTTAGAACCTTGGGGCCCCACTAAACCTTTGGGCCTGGGACAGGAGTACTCATTGTACCCCCTATCGCTGGGCCTGGGTGCTGATGATCTGCTAATCTAAATTGTAAAGGAATACATGTGAGTACTTGACTTACAGAGAACCCATGGAGGAAGCCACACATGATGAAGAAACATGTTTTAATTTGTAAACAGTTTGATTCCTATATTTGTATGTTTATAAATTTGTGTTACCTTTATTTGACTATATTGATTCTACTGATACTGTAGCAAAGAGGTTTTCAACTGCTGTGGAGGCCAATGAATGTGTTTTTATGTGGGAGCCAATATGTATGTGTTTTCATAGGTTGCACACGCTGCATTGCCAGATAGTGTGCATTGGCAATTTAAAACATTTACGTACCAATGTCACACATTCCTGTATTATACACAACTAGACTTGTCCAGAGCCATATATAAGGCCACATGGCCTGGGGCCCATCATGAGAAGCAGAGAATGTGTGACCATGGCAAGTTCTATATTAGCGTGTACACCCCCTAAGCTATAAGAACCAAAATCTCCCTACATACATGAATGTAGAAAAATGTTAAGATTTTGGGAGGAAAATAGAAATTTTACTTTAATACTTACAAAATTATGCATCTCTGGACTTGAATACTGCTTGTCAGTTGGATATGGTTTTCTTCCCTCTTTAAATAAAGTCAGTCTGCAGTGTCAGCCTCAGATGATGTAACATGATTCTGAGTCACTAATTGGGGGGAAGGTAGTCTAGGTGGATTTGGGCTCTGTGTCCTCAGTGCTGGCATTGGTTTCATAATTTTAGAACGTGTGCCCAGGTACCATTGATTAAAAAATGTGGGGTCCTACATCAATGTGTCTGGGTCCTATCATAATTTATGGTTTTGTGTAAAGTCTATAATATATATAAAATAATGCCATCAGAACTCTTAGATATCCCTCAAACCTCACAACATGTTATCAGATGTCCATACGTCTATTAAATGGCCATCTGCCCTCTCTAAGATGCCTTTTACAGTATTTGCCCATAAGATCCCTCATATGCCCTCAAACCTACCTACATGCACTTTAAATGACAAATGGACATCCCCATATACAATCAGACCACCTCTCTTGCTAGTTCAAAGATGCACATCAGATCCCCCTACATGCCCACTCTTCACATAACTTTTGTATGCCCATCATATCTACCTACATTCCTTCAAACCACCGGCATACCCCTTATAATGCTAATCAGACCCCAAAACATGCCCCTATGTGCCACCAAACTTCCTCCACATACCCATTAGACATTCAAAGAAGGTCTCTCATTTCCTCACTTTAACAGTTACCTCTAGAGAATGTAGAGAATGCTGTATCCCATGGAGTAGAAGGGAGAGCAGGAGAGCACACTCTCCTCATCTCCTGATTTGATAGCATACCTAAGTTAAGAGCATCTGATTGGCATTTGCCAGCTCCAAAGAGGCAGTGAATGGTTATGACAATAATACTATATGATTGGACTCAAGTCCACCTGCAAGGCTGCCTGCAACTGAAGATGACCTTGATGGTGTACAAGTGGAATGAAGTCAGAGTGCCTAGGAAGCATGGTGCATCCTTGTCATGCTTACCGCTCTCTCTGCCTGAATCAGAGTTGTATGGTATTTCACAGTCACAATGTAGCAACTAATTTGCCAATGCAGCAGGAGGCATCTGGTGTAAGTAGACACCTCCTGACTGCATCACAGATCTGAGTGCTGTGTCCTAAGACGCAGCATTGGATCTTTGCAAGACCATCGGCTATCAGAATTAGGCTCTCTGTCAGCAATGTCTAAAATGCAGCAGCAGGTGAACAGGCTGAAGGCAGTGAGACCAGCCATCATTATGTTGCCATGATGATGAGACTACTTTTATGGGAAGCTGCAGTCCCATCTATCTCATTGTTAATCTGTCCTTGTTATAAAATACACCTGCCTGTATTAATTATTAAACATATATTTTTTTTATTTTCTTTACACTGTTCATAGTACCGATGCTCCAGTCATCCCCCCTCTTTCCCATAGTCACACGTATTCGTGTACATTCTAGTATTTAAATATTCTTAAACTGGGGAAATTAAACTGGAGAACAACACCACCCCAGACATATGATCAGATAAGTACAACTTTTTCTTGTCTTACTACTGTAGGTGGAGGACACAATTTTATAGTGCTTACATAGAATCCCAATCTACACTACCAAGTGCCAGGGCCGGATTATAGGCGGGGTGGTCGTCCAGTAGCCCCCGCACATTGTGGGCCCCCACCCTGCTGCAAACATTGGCTGGAACTTGGCCACTCTGAACTCTACATGGTTGTCGCCTGGCAGCAATACACAGCATATTCTTTCATTTATGGGCCCGACTGTGACTGACAATGTTAACCCCGTCCCCTTGTTACCGCAAATAGCGGGTGTATGGGCAGGGGGCGTGGCCTATTGCTGAGAAGTGCCCGCCCCATCATAAAGATGCTGCTGCTGCTACAACAGGTAGTGAGTGTGTGCGCACTCTAAATCCTTTCATTTCTCTCACTCTCTCCCCCTCCCTCTCTCTTCATCTTACTCTCTGTCTCTCTCCCTCTCTGTCTCACTCCCTCTCTACCTCTCTCTCCTTTCTTTCCTCCCTGTCCCTACTACCCTCCTTCTCTCCCCGTCCTTCCTTCCTCTCCCTCTCTCCCCCTCCCTATCCATTCCTCTATCTTTCCCTCACTCCATACCTCTCTCTCATTCTCATCCCTCTCTTCCCTCTGTCCCTCACTTATATATATATATAACACTTTTAATAGCCAGTGTGCAGCTTCCTCACATCCATAGAACATTAGTGTCCATACATATATGTCCACACCTGAAATAGGAACACTATACAGCCACAAATGTCCAAATATTCAGACTGCTGCTCCCTTTTTTAATTCCGCATCCCACGGGTAAATAAACTGTCAAAAGAGAACAAATGGGGTGCTCCATAGTGCATGCAATATTTAATTCAAGTACACACTAAAACTCAGGGCCTGATTCAGACCCACTCGCGAATGCAGGACGCTTGCAAGCGGGTCGATGGTGCCCTACTGCGCATGCGCACGACGGAGGGAGCTACGTCATGCGCAAGTGCGAGACCCGGCTAGCGACGGGGTAGCCGTCGCTCCAGGTCTCGCACCAAAGGGGGCGTGCTGTCAATGTTGATTGACAGCACGCCCCCTTTGGTGGGCGTGCCGGGGGCGTGGCTACCAGATGGAGGCATTCCCATGGGAACGCCTACCATCTGAAGCCGGCCCCACTGACATCAGTAGTGATGTCAGTGGGAGTGATTTTGGCTCTGATAGAGCCAAAATCACTCCAGGGCTTGCGGCAGCGAGACCCTACCGCAGGGTCTCCATCGCAAGCCCGATGGTCGCGATGGTCTTGACCATCGCGACCATCATCATGGACGCTCGCTATAGCTGTGGGTGGTCACCCACAGCTATGCGAGCATCCAAGAGGCTGCTCCATTTTCATGTAGGAGGGCCCTGATTCAGAGCGAGCGCTCTGGTCAGAGCGTCCGTCTCTCAATCAGGCCCTCAGTCTCCGTGCGGCTGGCTGGGTTGTGAGCCCGAGTTTCAAGCAGCGGTGATGATCCAGTATTTATATATATATTTCAATCAGGGGCATCGGAATGATTTTATGTTGGGGGGCATAGTGGTCACTGCGTGAGGTCATGGCAATGTTATTGATGGGGCCCTCACAATTTTGTTGCCCGGGGGCCCCCACAAACCTTAATCCGGCCCTGCCAAGTGCAGTAGTATCTGCAAGTATGGCTGATGCTTATGATAATGTCTCAGTTACCAAAGATAAATTATTTGCAGAACTTCTCAGAAAAACCTTGCAGTGCTTTTTCTTTTTATGTTCAGTAGTCCATTAATGTTTTCACACTTTACTTCATTTTATAGCAAAATGTGTTGGCAACATTGACATTTATAAAACATGGATACTAGAATGTTCTGCTGCTGTGCAAATTATTTCCCTAATTATCTAAAGGTTCAGAACTGTGGTTGGTCTTGACAACAATGGATTTTACAAATGAGATAGTAGGGCTATTCTGTTGTGTGTTTCAGAGTTCCTGAGTTGGGCTCTACACAAGATTATCCTGTCTGACTTCCCTAAGCCTTGAATTTAAATTGAAAAACATTTTTGGCAGTTAATATATTAATGTTCAAAAGTGGTCGAAGCACAGTAGTTGTGGGATGGTAGAAGCTTCCTTTAGATAATATGTTAGTGAACAAAAATGTACTGTAGGAGCACTTATATTTTGGCTGTCTGGTATGTAAGTTGTGGTGAGTGAAACAAATGTGTAGTAATTGTATATTGCCAGATGAAATGGATAACAAATGTTTATAAAAATGTGTGAATAAACATTTGTCAAAAAACAATAATAATCAAAAAATAAGTAAAAAAAATAGGTTAAAATTAACAAAACTAAAAATACAATTTAAAAATGTTAAATAAAATGTAAAATTGACAATAAAAGTGTTATGGTAATTTGTATACAGGGTTGAATTGTAAAATGGGGGCTATGTGTGTATAGGTTGTATCTTATATGAGCTGTATTGTGTATCTGCCAGTAAGATGGTTGAAAGGGGGTAGAAAAAGGGCCATATTGTCAGACCCTTGGATGATTGGTCCTTAGTTTTGACTTCAGTAGCCGAAGGTCTAGGGTGAATCGGAGGTAGGAGACAGGGTGGCTGGATATAGGTATTCCTCATAGGCTATTCCCAGATGTTTATGAGACCTAGTCCAGGACACAGAGCCTAATTAATTCAGTGGTGTTAACCAGTGACCCCTCCAAGCGGGATATGGGTTTTTGCAGCACCAAGTGAACAGGTCACTGCCCCTAGAGTAGGTATATGAGAATAGCAAGAAGACAAAAGCAATACTGACTAAACTAGAGAGCCAGAAGCAAGTGGTGAAGGTACTGGCAATACAGTCTCTGACTAGCAATGGTACGGTTAGGAGATGACAGAAGGTGAATGGGTATCTAGACGCCAAGTAGCGATGTGACTGTGACAACCTTGGATGCAGAATAGTGGTGTTAGCCGACAGTGAATGCCAGATGCTGGATAAAGGTGTTATAGCTGGTAAGTATCAAGATGCTGAATAGAGGTGTTATTACTGGTAGTATCCAGATGCTGAATAGAGGTGTTATAATGGGTAGTATCCAGATGCTGAATAGAGGTGTTAGAACTGGTAGTATCCAGACGTTGAATAGAGGTGTTATAACTGGTAGTATCCAGATGTTGAATAAAGGTGTTATACTCAGGGTTGCAACTAGTAGAGAACACTTAAGGTAAGTGTGGAGCCTTAGGATGCAGTCTCAGCGAGTAACCACAAGAGAAGCTAAGTTGCACAGACAACTTCCTGTTCCAGGAGTCAGATTAAAATACCCTTAGGTAGCTGATCATTGGTCGAATGAGGCAGCTGACCAACCACAGACTATCATTGGAGGATACCAGCCAGATGACAAGAACCAACATGGCGGCGTCCATGTCCACGCTAATGGAACCAAGACGCGTACATGAGAATTCTAGCGGACCCCGGGGAGAATGATCAGCTACTACGGGACCCTAGGATCCCCACACCTCGGAGCACGGAGACGCCGGTGCAGGGATAAGTAGCGACCGATTCCAGGCCGCATCCTGACACAGATGTGAAATAGGATATAAAGCTAGTGAGGGCAAATATGAGAGAGACAGAGAAGCAGGGGAGATGGTGGGAAAAATAGTTACAGGAAGATAAGAGCAAGGTGAAAGACGATAGAAAAAGTGTAATGAAGAGGAAATAGTTTCACCAAGAACAGTAATCACAGATTGAATGTTTATAGCCCCTCTGGGGAGATGGTGCATGGGTAGCTTTAATAAAAGCTTATAATACGAAGTGTCAGAGGGTTCACAAACCGCTTTGTGAACCTGTTGGCACTCTGCTCAAAAGAGGGCATTGACATCATCGGCCTGCCACTACCGCGTCCACTGCTCACATTTACTAGCCAGACAGCGCAGCTTAAGGAGACGCCTCCCTCAACTAGGAGCAGCCAATAAGTTCCAGGAAGCTTGGAACAGATAGGGAATGACAGGGATATAACCCTGTTCCTTATTAAAAGCATTTATTAAAGCTACCCATGCTACCCACTAATTGTCAATTTTACATTTTATTTTTTTACCTTTTACATTTTTCATTTGTATTTTTAGATTATTTTTAACCTATTCTTTAACTTATTTTTTGATTATTATTATTTTTTTACTATTTTTTAATTTCATCCGGCAATATACAATTACTACACATTTTTCCACTCACTCTATCCTACAAACCAGACAGGCAATAATAACTGCTGCTACATCTTTGTTCACTAGTTAATAATAATAATAATAATAATAATAATAATAATAATAATAATAATAATAATACATTAAGTATTATTATTATTACTATTATACAACAAGTGAACAAAGTTATGGCTTTCTCCATAATTTTGTGAGAATATTTGACAGTTTTTATTTCTCACAATTCATATTGCCATCTCACAGGGGGATGCAGTCAGTATCCCAGCAAGCGGGATGCCGACGGTCTGAATGCTGAAATTCTGGCAGGTCGGGATCCCGTCACCAGTATTCCGACCGCTGGAAACCTGAAGGTAAGTATTGGGATGTTAAGGGGAGGTTAGGGTTAGGTAGCAGGGTTAGGACTAGGCATTATGGGGAAGGTTAAGGTTAGGCACCGGGTAGGGAGTGATAGGATTAGGGTGCGGGGAGGAGGAGGTAGGGTTTAGGCACTAAGGGGAGGTTAGGTTTAGGCACCAGTGATGGGGTGTTAGATTTAGGGTATGGGGAGGGGGTGTTAGGTTTAGGCAGTAGGGGGGAGGTTAGGGTTAGGCACTGGGGAGGGTGGGTTAGGGTTAGGGTAGGGGATAGAAAAATACTTACCATAACTTCTTATGGATGTTGGGATTCTGGCTGTCGGGATGCCGCTGTCGGTATTCTGACCAGTGGCATCCTGACAGCTGAGATTTCCTGAGTCAATGAACAGCCCAATTGCTTAACCAGTGGAGTGATGTTATTGGTGTTATATAAGTTACAGCAATACTCACTCTTACATACTGGTTTGATGGAGCATAGCTTGAGAAGAGCAGTGTGATATACAACTCACCAGTGATTGTATCTGGTGACCATGCAATTGTACAGGGATGCTGGAAGGAATTGCTGGTGGCAGCAATACAGGGGTCTCTCTGGAGCTAATTGTGAGAATGCTGTTTCCCACTGAGAAACTCAATACAATGACAAGATAGCACCACACATGTGCAGTAGCTAAGTTCAGCAGCCACCTTGGAACAGTGAATTAAACCTCCCTGGTGGAAAACAATGGATTGTTTGCAGTAGCGCTCTCCAATTTCAAATATGAATAGGTGGCAAACCTACCAAATTAATGCTGTGGGAAAGAGTAGGATTAAAATGAAAGATTCTCCTTGCATTTGAAAGCTGAGCACATGCGTAAATTGATAAGGAGACAGCTTACATTCACTCTTGCATTCTGGGTGTATATACCGTATGTACTTTGTTCTCAGTTGTCACATTTAATTAGAAGCCTGCAACTAGCAATACTGTTTAGAAAGGGAATATGGGTTAAGCAATCAAAAAACCAAGATAAAATGTAAACATTAACTAAGGAATGTATTCACATACATAATAGCAACCGTAACAAGAGAGAAAAAACCTGTGAGTTCACACACTGGGACAAAAATATAGTTATACTTACCATCTTTCTCTTCATGACAGGCTGGCAAATAAACAAGTGGTCTGTCCAACAGATCAGGTGATGTGAAGTGTGGTGTATAGAAGGATAAATACTCTCTATGTGGGGAAAAAATATTCATAATCTGTGCTAATGCTCAGACTTTCTACCACAATGGGATGCTATTACAAGTCTTGGCGTATTATACAAGAGAATGAACTTATAAAGGAGTATGTGGGGGAGTCTGATGGCATATAAGGGGCACCAAGAGGGGTCTGATAGCACATACAATGTACCAAGAAGAACTTGTTGACAAAAAAGGGGCACCAAGAGGGTCTGTGTGTGAGGGAATGTGGCACCAGCGTGACTACTGTGCACCATTACTGTTGCTGTGAGGCACACTTCTGGAGGGGGTTAGGGGCAAAGGCAACCTGTTACTTTGCAGGGTGAGGTTTCCTATCAAGTTGGAAAAGCTTCAGTCAACACCTCACTCTCCTTACAAAGAACCACTTCTCATTGCTTTTGTAAAATTGAAGTAATAACACCTTCCTGGTTTTATTTGGTTGGCAAGACTGCAGTCTAGATGCACTGATGTCTGATGCAGAAAGTTAACCTAGCTACATAGTTGCCCAGGGTTTCTAGGGAAAGGGGTTTTTCAAATGTTAGATTTTGAAAAAACAAACCCACAAAAATTTGTCACAATCAATCAGCACCAAACACTTTTTTGTGATTGTATTTTTGGGAACCATGTCTATTTATTATGCTTCAAAGGCACTGTAAAACTCCTATATACCTGCACAATACATAAAGGGTGCAATTTAATTAATGCAGATGGTTGTGAAGTCTCAGAGAAACCATGAAAATGCCATCACGTCACAGCCATCAACATTGTGCATATTCCATCATACCCCATAGAGCTGCACTGGAAAATGTGTTATGTTGAGGAGCACGATTCTGTTCTGTGTGCACTCACGCATCACTGAGAATTGAATTGCCCCCATATAGGGGAATTCAATATGGAGCGAAAACTCAGTTTTTGCATTAATATCGCACCTATGACGTCATTATCGCAGGTTTTAGTTTTACACTGTATTCAATTTCGAAAAAAAACGGGGATAACTTTTCACTGAATAGGTGGCAAAAAAAAGTGCAGAATTGGGGTTTAGTGGTGCAGGCTTAAAAAAAATAGCCTGCACCTCTGGGATTGACATTTTAAAAAGAACTGTGTCAAAAAAAATAATAAAAAAAATAGGGACACCCCAAAAAATTAATTTAAAAATTGGGGTGAAAAAAAAAATGGGAAAAAAGTGTTTAAAAATAGGGAAATAGGTTCAGGGCTATTCTGCAAGTATGCGGCAGGTGTATTCTAGAATAGGCTATTAGCGGCAGGTGCATAGTTGCAGAATTTTTAAAAACTTATTTTAGGGACATAAAAATATGCTAGTACCCATTTTCATGTACCCCAAATTTGATGGGACCACTTAAAAAAACGAAAAAAATAACCTAAGTGCTCTTCTGCAAAACTTCTTCAATGTCTGGAAAAAAACACCTGCTGCGGCTATTTAAATCCCCGACTTTCATTTGCAGGCTAAAACGGGGGTACCCATAGTGATTCCCCATGTTTTTACAACTTTAGGGGTGTCCTACAATTTTTTCCAGGAAAATTTCGTAGTTTATCGCAAATCCCACTTCGCCAGATCCCGTTTTCGTTAATTTTATATTGAATGCGGGGATAAATCGGGCGCGCGCCCGATACTTTATCCCTGAAAAATCTCCGATGTGGAGCGAAAAGTCAAGCACGCACTTTTCGCTCCCATATTGAATACCCCTCATAGTGTCTAATCTAATTAAGGAAACAAAAATAATGAATGCATGAAAATTTCCTAAGTCCCTCTACCGTCAACTATCTATCTGGCTCCCAGCTATTTTCTTATTTGTCCCCTGCATGACACATTTTTCCTTATATGCCACCTACTTGTTTACCAGTCCATTGACTCTTTTACTTTTACTGATTCTCCATCCCTGCAGCTTTGTCATTGCTGACAGACTGCTGCAGATGCCTACGTTCTGCCTACAGCTGCAGCCTCCAACTGCTTTTAGGCCCTATCCCAGCTACCCGAATCATATTTCTTGCCAAAAAAGTCACCATGGAGAGAGGTGAGAAGAGGACTCAGTGGCACTCCCTAGGTAACAGCATCCTGCAGGTACAAACTAGCTGCTGCTCCCTGCCATAGAGGTGATAGAGCAGAGTGCTGTGCTGGAGCAGGGTGCAGATTCATTTGGGGGTGGTCCTGGTCATTTCTGGTGCTGAAAATAGAAGCGTGTGGACAGTTAAGTCCACATTTCCTGTTTTTTAAAGCCACAGTTCCCAGTTGCTGTTAAAACAAATTCTAAAAATGTATCCCGAAAACAATAGTGGGCGGCACAAGTGCCCATTTACTTGCATTATAATTTCATGATTACAATCCTGATAACCTGGTACAGTGGGTAGCATTGTAAGAACTATACATGGGTCTTGCTGCCTTACAAATCCTTCTGACAGTAATAAACAATTGCAATATAACATTTTGTAGGTGGGAAGTCATCTCCAAAATGGTAGGATAAACATGTTACTAGGCATAAGCATGATTTCCGAGTATGAGAAGTCAAACCCCACTACCACTTTGTTTAGAGAGAATGTCTTAATGTGAAAATCCTCAGGCGGTACTGACAGTCACATATCTGAAATGTACATCAATGATATTTCAGCCCCCTGGCCAAAAAGGCTAAAGAGAACAGTAAAGTAGTCAAACACAATGCGAAACTCAGATCTGAAACCACACTCTGTAAAAAAGTGAAGTGTCTAAGTAAAGCTGCTCTGACCCAAGTTAATGCATGTCTATGTCCACTCTATCTCTCTGATACACTAGAACAAATAATGTAGACAAGCTAGTGTATGGGGAGTGCCAGCTCATGGACTACCCCGTCCCCTCCTTCATGGCCAGAAGAGTAGTCTATGTCCCAGAGGAAGAGAGGGCTGGGGTTGTCCATGACCCAGCAGAGGGGGAGGTTCCATTGTGGCACCTACTGGACCGGCTTCTGTGCATGACTATGAATGTAGAAATCCATTTTCCTGAGTAATCTTTATCCAAGCTTGGTTATTGGTAGGGAAAGGTGCTCCAAGTTTGATTTGCACTTAAACTATAATTCTGTCTTTCTTGGTGGCAATACTAGTGCCAAAGTACTGCTACTGACCACAACAACCTTGGCTAGGCTTGTATTGGCCACACAGGTCAGTCATAGATCTGAAAAGTTTCTTGGATGGCTCGATACCCTTTTCTAGGACTGTGATCGCCTAACCTTTAGGCATGTTTTGACTTTTCTATGAATTATGTACATAACATGCCCCAATTATGTAAATGAAATAAGTTTTGTGACTTCAGGGCTAGCTTTGCCAAACTTTGAAAGTATCTGAAGACACCATTAAATGCCTGACCTATAATCATGGCAATTCTACTGACTGCATGCAAAAGGGTTACAGTATGTTAAAAGAAATTAAGAAATTCACAGACTGGGACAAGAGGCTATATTTCTATTATGGAGCTTCTCAATGAAGTCTGAACTAGCAGAACTACTAACTATAGATGCAAGTGCTGGATCAATTGCTAGACAAATTAGTCCTAAATAAATATAATTACAATAGTGATATACTCATTCTCCATTTGATATAGGCCATAAAGAGTGGCTATGATTAATAATAATTGTAAATGTTACTGGATTATAGTAATTTAGATAAATATCAGTAACATTTGTGGTGTTTTGGGGGTGTGACATGTGGTCACACCTCCAATACACCACAAGTGGGTGTGTGGAATGGATGCCGCTCACTGACACCATATAAGGGGGTGACACCAAAATAGCAGAGCAGCTCTGCTATTTTGGTGTCACCCCCTTGGATGGTGTTACCCGGTGTGGCCTTTACCCCTTCACACAATTGTAAATGTTACTGGATTATAGTAATTTAGATAAATATCAGTAACATTTGTGGTGTTTTGGGGGTGTGACATGTGGTCACGCCTCCAATACACCACAAGTGGGTGTGTGGAATGGATTCCGCTCACTGACACCATACAAGGGGGTGACACCAATATAGCAGAGCAGCTCTGCTATTTTGGTGTCACCCCCTTGGATGGTGTTACCCGGTGTGGCCTTTACCCCTTCACACCCCTAATAATGCCACTGAAGAGGATCCTGTATTGCAAATAGCTTGCTAGTTGGTTGTGAGTGTCTGACAAACATACAAAGGAGGAGCCCGTACTGCAGATTGCTTGCTAGTGTCTGACCCTCACAGACACACAGATTAAAGATTCCTTAATTTCTACCCACTCCAACCGCATACAACTCCTTTCAATGGTGACTAGTGCAGCACAGCTAGAGCTAGCAACCTTCTCCATACACTCTCCTATCTAATATGGCACCTGAAATCACGAGAGAGGTACTTAGGCTGGGTACACACCTAAAGATTTTCTGTCCAACCATCCAACTAGTTGATTGGTTGGAATGAAAATCTGGTAAGGTATGAAAGCAAATGACAATCAGCAATTTGCTCCTAAATGCCGTAAAATGGACAAAAACTGTTGTTTGAACAAATTGTTTAGATCAAACATTTAACAAACTTGTCTGAACGACCATTTTCATTTGTTTTCTGGCATTTAGGAACAAATTGCTGATCATCAGTTACTCCCATACGTTGCCAGATTTTCATTCCAACCAATCAACTAGTTGGATGGTTGGACAGAAAATCTTTAGGTGTGTACCCAGCCTCACAGTATATGTAATCCAAAACACACAAGATCGACATTTCTGGGAAAATTATGTTTTGAAACATGTTTTGAAAACCGAATTTGGTGGAAGGAACAGAGCCATAACTTGGTTTGACTCAGTAGCGTAAAAAAATGTATTTCTGTGGGATATCTCCGAAACCGAACCACTTATCTTTGCTTTCTACATATTTATATCAAATTAAATTGATTTAGTTTAGGTAGTTTCATAATTATTTATTTAACCTACATGATGTAACTATGGCATCTAAATAATACAGACATCTTTTGTTTTAGGGCTTAACTCTAAAAACAAATGGAAATATATGAGTATTAATAGCAATAGCTAGCCAGTGTATGCCAGTATAATACTGCTTTTATACCAAAATTCCGGGTCTGACCAGGTAGTTGGAACAGGTTTCCAATCTGGATCAGACCCTGAATTTCCCCAGCACCGAACCAGGCTATTCCAGAGTCAGCGCCATTCACAACGGACCCGGCTTTTCTGGCGTTGAAGTGGACAATTGGAGATGATGTCATCTCCAAGCGCCACTGAAGCCAGCCAATCAGCAGGCATACAGCACGATCCAGGTCACCCTGACCCAGATCGCGACGTTTATACTGCAGGGTTTCACGGGTTATTCCCATGTTAAACCCTGCAAGTAACCTGGGTTGGATTGCCGGGTCACTCGACCTGGCAATCCAACCCTTTCCCCTTTTACACCAAGGAGCTACCTGAGTAAACCATGCAATAACCCGGGTTTTATCTCTGGTGTAAAAGGGGTATAAGTAACCCCACTATACGTTTCTTTTAAATGTCTATATAAATTGTTGTATTGAGTAAAAATTGCATAAATAAAATCTATGTTTGAATTAGTCTTTGGATTTGCTTTTTTTGGCTAATTATACTGGTTTGCTGTTAAATTAAAAAAAGATATATTTGCTGGCAGACAACTATTGCAGCTGTGTTAAAAGTTGATTTCAGTTGCAATTACTTAAAGTTGACTTAAACAAATGATGATTATGATTAACTTGGGGTTTTTGTTACACCAGATCTGTCGCCAGTGAACATGGATTAAGACTTCCTTGGCTCCTATAGTATTTCTGATTCATTCTGTTGGTACAAATCCACAATATGCTTTTTCTAGCACTTGTTGACATTATCAAAGCAGCCATTTCACAGTGGCATTTACACGTGAATGAATACCCTTTCTGCTTTCCCTCTGCAGTGCTGTATGCATAGCTGCTTACAGTCAAGTGGAAGGATAACTAATGGTTAGTGATGATGAGAAAATAGGAAACAAAAAGTTTATTCTGTTAGCTAAGGTACTTTCACCTCTGCCCAGCTGGTAATAAGCATGATTCAGAAAATGTCCTGTAGCTAGTCAGGCTGAGATGGGACAGCTGCCTGACTGCGGTTTATAGAATTCATATGCCTGGAGGCTGCGCAACTTTATTGGTTACCTCAAGCAATGGAACAACTGCTGTTTCAAATTATACTCATTGGAGCTCTAGTTAAACACAAAACAAAAACATGTTTTGACACCACACCAATTGTGTTCCCAAATTAAACTGTATTTAACACATTTTAAAGCTCTGGATAAAAACAGGGAATTTAAATTAAAATATAAACCATGGAAAAAAAATATAGAAATATTTAGTAAAACAGAAGTTACACCAAATAATTATAGTGTTTACAAATAAAGACTAATCGTGGTTAAATGATTAAAAGTGTCATATGCATGACAAGGCATAGTTCTCACTTCAGCAGGATTTCCCAGTGTTCTAAGGATCATGACCTTGTTATTGGGAATATTAAAATGGTGCAATAAAGTACAGATGTGATGTTACCCACAGCAGCCAATCATATGCTAACAGGCACTAAAAATATGACTGCTAAAAGTGAAAGGTTGTTATGGGACACAGCACTGTTGTATATAGAGATGTGTGCTGACCCCTGTGTTTTGGTTATGGTTTTGGATCTGGATTCATCTTTGTGTTTTGGTTTTGCAAAACCACCCTAAAGTGTTTTGGTTTTTGATATGAGATTTGTTTTTGTTTTTTTAAATTGATAAAAAAATTTAAAAACAGCTAAAATCATTTTATAATAATTTTTGCAATGCAAAGCCCGAAATTTGTATTTAAAATCCGAATTCCAAACCACGAGAAGATCAGAACCACAATTTGTCTCGATCTCCTCAGGAGATCAGAACCGCAACTCGGATCTGTCTACATTCATGAAATTTGAGTGGATTTGGATTTCTGGAGAACCAAACCGTACATCTCTAGTTGTGTATATAGAACCATGTAAAAATAGTGGACCTGTTATGCACTTTTAAAAAATATGGCATGAGCAGCCTTTGGAAAAGCCTATTAATGTGAAATTACTAACACATACACCATTATTGGTAAAATAAGCCATAAATATGCACCATTTCCTTTTCTTTTCTACTTTGGCCAGAGGTTCCCAAACGCGGTCCTCAAAGGCACCCCAACAGTTCAGGTTTTGGAGATATCCATGGTTGAGCACAGGTGGTTAAATCAAATTGACTCAAGTACTAATTAATTCACCTGTGGTCAAGCATGGATATCCTTAAAACCTGGACTGTTGGAGTGCCTTGAGGACCGAGTTTGGGAACCTCTGGCTTTGGCATTGTTGTCTATTCGGAATAACTTCTGTTTAATCAATATGCCCTGTGTGTACAGCAGATAAATGGTGCCTCAGCTATGGAATGCCCCATGATGCCCTAATTGAACAGACAGCTCTGAAAACTAGAAGAAGTAGCTCATCTATGGAGCTGTAGGGAAACACTATGAATGGCTTGCAGCATGTGTGTTTTATGCAGGGGAAACAAGCAAAAATACTACCAACCTGACTCTATGATTGTAAAAACCCTTCAGATCACTATAAACGGATCAAGCCAATGAGGTGTCGATCTTAAAAGTTGGAATATTTCCTACACTTTGATAATGTCATGGAAAATAATGCACTGAGCATGTTTCTGCCTGTCAACCTGATATACACTGTATGCATAGACAAAAAGTGATGCTCATCTGTGTATTGTCACTTGTCTTAAATACTTATCAATTGTCGAAACTAGAAGACAAGAAATTAGCAGCAATGTCCTTTACTTAATTTTGTAGATAAAACATGCAAAAGTCAATAAGTTCCTTAAATGACCTCTACCGATTAACATCTAGGTTGTTATCAATGAGGGTACAGAAAAATAAATAGTCAGTAGATGATTCCAAAAGGTGATGAATCAAGAATGCATGAGGTATATAGGAAAAAATATAGAATATTGATACTGATATTAATGATCAGCATCCAAATATACTGAATAATAGGAAAATTAATTAATTAAAAATGATCAATAGAAGGAATGCTAGATGGTGATTATTAATTGATCAACTATCCACAGGGGCTAGTTGAAAGATGTGGTATGCAATGGATAGCCAGTATATATCTAGTGTCTGTTGAATAACATAGTCTAGTCAATATTGACTAGACTATGTTATTCAATAGACACTAGGGGGTAAATTTAGTAATACCACTATTACACCTAAATTCCGGATCAGACCTGGAATTTAGCAGGCGCTGACCCAGGATATTCCCGAGTCGGCGCCACTGAAGCTGGACCAATTGGTCGGCATGCAGCGTGCTACAGGTCATCATGACCCAGAGCACGCCGTTCACACTGCAGGGTTTCATGGGTTACTCCCGTGTTAAACCCTGTTAGTTACCTGGGTTAGATTGCCGGGTCACTCGATCCAGTGATCCAACCCTCTCCCCTTTTACACCAAGGAGGTACCCAGGTTAACCCTGCAATAACCCGGGTTTTAGCTCCGGTGTAAAAGGGGTATAAGACGGGAGTTCTATTTAGAAGTGATGTTGCCCATAGCAACCAATCAGATTCCACCTACAATCTTCTAGAAGGTGCTAGATAAATGAGAAGTAGAGTCTGATTGGTTGCTATGGGCAACATCACTTCTTAATAGAACTGCCATCTTAGTAAATTTACCCCTAGATATTTACCAGCTGTCCATTGCATACCTCATCTTTCAACAAGCCCCTGAAGACAAGTGATCAATTAATTCATAATCACCATCTATCATTCCTTCTATTGATCATTTTTAATTAATTCATTTTCCTATTATTCAGTATATTTGGATGCTGAACGTCAATATTAGTATCAAATATTCTATATTTTTTCCTATGTACCTCATGCATACTTAATTCATAACCTTTTGGAATCATCTACTGACTATTTATCTTACTGTACCCTCATTGATAATAATCTAGATGTTAATCGGTAGAGGTCATTTAAGGAACTTATTGACTTTTGTATGTTTTATCTACAAAATTAAGTAAAGGACATTGTTAATTTCTTGTCTTCTGGTTTTGACAATTAATCTGTATTTAAGACAGGTGACAATACACAGATGAGCATCACTTTTTGCCTATACATATATATCAGGTGGTTGAGCTCAGCACTACCTTCTTCCTTTTGACGTACTTTATCTGATAGAGTCAGTTATCCAGTGCGGCAGCTTTCCGCTAACACAAAGTGATCATCTCACTCAGTGCGCAGGTACTCCAACCTTTTACTTTAAATGTTTCTGCCAGTACATAAGATTTTTCACACACACACGGCTGGTACTCAGGTATTCAGGGCCTTCTTGTAAGATATCAGCTTGTGAGCCATGAGCAGAGTGTAGGACTTAAGATGGCCATACACCTTAAGATTAACTTTCCAAACATCCAACTAGTTGGCTGGTTTGGATGAAAATCTGGTAATGTATGAGAACAAAAGATTATTGACCATTTGCTCCCAAACACTGGAATACAGATGAAAAAGGTTGTTCAATCAAACTGGTGAAATCTTTTTGATTTAACCAATTTTAACAACAGTTTTTGTCCATTTTCCGATGTTTGGGAGCAATGGTCGATTTTCATTTAAACCCATACATTACCAGATTTTCGTTCCAATAGGCCAAATAGTTGGAATGGGTAGTGCAGTCTGATGGAGTCCCTTGTGATCCTACTGGCATCTGACAAAGGCACCCCACAAAACACTTATCCTCTGGAGCCCTCACAGTGCACACAAGGGGCTCCATCAAACTGCACCAGTGATCGCACGACTGACCCATCTACCCCACAGTTACAGACAGACTGGGAATTAGTTTTGGTTCTAGGTCATCCTTAGGCCTCTTTGCATGTCTGGAAACAGGGTACTAGTGAGAATCTCTGTGCACCCTACTGACTGAGAGTCCCATCCCCTATTATACAGGGGTGCTACCTTGATGCTGTACAGCATTGTATAGAGGAGCCTGAAACACAGATGTAAATAAGCCAGCCAAGAGGAAGGACCTGAGCATGATGCAGAAGGTGAAAAGAAGCATGAGAGGATTCCAAAACTTTCAAAGATTTAGACAAGCACCAACAGAGCTTAGAACACCAGCTGGCAGCTGCAGCAAATTGTCAAGGCTTCAAGTGCAGACTTTAGAGATATAAAGATGTTTGGAATCTAATATTGGCTACACTGCTAACAAATGAGTTATATCCAAGTTATTATTTTGGGTTAATCACGTGTTTGGTATCAAAATTAATATTTCCAACTCCACTAATTTACTGCACTAGGAGATCCTTATTGCTTTTATTTGTTTTATATATTTACAATCAAAATAAATGGCGGCACTCATGGGTCTTGTAGATAAAGAATCAAACTGACAACTGGGTCTGTCTTGTTCGACATTTCAGTCCAAATTACTTTTATCAAGAACACATAACAATGCAATAGTATGTATTGTACCTATATACCAGCATGTCCATGGTGATAGGTGCATCTTCCATGTGTAGTCCATCAGGTGCCGTGTGTATGACGTCATCAGTCTGTACCAGTTGCATGTCACAGCACTGATGTGATGATGTAATTAGCGTGATGATATCACACATCGCGCTGAGTTCAGCAGGCTTCACACAGCATGTGATGATGTCATTAGTGTGATGATATCACACATCGTGCCAAGTTTAGCAGGCTTCACACAGGACTGTCAGGACGGGCATCCCTGGTGGTGTGGAGGGGGAATAGCAGTGAAAGCAGGGTGATAGAGAACCAAGCATCAAGTGATGAGCATGTGTATCAATGGAAAAGAGCACCCTGGTGTTTAGTACAATGAAAGCACAGTTTGACGCGTATCATCTAATGTATAGACTTCATCACCTCTTACAAAATGCCCTCTGTCTGTTAATCACTTGTGAATAAATCCTCATATTTGTTCGCCATTCAATCGCCATGTGTGCACATTGTGGTAAAGAAGCATGTGCAGTCGGGTGACAATCGCTCAACTGTGTAAATATTGGCATAGCATACTTATCTGAATCAGGCCTATAGTCCTCTCCTGTTAGACCCAGCACCTTAAACTGACCACACACATTGTTAGTTTTACTCTGCTTTGGCATTTTAGACTTCTCTTTCTCTGGACAATCACTTTGCACCACAACATCTTGAAAGGAGTTCAAAAAACTTTAGATCACATCCTTGCAACATATTTGTTTTTTCCAGACTGTATGCTCCAGTCTTGTCTTTAGAACTCTCCATCTTGAGTGTGAACACTTGCCACAGGCAACCTTGTTCTTCTAGGAGCATGCTTCTTTTTATTCTCCATATTTTTCTGCACAAAGTATATACAGGGACAGATTTTCTTGTTTTACTGTATCATACTTTGCTTTCAAAAGTATGCTCAACATAGCAATTCACTTTATTTGACACTGCTTGCATGGCAATACAACTAGTAGCATGTATCACAGTAACTGTCACTTGAATTGTCTTTGCTAATGGTATCTTGCTCTGCACCACAACCAGCTCTGATGAGGAAGATTAAAACACTTTTTTTTTAGCATAAATACACATAGCTTTTCCTGTATTAACAGCTTTTCTGTCTACACTCTTCTGCAGTACTACACAGACACTTGCTTTTATTCACAGCAACAACTTTGTAGACACCTTTTATTTTTCTTCCTCACAAAAGAAAAAAGTGTGCACTTAGAACCTCTAGAAAAAATGCTCCATCTATGAACAGGACAAACTCCATTGTCTGTCATTATTTTAGTTCAGACAGAAATAATATTACTGTTTGAAGTTATGTATATATATATGTATATATACACTTAAACGATCACATGTATATACAGTTGCAATTATAAATAGAAACACACACAGCGCATGTTTTGCACTGTAACACAAACCCTGCACACAGCGCACCTTTTACGCTGCATGTAGACACACAATGCATACTTACATAGAATCATGAATATACACGCACTCATAAAAGGTTCCTGCACATTATGGTTTCTATTAAAGTTATTAATTATGATGTAAAATGTATGTATTTGATATTAATGGTATACAACATGATAGACATGGCATGTTTGGTACTAAACTGACACACTGTTTATTTACAGATATCTGAACCTATCAGCGAGGGAGTCGCATCTTGCATTCGATGGTTATGGAATATAGGAAATTATTGGTTAGAATGTATACACTGTAATGTAGTGTCTCTATCTAGTTTAAATCAATTAAAGAAAGACAATGTAATCTGGAGAATTGGGACATACACCTAGTGAACTGTCCTATGAACTACAGTGTACTACCAAGACCAAGAGCAAGAACCAATGGAATTATGTTTGTCTGTCTACATTGTTGTTACCATGATCTGTTAGGGTATATAGCCTGTGTCCCAGTCCCAGTTAGTAGCCATTCTCATGGATGACCACAGACCTCAGGATTGATGACTGTAACTGGGACCAGTGCGCTTGCGTATGTATCGACTGTACCTTATGTATTTAATAATCCTTTGCACTCATTGTTTAGATCAAAGCACGTAATACTCTTTTATTGTAATAATTGCTTTGGAACCACACTCAAAGTCTGGAAAGCAATTATTTCTTCTGCAACTTGCAATGCTAATTAGTGATATTTGGGTATAAAGGTTATTAGGTATTCATAGTTGGGGGCTCATAGAGTGAACTCATGCTACCACAATTCACACGGTAACACACATTTATCAGTCTCTCACCAAAGGGTGGAGGCGCAATACGCAGGAAAGAATGCACTGCTTTCAAAAACCTGCTACCACTTGATGCTGAGAGACCGCTATCCGTTATTGTGTGAGTTAAAGGAGTGCTGACTAGGACCTAGGGACAAGGAAGGAAGGGTTGTTTTCTTTCATTGTTAAAATTTTGTGTTAGAGGGTAATTCGCAAAATAGCATACGCATATTTCCTGTATTGCTGCCACATGTTCAAATGGTCATTGTATGCATAGCGTGATTGCTTGTTAAAACCTCTGAATTATACTGCTATATTAAGGGAAAAGGTTTTATTTGTTTTCTGTGCAGAATTGAAACATGTGATTGTAAAGCGGAGGCTACTGTCAGGTTAAGCCTAAGTTTAAAGCGGAGGCTACTGTCTGTTAAGCCTAATTGAAACTTGGTAGGTGCCTGATGGGACCGTACAAACTACTGGGCCAGTGTACAAAGCAGGTACATTGTGGTTATCGAGAAACTAAGGGGTTTCTTAGTCCGGCACCCATTAATCGCAAAGTCCATTGATCGGTTAGGTTCTTTGGGCAATGCGATCGAACCACATAGTTATATAAACTGTGATTATGAAGTGGGTTGTTGTGGGTGTGAAACTGCTGGCAAGGTTAGGAGTTATTGGAACTCCTAGATGCTACCAGCTGGGAGTAAACTCAAAGTATGAAGCGAGTGATGAAGTTTGGAGTTAAATTCATCACATGTAAAATAATTCACTAGGCGGTTATTTTACTCCTCGTTTATGCACATGGACCATATCGCCTAGCGGGAAAGTGGTGCAAAGTGGGAAGAAGCAAGCGGCTGAAGCTTGGTTTGAATTCGCCACAGTTAGAATAATTTACAATAGGTGGTTATTCTGCTCCTTGTTGTGCAAGCCAACTGTAACGCCAGGCGGGCCGACTGTGCATAATGGGAGCTAGTGCGTGAACGTAGCTCTCTGAAAATCGTTCACCAATCGAAATTCTCTAGAAATTGCTAAGCGTTTTCTCAGATGGGTGCGAGGCAATCTCTAGTAATGGTCGATGATGTGCTGCTGATGGAAGGGCCGCTTGGGTCAGCCAGGTATATTATGTTTAAAATGTATGGTGCGTACGCTACGGCATACTGTAGCATATGGGTCAATATTACCAAGGAATGTAGTAAACCTTTTCCTAAGATTGGTAGCTTTGATTCTGAGGTACTGAATAATGTTAGAAATAGTATATGTTTAGTGAAATCTCAAAAGAAAAGGATACAGTTTAATGATTGTTTAAAGTTGTGGCAGCACGAGGGGAACATGTGGATTAGCGGTGTGCCCGCGATGCAAACTAGCGTCATGCTCACACCACAAGGGAGCGCGTACACAACGCAAAATAGCATTGTGTGCGTGCCACAAAAGAGCACGCACGCATGGCAAGATAGCGTTGTGGAAGGTAATGTTAGTAGCGCATGCACACCACCTCTGCCCTATGCGGATGGGGGTGAAGGTACAGCCAATCTCAAAAACCATAAAAATTTAACAAGTAACTTGTACCCTCTCCTGAGTAACTATAAGGAACATGTTTATGTTGTAATGTCAGCTCTTTCCCATGTTGTCCAAATGTTAAATATACCATCACTGCAAGCACAGGTAACTGACCCACTAGTACCAGTAATGGAGGTAGCCCCACCAGTGCAGGAAGTATTAACACCCACTGTAACAGTAGCGGAGGTTGTTAATACCATACGTAGTAGTAATAGGCTGAACACTCAAACAGGTAGCAAGGCCAAAGGTAGCAGTGTGGCAGGCCTCCATCCCATCGGGACAATAACTGTTCCCAATTGGAATCCAGATGCAAATGGTATAGTGACCACCAGGGATGTAGCGATGCATTGTCCATGGACGAGAACGGAGCTACATTCCATAATGACAGATTTCTCTGACCCTAGGAAAGAACTAGCAAAGTGCCAGAGATTTGTAAAGGATTTAGGTAATGCTCATGAGCCAACCAACAAAGATTGGCTAGTGGTATTACGGGCATGTCTCCCACACAATACTGACGTGAAAAAGTTTATCACGGCCTGAGCATTGGATGGAGATGGTTCCATAACTGATGAAGATAATCAGGACAACATAACCCGCATTGTCACCCAATTGGCCGTTTATTTTCCAGTAGTAGTTAACTGGAGTAAAATTTTTACAATTAAGCAGAAAGAGAGTGAGTATGCAGCAGATTATTTCACCAGAGCACTACAGACTATTACCCAATACACAGGTATAGAAGATATAAAGGACAGCACACACCATAGGGAAATGACAATCACAGTGCTTATGGATGGTCTTAAAGACACTCTAAAGGCCAGGGTTCAGACCTCACTTCCTGGTTGGAGGGGAGTTATGGTAGACACACTCAGGGAATCTGCAATTGAACATGATAAAAACATCCTTAGGAAGAGAGAAATGCAGAGTGAGAAACTAATGGCTGTTAGTATTCAAGCTCTGGAAGGAATGCAAATACCACCACAACACTCTTATCACACACAGCCACAATATGCTCACCCCATACAACCTCCAAACCCTTATCCCCATACACAACCTCAATCTTTCCACACTCCCCAACCCTCACAACAACAACCTTTCAATACACATCAACCACGAAGGTGTTATAGATGTAACAAAGAGGGGCACATAAGTAGGTTTTGTAAAGCTAGACAGTGAGAACCACGAAACCAGGGAACACTGAGATACCCACAGAAGGGACACCCACCACAGTCAGGACAATTCCAGCCATCACCTGCTCACATCATAGCAGTGAATGCTTTTCTGGAAGAAGATAGTCAGCTCTAGGGGTCAGGTCACACCTGTAGTCTACAGCCAGTCAGGTTAACTGGGGATACTAGGGAAGAACCTGTAATGATAGTTGATGTAGCTGGTACCAAACATTCTTTTCTTGTAGACACAGGGGTGACCAGATCAGTGTTACATTCTTCATCCTGACTGTCAGTACTTTTTCACCTTCACATACAGGAGGGGTACAATACACATGGACATGATTGCCCCAGGGTTTCATAGACAGCCTCAGTATCTTCTCCCAGGCCTTACACGACTGTTTACAATCTTTTCAACTTGCCAATGGATGTGTTCTAATACAATATGTAGATGATTTATTGTTGTGTTATGATTCATTTATGTCATGTTTAAATGATTCCAAACTACTGTTGCTTCATCTCTCACAGACAGGACACAAGGTTGCTAAGGACAAATTACAGCCATGCCAGATCAGGGTTAAATACTTGGGACACTGCTTAACCAAGGGGCTATGTCATCTGACTACTGACCAAATAGTGATTCAAATGCCTAAAGCAGTGGCCTTCATTAAGTGTAAAGCCCATACATGCGAGGATGATCCAGTGTCACTGGGAAATAATAGAGCAGATGAAGCTGCCAAATGGGCAGCAGGGTTGAAAATGTATACACCAATTAAAAAGATGATGATGCTTTCATACTATTGATATGCAGATGTTAATTGAGATGCAAAATTAACAATTGTAGGCCTTGTGGCCATTGCTGATGTGGTTAAGTAGAACTAACAGTTGTATTCTGAATAAACATAGGAAAGCCTTTTGTTAAAATTATCAGACTGTTTGCCAAAGCTTGCTCCATCTATGAACAGGACAAACTTCATTGTCTGTCATTATTTTAGTTCAGACAGAAGTAATATTACTGTTTGAAGATATGTATTTGCAGTAGAGGCCTGGCAGAGCATCGCCAGGGATGAAACCCAGCGTCTGGTGATGTCTATGCGTTCCAGACTTCAGGCTGTAATTGCCTGCAAAGGATTTGCAACAAAGTATTAAAAAGTGAAAGTTAGATTAAGGTTTGTTTAGTGTGTCCCATTACTTTTGGCCCCTTAAAAAGTGGGAGGCACATATAGAAACCGTTGTAATTCCTACACCGTTCACCTGATTTGTAATTACCCTCAAATTAAATCTGAAAGTCTGCAGTTAAAGCATATCTTGTTTGTTTCATTTCAAAGCCATTGTGGTGGTTAATAGAGGCCAAAATATGAAAATTCTGTCAATGTCCCAATATTTATGCACCTGACTGTATATATATATATATATATACACTTAAACGATCACATGGGTATTCACAATGTGTGCACACATATATATATATATATATATATATACAGTTGCAATTATAAATAGAAACACACACAGCGCATGTTTTGCGCTGTATCACAAAACCCTGCACACAGCGTACCTTTTACGCTGCATGTAGACACACAACGCATACTTGCATATAATCATGAATATACACGCACTCATAAAAGGTTACTGCACATTATGTTTTATATTAAAGTTATTGAATATGATGTAAAATGTATGTATTTGATATTAATGGTATACAACATGATAGACGTGGCATGTTTGGTACTAAACTGAGACACTGTTTATTTCCAGATATCTGAACCTATCAGTGAGGGAATCACATCTTGCGTTCGATGGTTATGGAATATAGGAAATTATTGGTTAGAATGTATACACTGTAATGTAGTGTCTCTATCTAGTTTAAATCAATTAAAGACAATGTAATCTGGAGAATTGGGACATACCCATAGTGAAATGTCCTTTGAACTACAGTGTACTACCAAGAACCAATGGAATTATGTTTGTCTGTCTATATTGTTGTTATCATGATCTGTTAGGGTATATAGCCTGTGTCCCGGTCCCAGTTAGTAGCCATTCTCATGGATGACCACAGACCTCAGGATTGATGACTGTAATTGGGACCGGTGCGCTTGCGTATGTATCGACTGTACCTTATGTATTTAATAATCCTTTGCGCTCATTGTTTAGATCAAAGCGCGTAACACTCATTTATTGTAATAATAACTTTTTGTGTTTGGAACCACACTCAGTCTGGAAAGCAAGTATTTCTTGCTCAACTTGCAATGCGAATTAGCGATATTTGGGTATAAATGTTATTAGGTATTCATACAAAACACCGTAAATGAGTGAATTCTGTTTTGATGAATATTTCATGGGTAGTTTGCTGCTTTCTGTTGTAATTAGCACAGTTAATATTTGTGTTGTGAACATTCTAATGCACATCTATAAATTCTAAGCTTGCAAGCAGGGCTCTCTTACATTTGTGTCTATTTATTAATATCCAGTCTTGTTTTGTTGTTATGTCTGTTTCCAATTGTAAAGTGCTGGCACTATATTAATAAGTGTTAATAATTAAATGAACTTGTTAAAAGGACTGTAACCCCATCCACCTCAAAGCCACTATCACATTAACACAACTAGTAAAGTACAATAGGTACTCAAATCCTAATGAATTATACTTAAAATACATTATTGAGAAATCATTAGACTAACACATATACATCAATAAAAATAAATAGTAGCAAAGGTATAACAGGCTAGCCGAGGTTAAAGATCCGTGAGAAGGGAATTATCAACATTTATATTTTTTTAATTTTGAGTAAAATGATACTCCCACTGCCATCAAGGATGTTATTTAAATGTCAGTGTAGTACAGTTTACATATGTAAAGTCATAGTAGTTATGAAACTGGAGACTTATACCATATGTTTGTAAAAATACGCTCCATACATCCCCTGTGACCAAAATGCCAGTCTTCTGCATGTCTAGAAATCACTCTCTTTTTTTTTGCTGGTTAACACTGCAACTATTAAAGAATCTTTAGATCATTGAAATACAACCCCAGCCAGAGGAGCCAGAGGGACATTCAGTCCTAGACACATTGTTTAGCAAGTAGCCTTATAGGTACAGTTGAATAGAACAGGCAACTAAATGAACCATTCACAGTCTACATGGAATGAAATTAACACATCTATACTTTACACTGCACTGTCACTCTTTTTCCATTTTCGTGTGATGCCCTGGGGTGGTCCTGGGCTGGACATTTGTTTTGGGGTGCACTGTGCCCCAGACGTGAACCCCTTAGTGTTAGGAACTGCTAGTAACAGAGAAGCCGTGACGTGGCCTAGCAGCCTCCCATGTATTTGCAAATGCATGCAACTAATATCTCTGAATTTCTATATCCATATAGTCTTCATATATTGTTGCAGGTATTATTCAGTGTGCTGAGGAACAATAGGGGCTTAAACCCCCCTCCTTGTTCTACTTGGTATGACCCCTCCCTTTCATGCACCTGATTAGTACTGCTAGATTGATTGAGCAGCTGCCATTTTTGTTTGTTTGTTATGAGTTGCATGAAGGAGCCAGCATTAGTAGGGAATGCTGGTTCCAGTAGTGCTAGTTGGAGTTCCCAGGGGTGACTCCTAGGTAAGCTGTCTCTCAATTTGGATGCATTTATGTATGTGCCTTTATCATGAGGCCTTACATTTGACAAAAAATATACTGTATGTGCCTTTATCATGAGGCCTGTTAATTGGTATATTTTACATTTGGGGTGAGCGTTTGGGTGTAGGACCCCCGGGACTGGTCTGGCTGGGCCTCCTCAGGGCATCACCACTTAATACACATAGTTGCTTCTCGCATCACATTTTATGTTTGTTTATTATTCATGTATTTTTTCACATATATTTTAACCTCTCATTCCACACTTATTGATTACTCGCACACATCTATACTTTACACTGCACTGTCACTCTTTTTCCATTTTCATGTGATGCCCTGGGGGGGTCCTGGGCTGGACATTTGATTTGGGGTGCACTGTGCCCCGGACGTGAACCCCTTAGTGTTAGGGACTGCTAGTAACAGAGAAGCCATGACGTGGCCTAGCAGCCTCCCATGTATTTGCAAATGCATGCAACTGATATCTCTGAATTTCTATGACCATATAGTCTTCATATATTGTTGCAGGTATTATTCAGTGTGCTGAGGAACAATAGGGGGTTAAACCCCCCTCCTTTTTCTACATGGAATGAAATGAGACAGCAGTTAAAAACTAACATTATTGTAAAATTTATATCCAAACTAATAAGCTGGTTTCATGAGTAGAGCTGTAACAGGTCTAAATGGCACCCTGTGCCGGCCCGCCTCCTTAGCACCTGATGTAATGATGTTGGGTGCATGACATCATTATATTATGCTGAAGGGGCGGGGCCAGCAACAACTAATAAGTGCTCTAGGAAGCTCTAATCAGCGGCAAAGACTGTAAGGTGCTTCCCAGGAGCATCTTAAGGACCCACCGGTGGCACCGTAGCATTGATCCTGGAAGAAGGGTGCTGTTCCAGGCGCCCTGCCAGCCAAAAGCAAAGGCTGTGGGGCGGCCAAATAATTGTATAGCGTGTACCTAGCTTAAGGGATGTAATATTAACAACACTTACATGCATACTGGCCTGATTCAGAGGTGGATGCTAATGCCATAATTGAGACCATTTTGAGTGATCGCAGTGGCGATAATATGCAAATGCTAGTTTCAGCCTTCCCCTTGTGTATTAGCATGTGCCGTAATGTGAAGGCCCTTAGACACCTACTTTCAGTGTCAATGGAGGATGCAACTCTGCCAATGGTTCCAAACAATCAACTCCACAATCGCGTTTTTCATCAACACTTGTACCAGCCTATGGCAGATGTGGTGTCTCCTTATGAAATTCCACTGAATATGGCCACACCCACATCCCTAGGGCTGTGATTCAATGACAAAATTCACTATTATATTAAGTATGTTCACCATAATTGCACTGTGATCAGTGATAGTACTTGATCTTGTTCCAGAAGCATCAAGTATCAAATTAACCTATATTAACTTCAATGGGAGGTGTTATTCTGTCAGTGACAAAGCAAAAGGGATAAAGGATTTTAAACACTCAATAATAAATAATGAAATTATTGTAAGCATTATACACATTTAATTCCTAACTCTTATGAGATTTTGATATATTGACCACAATAGTATGGTTGTGACCAAAAGATAAAACAATATAGTTAGCAGGAATCTATCACTAGCACAATTTCTTTGTTCGGTGAATAGGGTTGCCATCAAGCAACAGCTTGTGGGTTTTAAGCAATCCTCATTACCACTGGAACACTTTCCCTTGTTTCAGTGGAAATAGGAAGTCTTGTTCGCCACCCACTATGAAATAGTCAAGAGGTCTGAGTCTACTGGATTGGGCATGTCAAGATCCTGCTATGCTAATTTGTAAGCTACAGGATATTGGCTATAATGCATCTGTGTAACTGACTGTTGGACTTTTTGATTGATTGCCCACATTTGGTTAAGGTAGGAGTTATGATTTCTTCAGAGATTTTGCTAAGTACAGGGGGTAAATTCGTGTTCGGTCGAGATTGCATTCTCAGGTGTGTTTGTCCATTTTTTCAAACTCGCAAATTTGCTAAAGGCAAACTCAGTAGAAATCATGAAACTCTCTGCAAAACATGGATGAAGACACATATAGAAATAAATACACCATTGGCAAAATTTGCAGGTACTTTCCATAGACATACATACGACATTGGAATTTACCAAGAATCGAGATTGAAATCACGAGTGTAATTTAAGGAAACTCAGTCCAAAATAGAAGTTTTAAATAGACCCCTTCCAAAGCAGAGTGTTTAGCAGAATCATGCACAGACAAGTGTGATCACACTGTGAGCCAGTCCTGGTTCAAGCAATATGCGGTACCCTGTATTTAATGAACCAGCACTGGGCTCTGTGAGCTGGTCTTGTTTATAAAAATGGGGGAAAAAATGGCATGTGATTCCCATATTTTTAAATCCAGCACTGGGCTACACTAGCCGGGGTGTAATGCAGCAGCCAGGGGCCCCTTTCACCGGAGCCCCCGGCCAAAGCATTAACACCCCAAACTAGTGAGACCAAGCTGTGGATCCAAGGAGAGGTCCCCCCTCACCTGAGCACCCCAGGCCTGGGCTGAAACCCAGGGCTCTTTCCTGCACCATTGGGTGGTGGGTGCAGGGGTAATAGTAATAATAATCATAGTGTAATATTGTTTTTTACATTGGGACTACAGGTCCCAGTGTACCTGCCCTTTGGCACTTGTAGAACTACAAGTGCCAGCAGGCATCAGGCACCGGTACCCCTACGGTAAAAAAAATATTAAAATACAGACAGGACACACACATCATAGAAAGTAAACATTTATCACATACACTCACACTATACTTGCCTTGTCCCCAGTGTCCAGTCCTCTTCCCCAGTAGCATCCTGGTGATTGGATTGCAAAAAATACTCACCTACCCTTGGCCCAGATTGGTCCTCTTCTCCAGTAGAGTCCCTGGATATTAAAAATATTGCTGACAATAGTGATCCTAGTGATGCTTTAGTTAAACTAATGCTCTTTAATAAATGCTTTAGGAGTATTATGCAAATGTTTCTTTTCCATCTGTGATTTCTAGGCTGAATTTATAGTTGAATTGTTTCTAGACATGTTTCTTTTGTTTTATACCTGGATTTCCTGTAATAATCACAAAGTAATTTCACTTCCAATGCATTTTTTTAATGTTTTGAAGTGTCCATAAACTGATTGATTGTTTGATTGATTGACTGAAGTATCATCAGATCTAAACCCTTTAACCTGGTTCTGCCCAGCTAGCGAGTTTTGTCAATAATGAGGGTGGCTCTAATAATGGCCTTGTGTAGGACATTTTAGAGTATACTAGAGGCTCTAATGAACAGACACACATACAAAGGAAAGTTAAATCATAAAGCATTATTTTGAGACCCTTATGTCTAAAACAAGTGCCCTAATGGTGCCCGATTTGGGCAGAGGTACTGTGCTAGCAAGAGGCAGGAAATTTGTGCTTGTTGTGGACACTGACACTTTGCCTTATTTGGGCAATTCCAGAGAAAAGGTACATTTTTGCCTGAGGCTTCCTGTGTGTAATTTTCTCCACACTTATTTTTTCACTTCATTTTGATCAGAATAGTCTCTGGATGGAGAGTTGTCTTTTAGCAATGATTCTTACCTCTGAGACAGAAAATTTTAATTTTTTATCATAAATAACAGTTTCAACTGATATAGAAATAGAATCACTGCCAGCTGGAATAGATCACTATTTCTATCTCTTGAACAGAGGGAGAAAAAATATATCTTTTGTCAGTGAGTTTTGTATAAGACTTTGGTGGGAAAAATTTATTATACTTACCTAAAGTCAGCCAAGACTTTTTAGTGGGTCACATTTTTTCAAGACCATAGAGGACAGCTAAAAGGAGTAAGCCAACAAAATAGAACCAGCTTCTTCACTTGTATGCACTGTGGTAAAATCTGCCTGAGCTGCTGCTAAAGTGTCACATGATCATCAACCAGAGCAGATATTCTTTCCTGCCCTCCTCTGTAGGAACAACCTTGTTTCAGCGGTAAGTGTGAGGCTTGCTCATCAACCACCAGCTGTTGCTTCATGCAAGCCTCCTGACGAACAAAAGAAAACTGCTCTATACAAACTCATGGCATTGGTTAGATATGTTTGATGGTTCAGAAAGATGTTTGACCCTCACAGCTGGGGATAGAGAGCCTGATTCACAGATGGGTGCAGTTTATATCTCTGCTGCATCTTTGGACACAAAGCATTGCAGTTCATACTGCTGCATCCAAAGATGCAGCATCGGATCACAATCTCGACCATCAATGGCTGCAGCATCGGCCAAAGGCTACTCAGAATGGCAGTATTACCTGTATAGCCATGGTCAGGAAATCTGCATCTTCCGATGCAGATTTCCTGACCTCAGCACTCCCAGAAATCACATTCATGGAAATGCAGAACGGCGCCACCCCATGGAAGGTTGCAGTTTGCAGACACTGTGAACAAACTTTACTGTAGGACTTATTTTAATTTCATTAGATTAACAGTAGTACTAACAATTTATTATTTCATTGATGCGCTTTTTTAAAATTGTTTGACCTTTGTCTTTACATAAATACATAAAGAATGATGAACATAGTACATTTTTGGAAATGTCACACTGCTATAAAGTCTCTCTGGTATGACCCTAGTATGGTATACACTAAGATAAGATCTCTTTATTTAATACTTGTGAGACTGCTCAGCAGAATGTTTACTTGAATAAGTCTTGTAGGTGTGACTGGAGTGCAGCATTCATTATATGTCTATACACTAATATACACTAGCGACTGTTCAGTGGAGCATTTACTTGAAAAAGTTTTTCAGATGTGACTAGATTGGGGCATACTCTACAAGTCTATCCACTGCTGTGCACTTGCTAATGCTCAGCACTACTACCTCAATCCTGGCAAGTTTTATGATGACTGGCACAGACCCAGGACTTCTGCTCTACTGAGGTAAACTGTAAGACGACTCCTTCTGCAGTTCCATCTAAGATCATCTAGTAAGTCTCTGTCTGGTAGTAACTCCTCTGCCTACTACAGATGTGTCCTTTTGCATTTTTGCCGCTTTTGTGGCAAATCGTACCATGCATAGCATGAGTCAGGTACAAGCAAACAGGTACGCTCACTGCATTCAAACCCGCAACGCCATAGGATTGCATGGTGAGAATGCAGCACATGGCATAGAGTAGCACATACAAATGCAGCTAATCGCATGGCACGATGTGTACGCAAATTTGTAGCATGATCAGCATAGATGCAAGAGGATACATCTGTAGGTATCTCTGCTATTTCTTTCTCTTGTTCACCCCAGGAGCCAGCTATGGTTGACTCTAGGGCTCATGCTGCTTACACATGCTTAGACAACTTCCCCTGAAGAGACTATCATGGGTATTAACCCTTCCACTGCCATCAATGGCCACAGCGAGCAGTCGGGGTTACACTTGCATGCGAAATCAACCTTTAGAAATTGTAATCCACAGAGACAATGGATGTAAAAAGCTTGAGCTAGCCTGGAGGAGGCCAGAACAGAAGGTAGAACACTTGCAACAAACATACTGTGTATATGAAAAGGAGCTACACTATAATTTGGTAATAGTCAAATTTCCCTAATTGGCCTCAAAGTTGTAATATTCAATGAGCAAAAATACAATGAATGTCAAATTAGCAAACAAAGTTGTTAATCTGATTTGCTCTTATGATGTTTTGCTTCAAGAAATAATGGGCCTTATTCAGAGGTGAATGCAGAAGTGGTGGCAGCTGCATCCATTGGCGGTTGCCCGTCTGAGACTTTATGCAAGTGCCGCTACAAAGCCCTTTCCTAGAGTACATCCGTGTGCATGAATAAGTAAGGACTGGGACGCCCACTTTTAGCATCCGCACATATTGTAATACCGCCTGGTGTGTCTTTAGACCGCACCATCGGTCACACCAATAAAACTTGCAGCAGCCCTATGGCAGGTGCAGATTTACCATCTGGGTAGAGCCTCCAAATGCCAATCCCATAACACGCCCATAAGATGGACCATCGCCGTGTGTCTGGTTAGCACCCTCCCAGAAACACCCAGCACTTTTTTGAAGACATCTTTGACACTGCGTGTCTCAATTGCAACAGCACCGTTGTGTGTTCACCGTGAAACACATGCCCTGTAGGAGAATGTATCAAATGTAGGTGACCATTGGCAATTACATTGCAGTAGTTTTCTTATATTACATAGGGTGGACTGAGTATGTCTATATATAAAATGTTTAGCCAATCTATCAAAAATGATAACCTTCAATAAAGCCAGGTTTGTAACTACTGGTGGGCACGGCAGTGTGCAGAGCCTTGGGGGTGACACTTCTGTTGCCCTGTGGCACCTGTTTTTGGTATGCAGGGTGTTTGGAACAGCATGGCCTGTAGTTTTACCAAGTAAAAGCATACATGGGTTCCGCAAAATTTTGGCCTTCTATTTTGCAAAACAATAAAATCACTGGTGAATATACATGGAACAATACTGCCAACTAAACCTGAACAACAGGATCGGTGGTCTCTTTGGTGACTCATATTGATGAACCAAATTGGATGAGAGACAACTTTTTGGCACACTGGTTGAACAGCCAGATCTCCTCCTGGCCAACTGAGGTCAGTAGATTACCTCATCCTTAAGCTAATATCGGTCATCTTCCAACATGTCTACAATGGTTCTCTATCAATGTAGCAATGTTACTTTCCTGTTGACTGCCAAACTGAGGTTGGTGAGGTCTTTGCATTAAAGTTAATTTACATTTCAAAGCACACCAACTAAAAATACACACAGAAACCAGTGCATATAAAACAAATATAAGGAACCATTAATTGTTGGCCCTGTAGTGTGCAATTAGTCACAAGAGAGTCTGAATCCTTATATAAAGCTGACTGTCAGAGCTAAATTTGCATAGCATTAATGTAGATTACATAAACGTTAGCTAAAAATGACCACTAGAGCAAGTCATTAGCGGCTATGTAGGTATCCTTAGCACAAACAAATCCAGCATATTTTCTATGCAAATGACTGCAGATTGAAAAACCCATCAATAGGTGCTACAGTCTGCAAATAGTTTCAGTGTCGGCTTGGCAACTGTGACTCACACTGTTGGACAAGTGAAAAGAAAACCACAGTCAGCAGCTATTCAGCAGCAAATCATTAATTAATTACATTTTAATGAACCTTAAGCGGCTACTGTGGGAGCCTTCAGAAGTTTATCAAAAATGAAGAATTGCCTTGTGTAAATCTTAAGATGACTAAAAATGCACAGAGCCTCAGGGTAATACTACTGCACAATTTATACATATCATGAAAACTCTTACAGCTGAAGCTGTGGCAGAACATCCTTTTTCAGAAAGGTATATTTAAATAAGCACACTTTATTTAAGGGCTTCAGTAGTGCTGAAGTTTTCTTATGTTTCATAGGGTGCACTGGCTATGTTTACAATTTTTAACCAAACTATCAAAAAATGGTAACAATAGATAATGCCAGGGCTTTAACTAGGGCCATTACTGCCCAGAGTGCAGGGCCTTGGGATGACATCTTTGTTGCCCCATGGCCAGGCCTGGCATTGGGGGGGGGTAGGGGCACAACTGTACCAAGCCCAGAGGTCCTATGGGGCCCCGGAGTGTAACTGATGCCTTTGCTGCTGCTGTAGTGCTCATCAGGGAGCAGGCATGTACAGGGCCCCTGCTGATCACTGCAGCAGCAATTCAGGCAGAGGTTCGGGGACCATCCGGCTGTATTGCACCAGCAGTGGACGGTGCAATAAAGTTATTTTTTGATGTGGTGGAGCGCACGACATCATGCTTGCTGCACCAATGAAAGACCGAGCAGAGAAGCTGCACCAGAGTTAGACAGCCAGAAGACATACTGTAGAATAAAGTAAGTGTGGGGGTTGGAGGGACAGAAGGGTTCTCGGGATGGAGAGACAGAAAGGGGCTAGGTCTGGAGAGACACAGGGGGACTGTATAGAACCAAGAAGGATTTGTTTCAGGGACCTGTACTTGCCAAGGACCCGGGGATGAGGAGCCCCTAAAAAAATAAAAAAAGAGTTCACCATGCCCCATGATTCTGTAGCTGGACCTGCCTGTGGCACCTCTAGTTGGCATGCAGAGTGCCTTGAAATCTGCCACCTGGCACATGCTTTTTTTCTCCGCAATTGATTTAACTCTCTGCGCTGTACTTATTCCTGGTCCTACTAGCAGACCTCTCCTTGATCTTGGTGTTCACAGGTTTGGGGGGGGGGGGGGGGAGCAAACACAGGGTACATTTTCACCCATCTACAGCCCTGGTAAAGCTGTGATTATCTCAGTCACTGAAGCTTCTGCCGAGTCACTCCTCATGTAGAGAAGATAGCCGTTATCATACACAAACAGGACAGCATAACATTTTACACATGACCCTGAGCATTTTAGGATTTTTTTGTACTAAAGTATTGTTATGAACATATATTTATATAATGCAATTATATTCTGTGGCACGTTACAGTTGTAATAAAAGCTTACAATATACAGGACAATAGAGTGGCTTGAATCATGAGGATAAATGGTATATCCGTAATACAAGGGTAGACAGAGCTTAATGGGCATAACTGATCCAGTTACACAGCTATTTTGGCCTAATGGTTGGAAGATTGTTTAATCATAGAAAGAGGACATGTATAGATTTTGTGCAATATGTAGATGGGTGGTAATTGGGCAGAGTACCTAGAAAGGTTAGAAGGGTAGTTTGGTAATTTGATAAGACTTAATAAAGAGGAGACTTTTCAGTAAACACTTGAAGATTAGGAGGCTAGAGGAAAGTCTTTAGTACAAGGATGGGCAATCCATAGAGAGTGGTGCCTGATAAACTATGCTTATTCCCTGTTACAGTCTTTTATCAGTGTGGATTAGAGACAAAGAAGTTGTGCAGAGCAAAGGGGTCAAGATGGAAGGTGTTTTGGTGCAGTTTTGTTTACATTAATAATAGAAGTATTTTACGATATATTGGATTCAGTAAAATACAGACAACCAATATAGACAATGACAGAGCAGAGCAAATGTAGAACATTTTACAAGGAAACTTGGTAACCACTGGTTTCAAAATAGATTGTGTGGTTAGGGGAAGACCAGTAAGGAAAGAATTGCAAGTGTCATTGCAGGAGATAATAGATATTCTTCAGGGCCGGATTCAATTTGCCTCAAAGCTTTAATTAGCCTTGAAACAGTGCCTGGGGCTATTTAATTGCAGGTTGCACTAAATGCATATTTCTGTTCACCTCCTCCAGAGGTTCCACCAGAAATCTGCATTAAATAGTAGGGCTTTCTGCCCTTATCATGACTGCCATGGGGTACTTATCCCAGAATCTATGGGTTAATGCATGTTAGCTGTGGATTTACAGCACAAGGAAAAGGGCTAGAAATTGGATAGTTCTGGGCATATAAAGTCCGAGGCTACATCCCTTTTCCTTGCACAGTAAGGTACTGACCCTAATTTGATGAAACACAATTGTAAAATGTGTCTAAAATGGCTACGTAAAACATGCAAATGCGCCTGTTTGGAGGGCCATAACTTGCAGGTGCTCAAACCGTGGTGCAAGCTGATGATGTTGATGGCCACTGACCTAATCTGATTTTTCGACCATATCGAAGGCACAACTAAATATGCAAAGTACTAAAACTGCAGCAGCCGTGATGTAATAGAAGGATTTCAGTGTACTTCACACACTTTTTTCAAATAAAGCATGTTTCCAACACTGTTTGGGTAGGAAAAAGCTGCTGATATATATTAGTGTGGACTTTCATTTCACAGGCTCTAAGCAACTTAGGAAGTACTTACAGTATCTGCACTTTCCTGCTAAATACTGGAATGTGTATGAGTTATGTGTCCAATGTTTTTGAGCACATTTTTTGCTCACAATGAAGCCACACCTTCTGCCATATTGGAGCCACATTTGCTGCTTTTGCAGAGTTGATTACAAACTGCATTTGTGGCCAACTCTGAATAAGAATGTGTTTTATTTTTCTTGTTGGATTTTCCATTTGTGTCCAACTCTGTATGAGGTCCGATGAGTGCAATAATTAAAGTTTTTGCAGTGTCATGCTTAAGATACATGGGTACTCTGGAAATATTTATTTTATGTAAGTAACTTAATGCAGGATAGCTAGAACTGAGAAATAGTCTATAGCAGAGGTTCCCAAACACAAAGGCTCCCCAAAGGTTTTACAGATATCAATTGTTGAGCACAGATGGTTAAATCAAAATGACTGAGGTACTAATTAAGTCAACTGTGCTCAACTGTGGATATCTCTAAATTTAACTGTTGGGGAGCCTTGAGGACCGTGTTTGGGAGCCTGTGATGACGCAGTGATGACACCGTGTTTGGGAGCCTGAAGATTTAGCAGTGATGACATCTTTGTCCATCTTAGCCAGTGCAGTGTCTGTGGAGTTTTGGAATTTAAAGCCTCTCTGAAAAAGAAAGCTCACAGTTAATCCCTGCATTAGAAAAACAATTATAAGACTTTGGGCTGGATACATTACCGATCTCAACTGCGATTACGCACGCAAAACGCATGTGTATGCATCGCAGTGCGTGAACCAGCCACTGCGATCTGACTACACGGATCCATTGCAGAGTGATTGACAGGAAGTGCCATTTGTAGGAGGTGACAGGGGCGTGGTCGGCTAAACGCAGGTGTGCCAGTGCATTTGAACGCCGTTGCATGGACGTGCATAAATTATCAACTGCGATGCCATATGCAGCTTGGATACTCATAACGTGCGATGAGGCTAGCAATTTCTGAGTAAGGTGAGACCTTCTGCTAGTGTGCGTGAGGCTGCAAGGGTCAGGGATGGAACCACCAGTGGTGCAGCCGGCGCATTGCACCAGGGCCCGCAGCACTATAGGGGTCCACGATGCCTGTATGGCAGGCTGCAGTCCAGCTGCTTGCTAGGCAGTCATCAAGACTGACACTGACCCGGCCGGCAGCTACATGCAGGAGACCGGAGCACAGTGCAGTCAGGCTCAGCACTGCAGTGCACTACAGGGTAATAAATCCCAGTAGTCTTTGCAGTGGGGTCAGAGGAGCATGTGCTGAGCTCTGATTGCAGGAGCCCATCACATGCTTCTCTGACCCAGCAGCAGCGCAGCCTCATGGGTGTGACTCATTGTGAGGCTGTGACTGCTGCTCTGCCGACTACACTGTGTGGGCTTTATAGGTGGTGTAGTGTGTGGGGACTACAGTGTAGCATAATGTGTGGGCACTACAGTGTAGCATTATTTGTGGGCACCGCAGGTAGCTTAATGTGGGGTGTACAACAGTGTGGTATAATGTGTGGGGCTCTACATTGTGACATAATGTGGGGTGTACTACAGTGTGGTATAATGTGTTGGGCACCCACTGCTTCTCCCAGTCACCCACTGCCTGTCACCTCTTCCTATCACCCACTCCCTGTCACCCACTGCTTTTTCCTGTCACTACTGCCCATCACCTCTACCTCACTCTCTCCCTGTCACCCACTGCCTATTCCCTCTTTCACCCATTGCCTGTTAGCTTCTCTCTGTCACCTCTCATCCTCTTCCCTGTCACCCATTGCCTCTTCCCTCTCCCTGTCACCTCTCCCTGTCACCCACTACCTCTTTCCTCTCAGAGTCATAAAAAGGGACCACTGACTGTAACCTCTCCCTGTCACCCACTGCTTCTCCCTGTCACCCTCTCCTTGTCACCTTCTTGCCTCTCTTTGTCTACCTCTTGCTTCTCCCTGTCACCCTCTACCTCTTTCTGTCACCCACTGCACTTTGAACTTGGAGTAGGGCGGAGGAGGGGGGGTCCAAAGCAAATTTTTGCACCTGGGCCCACCACATACAAGTTCCACCACTGGCAATGGTACTCGATTGTACCAATGGTCTTGCTAAACATTACAGATGTGTGTAAGGTAGGGCATCCTTATGTTGTGCTGCAACGGCATAGCGGTCACAGCGGATTAGCATACTATCGCAGTGAGACTGCATGCGTAATCGCTATTGCAATCGCAGTTGCGATCCGTAATGAATTAGGCCCTTTGTCTGCAGAGACTCATTTGTGGTAATATGCCTATGTTTTAATGAAAAAGTCCAAAATGCTATTCTTACTTTTTACTGGGCTCTGGTGTTTTGTTCTCTTCTTTTCGCTCGTGTGTATATGTGATGTTTGATAAATGCAATATATGTTAAATACCAATGCTCATCTGCAGATTCTAGGCTGCTAAGAGTGATGTGATGCACATAGATGCTATTTTTTCCAAGCACTTCACACACTTTTTGTCTTACTGTAGGTTCCAAAATTGCTTGTTCTGCAACATATAAAGTAGGTAGAAGTATACATTTCAACATAGTCCCTAAAAGTTCATGCATTAAATATTGGGGACACTTTAGGTCGCACTCATGATCTGACAACTCCTATAATCACTCAACAAGCCCTGATCCATTAACAAATTCCCGTAAAGCAAAATATGCTGTCCCAAACAGTTTAGATTACCATTTCAGAAATGGGTCTATCCCATAAAAAGGGACCATTGAGTATTATATTGTTTAAATTAAGATATGATAAGTACAATATTTAGAATACTGAAATCAAGCAGTGCTCTACTCTAGATCTGATCTCTTTATAGCTACCCAGCTACACATTTTCTGCCTATGCTACATGGGTGGGTTAGTTGGGAAACATCAGAAGTACCAAAATTTACAAACCCATAGCTTGGGAGCATCATATATTATAGCAGTCTCTTTTGTTACATGGCTGTATAAGACCCCCGTAAGGTATGTAAGACTGCATTAAATGAATGTCATGTTTGCAACATGTGAGCATTTCATCAATCCTTCAGTATACGGTTAGTTGATATATTCATCCAAATCTGAGTAATAAATATTGTGTCATTAACTGTAAAGGTTTGCTTCAAAAACAATACAATCAATGTACTTTAATACAGAATTATTTTTATTTGAGGTATGCTTGTTCTTTTCTTATTCCATTATATTAGCATAGCCATATACAACATTTTTACAAGAGAGAAAAAAAACTTTTCATAAAAATCTGCCTTTAACCACATTTTTTTGTTATAACTGTATATCCAATGGTTACTGCTGAAAGAGAGTCTGATATGAAAAAAAAGAATATTTTTCAGTGGTAGCAAGTATTTATGAAAAGGAATATTCAGTAGGGACAGTTAGATACAATACTGAGTACTGGTTTTATGCCTTTATATTACTGTTCCGACACCTAAGAAAATGAGATGCAATGAATTACAATTGGAACTGTAGCTACAGGGACAAAAAGCATTTTCAGATCTCCAAGTTAATTGTACAGCAGCTTTCTACACACACATGATCAATCATCTAATGATTCCATCAACATAAAAATCTAAGCAGAAATGTCTCATTTACATTAATAATGTCCACAAATTATATGAATTCATTTTGCAAGTGATGGATAATTTAAGCTTTCATCATCTAAGGCTTGTCTTTTTTTTCGAGAGAAATGGACTATTTCATTTTTAATGAGTGAAATGATGATACATTTAGTTGCAGCAGATGCAAAATAAAACACAACAATAATGATTTTGAACCGGCAGAATAAGTAAACATACGCAAAAGCTAATTTAAAAAAATAAAAAAAGGTTCGATCTCCTCTAAAAATAAAAATGACAGGAACAAAGCATACAAGAAAATCACTCATAATTATTATATATTACAGTGCCCTCTTGGCCTGGTTCATTTTCTAGACAAGAATATTGTATGTTTTGTCTAGTACTGTAGCAAAAAAAACACCATTTGTTTTTTTATTTAAAAAGTATTATTTTTGTCAAATTTGCACGTGCCTTAAAAGCTTTAAAGTCTAAGGAAAAGCAGCATTTTATGGTAATGATTTACATAATATACAATTAATGTGCATATATGAGAGCTGCCCTTACTTGGACATTAAACTATTTTGAAACATGCTGGTACTCTTGGCTAGCACCAGAGCATTATATAAATTTTTTTTGTGATTGAACAATCTATTCTCATGTTTGCCTTAGACACATAGGGCACAATTAAATTCTCATTAATGAGCAACTGGACAACAACATTATGTCTGTCTTAGCACATTACCACTTCTCATGACAAAGGATCTTAACTCATTTACCTGTGCACCTCTCTGGGGTGTGAGGAAAATGTGTGCAGTTACTTTGCCCCAGTCACTTCAAGACTGTTTAAGAGACACTCATAGTCACATCGCTGCAAATGTAATCACCCACTTAAACTACAAACATTTACTGCAAATATGCATTTAAGGGTACATTTCCATGAGTTTCTTAAAACATGATTTGGCTACAAAACCAATTGTTGAATTATTTTTGCATAATATAACAATGCAATTCAGATATCTAAATACAAACATACAGAAATATGGATTATGTTTTTTTTTCATTTTCCAGTTTTGATATTAACCAATGTGTAATGGAGTTTATAAGTGTCAAGGGGTGAAAATAAAAAAATGTATAAACATATACAATCGATATAATACCGTTAAAACCAATCAAGTTTTAGCTTTATTTATTCTGACAAACACATTGGTTTTCGTAGATGTATATAGAAAATTATTACATTTTTCATATATATATATATATAGACTTTAAATGTTATCAACTATTAGCAAGTACATCAATGATCATTCAACATATTAAAATGTCTTGTCATTTCAAGCTTTCTGCCAGTCACAGAATAAATAAAAATACTTTAGGTGGAACATATTAATACGTTTTAATAAATATCAGAACAATGAGTTATACAAAAGACTCTGTTTTTGTATCAGATACAATGATTTCCACAGACAGGAATTCAAGAAAAGTCAACCTTCATAAAAAAAAAGCCTTTAAGAACATTTCAGCACCTTGATGCCTTAAATATCTGAACCCTTTGGAAAATTCCATTTATTTTTTTTTTGGTATTTTAGAACACTGCTCCTTCATGCTGTCTTTGTTTCAGAAGTATTATGACGTGCCTAGATGTCTGGTAAAGATGAATATTTTTCAGATGTTTTACACTTATCTCTCAATAAACAGTATGCAAGTGCACTTTCATTTTTTTCAGCTAATAATACAATATCATTAACTTGAGCATATATCAATGTATAATCAATGTTCTACTATGCTCATATACTTTGGATCATTAGGTCTGATAAACAGTTTTGTAACATACATTAAATTCATACACAACTTTTAAAACATTATATAATCATAGGATGATAATCCGTTTTCTGAAATTGCATGATTGGGTAAAAAAATTATTTACACCCATAATTTTTTCTTCCAATAGTCTGACATAATCAAAGCAAGTAGTATGCTTTTTTTAGTCTGTCAAAACAGAAATTAAAAATAAATAAATAAATAATAGAACCTGTATAATATTGGGATGAACAAAAAGATATATTTACCAAGTAGGTGAGCGCTATTCGGTGTTCAATTTCTTATTATTTTGTGTTTTGATTTGTAATTGATCTGTGGCAATGATCAATGTATGCAGTCAAAATTATGGAGCAGGGTGTAAGTTAGGGGCTGATTCACTACTGTACGCTAACTGCGACCACACACGCAATCGGCCGATTGTTGCGTTCTGCGTATGCATTGCAGTGTGCATGCGGAAACAAGCTATTGCGATCGGGACTATGATTGCAGTGACTATGCAGACCCATCGCAGAGTGATTGAAGGAAGTGCCATTGGGGGTGACCAGGTTAACGCAGGCGTGCTAGTGCATTTCAATGCATGCATAAATTATCCAAGTGATGGCCTATGCAGCCTGTGGCCTGATAGCATGCGTTAGCAATTTCTGAGTAAGGTCAGGGCGTGTGCAAGTGTCCGTCAGGCTGCCATGGTATGCAATTGTACTGATGGTTTTGCAGTCTTGCTAAATATTACGGATGTGTGGTAAGTAAAGGGGGCGTCCTTATGTGATGCTGCAAGGGCATTGCGATCGCATTGAATTAGCATGCTATCACAGTTGAACTGCGTGCATAATCACTATTGCATACGCAGTTGCGTACGGTAGTGAATCAGGCCCTTAGTGCAATATGTATATTTGAGTGCACGATGACTGATATAGTAAATTTTCCTGGGTGTAAAAAGCAAATGCATACATTGATACCAGTTACTCTTTGACAATTGTTGCAGTTATAATTCCTAAATTAACCCTTATTGATTTTATTCTGAATAATGAGATGCTAGCAATGTTTTTGAATATAAATATTATTTCACTATCATTATCATCCTTTTTACAGAGCACCATTTTGGCTGTTCTAGGTTTAGTGTTGTCCTTCATGAATGTTTAAACTCTTCAATGCTAACCAAATTTGCTATCAAAGCCCAATGCCACAGTGCCACAAGAAAGCAATCCTAACTACTATGACAACCTACTGTACTTAGGGCAAATTAAGTACATCAGGTTCAAAGTCTGAAACTTTTGTAAGCCTTTTAATGTTTTATATTTAATTTCATTTTAATAATGAAATAAGACATCAGTTGTAGGCAACTCAAAAAAACCTTATCATAAAAATGTTAGAAAAAAAAAAAATAAAGACATCACTTAATGGACAAAAAAAACACACAAAGCATGAAAAAAATAGGTAGATTGGTTTGGAGGAATATATTAGGAAGACAAATGTCAAAAAAACAAACAAAAAAAAAACTATTAACTTTTAACCACATCTTTTCCAAGTGGAGAAGAAGGAGATCCTCACTTTGTATTTTCCTTATGTATAACTTGTGTCCATTTAGGAATCGTGTGCAATAACATATAGATAGATAGATAGATAGATAGATAGATAGATAGAGATGCCCAAATCATTTGAAATCATATTAAGATTCTTGAATAAATTAAAGTAGTATATAGAATTTTTGCTGAAGTCAAAGGAAAAAAAATATTAACAAATTTTTGCAACTTTGCTTTCACCAGTGTTGTCAGCATTACTCCACAAAACCCTCATTCTTGTCCAATTTGTTGCGGGTCATATGTTAGTGTTATAGAACTGTGACCACATGCAATGATCGATTATAGTTGAACCATATCTTATATCTATAAAAAGTGATTGATGTTGATTATAATATGTTTATTGTGGACATCTGCTTGTATGCAGCAATTTGGTTGATTTAATCTAAATCAACCACACTGACATCCACTTTGCTAAGTATACAGGCAGCTTTGAACACAATTATTACATGAACTGTATTACATACAATAAAATAGAAATAGTGTGGAAAATGGTGTGCCAAGTTGAAACCTAAATTTCCTTCATGATAGCTGTGTTTTGTTTTATACTCCTTGCTCATTTTAGAAAAGGAATATCAAGGAAATGTGTTCGGGAAAAAATACAATATCCCAGACTTAGAAAATGTTCCATGAATATTTTACATTTTGTTAGCAAAAGTTCATGCAGAACATTTAAGTGGTACAAATAATGTTAATATTAACATGTTGTTCATGACAAGAATCTGGTCTAAGTAAATGTTCAAAACAAAATGAAAAATAAATAAATTCATGAACATGATAAATTGGGTTGATATTTGCTGCTCTTACAATTCTGACAGATATAGTGGGGGCTTACAGTTAAATTTAATAATAATACATACATAAAATGTACCTTAATGCTACATCCATTTGGTTTAGTTTATTAATGTACATAATTTGTGAGGATACCCCTTTTTTCCTTTAAAATATTAACATTTTATTATTAAAAAAAACCCCAAAGATTGAATTTGTTCTTCAAATACAGTTACATTTTTGAGAAAAAAATAAAATTAGCCCTAAAGTAGCTGAAAATGCTTAATAAATTCAAATGTGTGGTTTGGGTTACCTGTAGTTCTCTTAACAGGTATCCTAATTTTTCCAGGACAGTCCTGTTTTATGCCTTTATGTCATTAGTTTATGATACATAATTTTAAAAATGTTGTGTTTCTTCTGAATTTCAAATAACAGAATTAATGAGACATAATGGTTTTACCTATAATGGGAAGTTATTCAATATATCTGACCAACCCCAGTAAAACATTTATATTCCAGAATAGTAAAATTGGTTCTAACAGTCTTATGTATTATAAATGTGCAGGAAAGTATCTAATTTTCTACTGTGTGATGTGGGATTGGGGTCATGACCACAGATAAATTAGTTAAGTCCAGACTAATAAAGTTGGAAAGTAGTCTGTTATCACTTTTTTATTTTGTAATGTTGAAAAGTATATATTACCACTTAAAATATGAATAAAATTAAAATCTATAGAACACGTGTGTTTTTACAGTTTGTACATTAGATCATGTATAACCATAAAAAATGTAGATAAAATCCTTAAATTGCAAAACAATGTAGTATGTTTTGTAAACTGCCTGGCTTTGCAGGCTTTTTATTTAAACAAAAAGAAAAAAATCTGGCTTTTGAATGTCATTGCTTCTCAGTGGGTTCAACCTTAATAATTATAGACACTTTAAATTTAAAGTGCAATATACACCACTCATTAGTCCAGCCATTTCATTTTGAGGCCAAACCTGCTGTTTTGTAAACATACCTTAAAACCTAAGTGGCCATAAAGCTACATTTACTTGTACTGCACAAGCTATCAAAAAGTAATGTATTATGTGAAAAGCTTTATGGATGGATGGATGAGCACAGACAAGGCTAGATACAGTACATGATGGATTATTTGGTGGAAAGTGATTGTGACTACAAAAAGGTAAAAAATCTTTGATTACAGGTCCCACAGCAGTCACTTCAGAACTTCACCCATAACTTTACATTTGCTAAAAATATTTGTATTCCTAGTGTTGAAATGTGATAAGTGTTTTATTAATAGAAAAAAATCATAATATTAACAAACATTACTGTGAAAATCTGCACTGTATTGATAGAAGGGCATCAAGATTACCCAGCTCTAAAATTAATTTTATTTTGGATAGAGCACATCTATTTTAACTGAGGGGTATATTTACAAAATGGACACTTTTGAAAGCCACTGTTTACTGTGGGTTTGACCTAAAAATTATGTGTCACTAATATTAAGTGCAAAACACACCGGACATTACTAAAGCTGGGTACACACAATATACAATGTAATGTATGATATATTGTTCCAATGCAGATCGGAATGATATATAGCATATATGTCATATATTGTGTACGCCTGATCCATCTTACCCAATGGACGTTCATCGCATCATCCCATCTGCTGTCCTGCATGGCAGATGGGATGATGCAATGAACACCGCAGTGCTGTTACATGAAACATATGATACATTGTGCCGTCATATGCCACATTGTGCTGCACATGCAATGTATCATTACATCACTCATCACATCTTTAGGCAGCACCATTGTTCAGGTGTCTAACCAGCTTTACTTAGAACATTCTGGGTCCCTCAAATATTCCAGCATTGCTCTGTACACTGCTATTAAGGGGTTGAATTTCAAACACTCAAGGGTGTCGTCAGTGCTCTCCTCTGTGAATAACCCATTGTCATAAATAGAAAAGTAAAGGGATAATGGCATCCACACCAATACTGCTCGGGATGAAAAAGCTAAGCCTTAGTAGCAGAGGTGAATCTGCCTCTGGACCACTGGAGCCCTCAGAAGTCATACTGGATCAGAAGAATTACACACCCTAGGAAAGTATATATCAGAACTTCTACCAAAACTAAATTTTTAATTTTTGGTTGTGTTTACTCTAAGCAGCATAAATATATTTAGTTATTTTGTTTAAATACATTAGTTGCCAACATTCTGCATCGACTCTTTTCTAATGAACATGGGGCACTTTCTAGGTGGAACTCACTTCACTAGGATCATGTAATGACTCAATTTGTTTAAAAATGAACTTCTAATATGCAGATAATATGGGCAGAGAGATATAAGAATGTGTGATTCTACAATCTAGTTAGTCAGTGGTGAAAAATAAGAGCATTTCCAAGTTAAAACAAAACCTGAGACTGTCGCTGGATATTAGGGACAACTGGTAGCTATAAAATACATTATGCCCATAATATAACTTTTACCTCTTCTTTTTCTAAGGGATTTCAAAAAATCATGCTGTCATTTAGCACTGCCATACAGCAAAAAGTCCAGACACACGGGTTGAAATTGCTATAAGGGATTTTGGAATTCCTCTGCTTTGTATTTTGTAGGCAGATAACATTTCTTGTGTTTATTTTTACCTCTCTTTTTTTTTCTTGCAAGGAAAACCTGCAACAGGAGTTACTAACAACAATGAGGAGCATCATAAAATGATAAAATGAAACTGGTAATTAAAATATGTATACAGTGTAATATATGTCTGAGTAAGAAATGTTTATTTTGATAAAGCCTAAATTCATACTTGTGTTGCCAACCACGATACACTTGCCTTCACATAGAATAAAGTTGAAATACTGTACTCTGTACTGTCTATCATCATACTCAAGTCTGATTGGACAAAGGATTTTCAGCACTTCCATGTGTCCATATGTACTGTAACCAGTTTTAAAATGCTTACAAAATGTACTCTGAAATATATAAAAAACAAATCTGAAAATGATGCATTATTCTAGATTATCAAATATATGCAACTGAACTCTCTTGTAGAAAGTGCAGAGTGAAATAAATGTTTACTTTGGCCATTATTTAAAGTGTTATGCAGAAACATATTTAAATGAATCAATGTGTGGAAAGGATTCACTTAGAGGGTAGCTGCCATTGTGCTCTGCAAAAAATACTCTTTGCAGGTGCTCTAGAGGTGTCAGAATTCAAGATTCATCCAAGACTTTTAATGGATTTCTTTGGCACCATCCAGGGGCGTCTGATAAAGGGAAAGTGAATTTATATGCACAAAAATAATCATATAATACACAGATTATGAAGCACAATAGTGACACATAAAATGAAGACAGTCAAATGTCCCCTCATTTTTATGATGAAACTTTAGATACAAATGATAAGTCTCAAATGTGCTCTATTGTGGGAGGAAAACAAATGTTTATCAGTTCAGTAGTCCTAAAATAATAGTAGGCAGGATTTTGGTAGCAATTCTTGTAAGCCATCTAAATCCCAAACCTGAAAAACAGTAGACAAAAAAATTAACAAAAATCATTCCCAATAGTCTAATGTGGTTGAGGTATGTTGTATCCGCTAGGTGGACAAGCAGGCCTAGCTGCACATAAAAATGTGTTGCATTATCTCATCTTTTTTATTTAGTAAATATCTTCAAGTGACTTTACTCAAGTTCCCATATTACTGCAAGTTTAAAGCAGAATGAGTAGGGATAAGAAAAACTCTAAGCTTGTATAATAAACCAAACAAATACTGTAATTCTAATAGTGTTCATGCTTCTATTTTAGAGTCTCTATGTACCGATTCAATTCAGCGTGCTGTGAATATCTCCAAGAAGTTGGTCCCAGAGCTATTAAATTCAGCGTGCTGTTTAGTCTGACTATAACAACTTAAGTTGGAGAATGCCGGTTCTCACGACTTAACCTGGGTGCTTAGTCGTGAGAACTGGCATTCTCCAACTAAAGTGCCAGCCGTGAGACTGTTAGCACCTTGCTAGGCTGACAGAAAAACTCATGGCCGGCACTTTAGTCGGATTTCTCCTCGCACCCTCAGGCTTAGTTGGCTTAACAGCGTGATAGATTGAATAGCTCCTGGACCAACTTCTCGGAGATATTCACATCGCGCTGAATTGAATCGGCCCCTATGAAACAAAACCTACATCGCACATTAACCTGCATACTGTAACATCTCCAGTTTTCAACTAGGCATAGGTTTGGGAGCTGTGAACAGCTGCTAATAATGGTAGTTTCTCCAGGCATAAACCCTGGAGAAATGTTGAAGCCCCCAGACTCAGGTTGTTATATCTGGAGAAGAAAACCAAAAAAAGTATTCAGAAACACTAAGTGGCTTTTTAACTGCGGAGCCTTTAGGCATGAGGAAATGTTTTATTAATAACCCATCAGTAAACAAAAATATATCAATTTAAATTTTAATTAGTTCATAGATTTTTTTTTCACTTAAAAAATAAGCCAGTGTATAGAAGATATTCACTGGTTTATTAATATATTGAAATTATAATTTTAAGAATTGTCAATGTACTAAGTAGTGTGAAAAATGAGGATATGAATAGCTGAAGAAAATATTTGGTGGCTGCATCAAAATAGGCTTCATATAACTTTAGTTAATTAAAATTTCAGGTCTTAACAACAATAACAAAAAAACATGCAATTACAATTGGTATTGTTGGCACCCATTTATTTTTGGAAATTAGGCTAGATTTTCAAAGCGCATTGTTCTCTTTGGACGTGCAAGCTAATGTTTTTTAATTATACATCAGACATTTTCTTAAAAATATTAAAAATTATTTGAAATTCTTAAATCATTTTTGTAAAGAAATGAAAGAAGCAAAAATATACTGGAATTTCTTCTGTACGACGTTCAGTGCATTTATTTAATGTCTTAAATGTACATCAATTGCCAGTGCTTTGAAACAGCATTCTTACTGTCTCCATTTAAAGTAAACAAAACAATACATTCAAAAAAGCCAGGCTGTTCTGTTCATGAGTACATTGGCAGGCATGGGACAGCTATAGCCTGCACACTGCTCCTCGATCAGAGACATCACCCAACATCAATTAGCTGTCATTATATGCTGTAAATAAAGAAACCTCAAAAATAAACAGAGACAATGGATGATGGCACAAAAGAAAAAAAAAAGAAAAAATATCAGAAAGCATTTTAACAAGAAAAAATAAAAATTAAATACACAGTGAATGTGCTGTAAACACAGGAAAAATCCACTTACAAAAAAAAATAAACAAGGATTGACTCTTTGAAGCCTGTAATGCAATCCTAAAAATATTAACTCAGGGCAAAAGTTTCACGCATAATCTGTCACTGATAAACAAAACAATGTTAAATACTTGTAAATTAATCTATCCAATAAAGCTAATTTTTCAGTTTGGAAAAGTGTTGACAAGGCTGTTTTATTCAGAGATGGAAAAACATGTCATTTATTAGGACTTTCAAAGCCTAGTCCTATTACTCCAACTTTTTTTTTGTTTTGGCCAATTATGTAGTATCAAAACAGGTTTCAAATGTATGTTTTCTGGACCAATCACAGCTACATGAACCCCACAATACATTTTATAAAATAGAAAAACAAACTATTTAAATGCTATTCACTTTTGCGTGTATTTTGGTTGCAATGCTTTCATCAAGAACATTTTCAGAGAATGAATTATATATTTTATTTTGGAAGGTTGGACTGTATTTTGTGTATCTATCTAAACCTCAGTTACAAAGCTAGCAAACTTTTTTTTAAATAAAATACTAGTATGTTTATGTAACCATAAAGACTGGCTTTAGTGATCTAATGTTAATTCATGACCTACAACCAATCTGCTGGTCTTCTTGACCAATCTGAAAGTTGCAAATTTGTACAACATATGATGTTGAAACTAATAAAGAGCCAGCAAATATTGAGGCTAACTACAGTGTTACTGTTATTTTAAAAAATATATTTTTAAAATGCTGGTTACTCATGGACAGATGAGTTAATTCAGCCGGTCAATTTTTTATTTGAGCTATGTAAATATTGAATTATACATAATATGTGCACTATCCAAATTTATTTAAAAAAAAAAAAAAGCTCTTTATTTAACAATGTAACTGTTCAATCTAAATAGTGGTTAATTTATATAGGGAGAAGTCAGTTACAATGAACATGGCAAGACATCAGCCATTTCTCCTTTGAATCAACCAAATACATTCCAAGTAATTTTGAACCATGCCACTATCCAATTTTTGAGGTAAACATACATTTTAATATAAAGCAACAATGACGCCAACCATTTCCATCTGCAGTAAATAGTGCTTTCAACACATTCCATTGAGGTACTGTACAAATCAACTTTCCTGAGGTTTGTTTTTGTTTGTTTGTCATTTTTGCTGACAGAACATTAAAAGAAATAAAATACAGAAATAAAGTTACAGATTAAATGAGTCCCTGTTTTACTGTTCAGCAGAACAGACAGGATTGAGGAATACTGTTGCTCATAAAATGGCAAAAAAAATTGGCTCTCTGTCTTTCAACCTAATTGTTCATCTTTAGTCCAGTAATGTTTGAAGTTAAAGCTCTTTATATTAGCACATGCCACCAATGAAATTGTGAGGCAAACAAAAAAAATAATAATAAAGCACCACTTCAGGCACTTGACTGCAACTAAATCTCAAGAACAGCAGAATGGAATTAATAAACTAGGTTCATGTACCTCCAATGTCTACCTATGTCCACCCACTTTTTGAGTGTTGGCTTGCTTAAAATGAGCATCAAAATATGCTCACTGTTATAGGTGATTTAGGATATTGGTTGTGTACTGCACTTTTATTTCAAGTCTACTGTCACTCTGTGGACGCAAGGTTATTGTGGCTGCCTTGAAACCTTAAACAATTAGGCCACTGCCAAAAAGGGATTCATAATCCTACATCACCTAGCTTTGTGTGCCAGCATTCATTGTAATGTTTAATGTTTATCACTGACTGCAACCAAACATTTTGTTCCATTCAATATATGTATCAAGTTCTTTCTGTGATATGCTAGGTTGAATCTTGCAGAATGCATTTTCAAAGTCTTGATATGTTACAGGCCTCAGCTGGCTTGGCATAATGGCTGAAAGGTCTGTTGGTGGCATGGCATGAAGAGGGCCTACCACGGCTTCTTGACACAAGCGAGCCACATCCAGTCCAGAAAAACCTTCTGTGCGCTGGACTAGGAGTGAAACCTCTTTGTCGGTAAGACAGTAATTGTGCTGTGAGAGCAATTGTATTATTATCTGGTGTCTGGCTGTGCTGTCAGGAAGTGGAATAAGAAGTCTTTTCATGAAATATCTCCTTAGAGATTCATCTATATCTTCAGGTTTACTTGTGGCACAAATTACAACTATTTGGTCTTCAGCAGAAGACAGAACAGTATCTAACTGCATAAGAAATTCTGTTCTCATTCGGCTTATGGGATTGTGTTCTTCACTCACTTGGGAAGAAAGTAACATGTCTATGTCACTAACAAAGATCACAGATGGTTGCCGACACCTTGCCACAAGAAATGATGCATGGACAATTTTTTCTCCTTCATTTATCCACTTTGTGACAAGGTTAGAACCAGCAATTTTAAAGAATGTGGCACCCAGCTGACTAGCTATACATCTGCCCAATAAGGTTTTGCCTGTTCCCCTAGGTCCAAACAAAAGAATGCTCCGAGGCAAAGCAGTAAGTCCACTGAATGCATCAGAACGAATTACAGGCCATAAAACCTCTTCTTTTATGAAAGCCTTTACTAAATCAAGACCAGCAATTTCATCCCAGTCAACTGGATGTCCCTGGTTAATAATCTCATTTGTGACAAGGTCAATGAGGTGTGTATCAGTGTTTTTCAGCTGTTCATCCACAGAGTGGTTAGATGAGGTAGCTGTATGAAGTCCAGGGCCTTGCAAAGAATGTGGGAGGAGCTGTCTATGTTCATCACTGTGTTCATTAATTCCAGAGGAGTTATATTTTCCAAAAGATTCACTTGATCTTGAATTCTTAGCAGTGCTGTATGAGGGTGGTGTTAGAGCTCTAGTTGACTGACTGCTGAATTTTCTTTGCTGATCAGTGGTCACCAGCTGCTTTGTTGGCTTGAATGCTAATGATGAAGACTCAGAACTTCGGTCAAAGCCATTTCCCCTATTTGAGTTGGAAATACTTGTGTCGGACATTCTGTACATGGGGCTATGCGAGGTTCTTTGTTGTCCATAATTATAATTTCCATAACTGGAATCTAAATCCCCCTGTCCTGCCATATAGAAAGCTTTTCTTTTAAGGGAACTAGCAGAGCTTGATGGAGTTATTGGGGTCAACCCATGAGTCTGATAGCTGTAGCCTGGCACAGTTGTAGGAGGAAGAGGAGTAGGAGCAGGTATACCTGATGGAAGGTAAGCAGAAGGAAGAGGTGCACTTCCAGGGCTATACCCTGACCCAACGCTGGACTGTGGAGGATAACTAGCAGATGGATAGTTGTAGCTGGACAGATTAGAGGCCCCATTGTAGCCTGGCACCAAGGCTGATGGGGGTGGAGGAGGCTGTAAAAGTCCAGAGCTATGAAGGGGAGATGGATGAGGTGATGGCAGTGCAGATGCAGATTGACTGCTGTAGCTTGTATGCAAGTATGATCCATTGTATCCTGTTCCATATTCCTGAGATGGTAGCCCTGAATGCAGACTTTGTACTGTGTGACTTCCACATGTACTACTGGAATAACTAGGTTCTGTCAGGTTGCTGCCCACCCCAGGTGAACTGCCTATGCTGGCAGATACATCTGATGGAGGTATAGCGGCTCCCACTCCAGCTTTGCTTGCCACAATTACATCAGTAACACAGTTCATCGGATAAACACTTTCTGAGTTTAAAGAATTTTGCCAAGGCTCTCCTTCATTTTTTCGGCCATTAATAAGACCTGATTGAGCTTCAGTGTAATTACTGAGAAGGGGTCTTTCCATAGAACCTTCCAAAATTCCTGAATACTTTTCAGCATATTTTTTCAGTAGATTGGATGCAGTTAAAGCAGATATATCATCATTGGCCCATGCATACTGATAGGTGCGTTGTAAGTGGCCACGATATGCTTCAACTTTGTGAGCTGGTGACCGCGTTGTTGACGTTATATCAAAGTGCTGTTCCGGCCATTGAGCATGCTCTGGCGTCCACTGCATCTTTAAGCCTAGGTAAACAAGACAGAATAAAAAGGAGTAAAAAAACAACATACTTAATACTAAAAAAGTAATGCATTCACATATCTTGTAATACTGTAATTTCATCAAAAAATTAATAAATATTTTTTGAAAAGACCATTACATTTTAAGGTATTTTTTCTATATATATATATATATATATATATATATATATATATGCAACAGTTTTTGCTGTACAATATGAGTTTCAGGTTTCTTTTTTCACAATCTAAAAATATGAGACACAGCTGACAGATCACATCTAGGATACCTCTCTTATTTGGTGCTGAACACCTAGTTAGCGCGGCATAATGCACCCTGTGCAGAACAATATGACACAGACACTGCAGGTCATTCCATAATCCAACTTTCATCTAAAGTGGTTCAAGACAGTTTCAAATCTGCTTCGTGGAGTGCAGCAAAGCAATCTCCTAGGCAGCGGTCCGTCGCTTTCATCAAACAAAGCCTACAACTCGGTATGAATTACAACAGCCTTCTTTCTGTTTATGAGCGCTGTTGTTGAACCAAAAACAAAAAAACAGCCCCCCAAAAAACAATAAACAAGTATTACTTGTTTTGTTTCTCCATCTAGTATCCAACGTGCAAAACATTAAACCATTAGAAGTTTTTTAGCTGCACCCTGTAGATGATATAGCTGGGATCCTTAGTCTAAATATTTGTTACAAGTCACATTAAAAGAGCACAAACTGCTCTTTCTTAATCATAGTATACAAGTTTGCACTCCTATATCACCGCGACAACTCCCGAGCTGCTCCCATGCAGTACAGTATAATCTAGGCTGCTCCAAATAAGCAATTCAAACAGGGGGCAGTAAAAAAATTCTTCATAAAAGAAAAAAACATATAGTGTTTGTGGGTTTTGGGTGAAGAGTTAACAGTGCAACGTTATCTAAGACAAATGAGTACAGAATTAAGAGCTTCGACATAGGATTGAGGGCCTGATTTAGAGATGGACGCTAATGCGATCGCAGATGTGTTTTCGCAAGGTACCCAGCTGCAAAAACATGCTAATAGTTCCAAAGATCACCTGAGCATAGGGACACCCACTGCTGCCTTCTAATCTGCGATGCACATCGAGCAGCCATCTTGCCCTTGTGGAAGGTCTGACCAGCCGCAAACACTACAGCTCTCCTGATGGGCAGAGGGCTCTCATGCTGTGTAGGAGATCGCAATGGCCAATTACGGCATGCCCATGTAACGGCATTTAAACAATCCAACACACCTGCATTTTATAAATCACCCCTGTTGCCTCCCCAAAATGCTGACTACTTGTCACTCACTATGCGTATGGATACTCTGTGCATGCTTAATCCAAACCAATCACAGAGCACATGCCGTGCGCCCTAAATGTATGCGCAATGGCAAATAGTTGCTCCATCTGCATAAAAATCATATTTGCATCCTTTTCTGAATCAGGCCTTAAGACCAGAATCTGTGTGACCAGTACCATCCCTAGAAGGAACTCTGCTTTATCTGTAGGAGCTAAATTAAGTTTGAAACATGTTTTTATGTCTTCTGAGACCCACTCCCACCCTTCCCCTTCTCACCAGTTTTCCGCAAATCTGTAGTTTTAAAGATAACCTTTTTTTCTTAAATTATGCAGTTTCAAGATGTCACAAGGGGTGCAGCTGCTATGGGCCCCAGAGCTGACATGTTCTATGTCAAAGTTTCGAGTGTTATACACATTTTTCTCCATTGGGTGGTACATAGGGGCCCTTACAAACTTTTGCTATGGGGTCTTGAAATACCCACAGTAGTTACGACCCTGGCTCTGGACATTAAAGCCGGAGCAACTCCAACCTGGCAAACCCTGCCAATTGAATTCCCCCCAATAAATGAAGACACCAACTATAGCAGTTTTCTGTCACACTGTACCTCTTTAGCAGATGATAGAGAAGAGAAAGTGCACATTCCTGTTTGGAGTTCTTTTGGGAAAGCTATCCCTGCAAATTATTTCAAATATTTAAGCAGGAAGGTGCAAAAATTAATCCAATTTGGAAGCACTCTTTGTTTTTTCATGTATTAAACATTTTTACAAGTGAAGTAGTGTCCATTAGGAGATAGGTGCTCAATTGCACCTTCCATCAAAAATGCTATTTCTGCAATGTACTGTTTGCATTTAAGCAAGGGCATATAACTTATTATGCCTCTTGTCTCCAGGGATAATCCTTGTTTTTTTTTTGTTTTGTTTTTTTTAAGATTAATTTCATTTTGTTTTTATATAATTTAAAATCCACAAAGGACCATAACATGTTCTGTAAACTTTTATTAGTTTACTTTTTAATATGTATGGATTTCTTTTTTTTTTTTTGGAATCGGTAACTGCACAGAATCACTTATTTTGTTCTGTATGTTGTATATCATCTTCAGTGTTTTTCCTACACAATTAAAGAAATTAGGTTAAAATGTTTTAAAGCCACGTTTCTTAAACTTGAAAGAAAATGACACAAAATTAACTTTGAGACAATAGACTACTAGTTATATTCCTCTTATAATTTACAACAATACCTCTCACATTAATTCACAACAAGAAAAATTAGTATTTTTGTGTAATAGCAAGAAAGAAGCTTAAATTGCTATATATTATTATTGTATTAATCTGGGTCCTCTTTTTGAATAATTTCTATTTATTATATGTAGTACAAAAGGATCAAGGCATTCTAACAAAAAAAAATAACGATCCTTAGTACATGTGAATGAATATACCAGACACAGTTCTATATCATAGCTATGGGTTATACTGGTGTACAATTTGCCTGATTCTGCCACAAAATAATGGATTTAGTACTGTAAGCCTTTAAATTAATTCTTTAAGAATTAAGATCTATATGGTTTATACAATTGGTTGGTAAATTTAGTTCCTACAGAACATCTATTTGAACATCCATTTAGTCTTAATTAAGACTAGAAATGATATAACCATGTTTTTACACACTATTTATAAACCCTATACCTAGCAAACCGCTGGTGTAGAAAATCTGATTTTTTTGCTGATGCCATAAGCCCATCACAAACCCAATTTTGGTAAATGTCTGAAAACCATTACATATATTCTGAATAATTGATTGTCTTGTCATAGATAGGCTGTTATGTAGTTGACTTGCTAAGTGACACATACATGTCCCTTGGCTTCTGTCAAATTAAATCCGTATGATATTTCTAAAATCTTTTCATGTTTAGCTCTTTCATTTTAAAACCTTTTTACTTTTCACTTGACATATAGTCCTGCTGAGCTTGTTCCTGGGCAAAGCACGAATTGCTTACAGAATGGCCATGGATTCCCTACTGACTACTCTTGTTTGCAAATGTTTGCACTAGAACCTGAAAGTTAATTAGCAGGATGGTTTACTGTTAATTGTGTTAATTTACAAGATTTCAGTCAAAAAGAATCATACCAAACCTCGCACATCTGTCATGTTTGAAGCTAAATGGTTTTGGATAACCACAAACAAATGAAAAGAAACTGCGCACAAAATAATAAATGCTGTAGATTGGACTAAACCTGGGTACACACTATATGATTTATTGTACCATATATCATTCCGTCGTAAATTGGAACAATATATTGTAGTGTTGATTCTAGCACCCCGCATGTAATCAGTGAGGAGGGCATAATTTAATTTTGAAGGGCAACATTTTAGATGTGATGTGTATAACCATAGCTACTGATTATGTGCAGGGTGCTAGAATGAACACTTATAATTATCGTACACATCGTATAGTGTGAACGCCCGATCCGTCCTTCTGTTGTTCATTGCATCATCCCAACTGCTTTCCTGCATGTCAGATGGGAAGAAGCAATGAATGACACCATGCTGTCACATGACAGATTGCGCAGTGAGTACGGCGCGTTCTATGTATTACTGCCCAGCTTTACAGATATCAGTTATTGTAAATATTTTTCTTCACAGTTTATTTTTGAAGGCTAAAACATTTCTTATTTTATTTACAAATAAAACACTTTCCAGCCCTAAAAGGAAATGATTTGTTCACTCAAAATGTATTATTAAATCTGCTGTTTGGCTTATGCTGTTCATGAAGCTAGGTGACAATGCATATACTAACTGCAATCCACACCTATTGTAGTAAAGGGAAACAAGCAGTTTTAGTCACCCCATTATTCTATGCAATTTGGTCAATCTCAAGTTTAAGCCTTCAGCCTGGTAGGATGGAGAGGAATCACAGCATGACTGCAAAATAAAATAAATAAAAATCTTGATCTGTGAAGCTACAACAATCAATTTGCACAGTATAACCGCTGCCCAGTCTCAGCCCATCTTGCATCTAGGAGCTATTTCGTTCGGCAATCTTTAAACAAGGCCCCACAGGGCCTCTGCTGTCAAAGTCATATGTGGCAACATCAGCAAGCTGCGTATTCAGCCCAGGCACAGGAGTAAAGCAACAGCAAGTAATCCTGCCTTAAGCAGCTTTGGGAAATAAACAGGAAGTCAATAGAAATGAGCAATGCTTTTTATCCCACACAAAGTTAACAGCGGTGTTTTTGTTGTTGCCTTAAATATTGTCTTTTGTATTATTATTATTTGCAATTATTTATGGGCACCACAAAGCTCTGCAGCAGCGTACAGAGCAGAGATACAATGTAAAACACTTAAAGGAATTAAATAACTAATGTTAATTAAAAACCTCAGTTTGCATTGATAATTATGCAGCAGATTTTGGCAGCCTCTGGATCTCCAGCCACTATAGAACTACAAGTCTCTGCATGCCTTGGCTAACTGCTACCCTTACAGCTCTTACAGTACATACATATAACTTAACAAATTATTGCAATATCTTGAAACCAACATTCCCTGTATTCAAAGGAGTTGCAGTTTGAATAGCAAGTGAGTGCCGAGTTTGTATGATATATATATATATATATACACACACACACACGAGTAACTGGAAGCAAACAGCGGCACTCAGGGACTTGTGAAAAAAATACAAAAGTGTATTGCACTCAATACATGATCTGACGTTTCGGGACTTGCACGTCCCTTAATCAACGTCGGATATTAAAGTTTACCCTGCGGCTCCCACCATTGACTACAATGGAGGGAGCCGTTCATTGGCTGAGAGACGGGAGATGACCTCTCTCAGCCAATGAACGCTTAGCAGCGGGGTTTCCATGGTGATACCCCGCCGCTAAGCTCTCATTCGGGAAGTACCGTTCTATAGAACGGTACTAAGTTCGTGGATCGCGTTTTCGTTTTGTTTTTTTGCCAAGTCCGGGGATGCCTACTTTGGAACGAAGAGGACAGAACCTCGCATAGGAGATGGTGAGTATGTTTTTTTTCACAGGTCCCCTATGGATACTTTACCGGACAAGTGGACCGATGCTACAGGTTACATAGGTGAGTATGTATACATGTGTGTGTGTGTGTATGTATGTTTAATAAACTTATACTGTCACGGTGTGTGTGTCCTGTGTTTTTTTTTTTCAATTTTTACAGGTGAACTACAGGTACTAGTGGGCCCTTAATGCCCTGCATGCTGGTACTTGTGGTTCTCCAAGTACCAGCATGCGGGGCAGGCTAGCTGGGACTTGCAGTTCTACTTGTAAAGACAATGTTTGATATTCTTTATTTACACCACACCACACAATCAACCCGCCACCCACCGCCACCAGGGGTGGCGGGGATAGCCCGGGGCTATCAGCCTGGGCCTGGGGTGCCCTGGAGAGGGTGACCCCTTTATTGGGGGGGTCCCCAGCTCTCCAGGGATCCCCGGCCTGGGCTGACTAGCGGTCAGGGCTGATGCTGCGGCTGGGGGGCCTGGTGAAAGGGCTCCCCTGGCTGTGGCATCAGCCCCCCGCTAGAAAAAGTCCAGTGCTGGTTCTGGAACATACAGGGGAACCCTACTAAAATTTTTCCCCTATATTTCCAGAACCAGGACCGGATCAGAGCCAAGAGCTGGTTGCGCAGAATACGGGGGACCCCTACGTCGTTTGTCCCCCGTATTTTGGCAACCAGCGCTGGTTCTGACTAGCCCGGTGCTGGTTGTGCTTAAGTACAGGGGACCCCTACGTCATTTGTCCCCTGTATTTAAGCACACCCAGCACTGGGTTACTAATGCCCGGGGCTGGTTGCTCTTTTTTGGGGGGGTGCACGCCATTTTTTTCTTTTTTTACACAGGTTTTTTTTTTTAACCACAGCAGCACAGACGGGTCTCACGGACCTGTCATTGCTCTGTGCCAATCACACAGATGCATGTAGCACGGATCTCCCGAGTTCGTGCTACATGCAAATGGGCACCATAACGCTGATTGGCTTCCTGTCTGCCACTGCAGTGTCACTCCTAGATGGGCCACGTGTTTGTGCCGCCCACTTGTGTTGCTTAGCATAGTCATCCAGCTACCTCGGTGCAACCTTTTGGCCTAAAAACAATATTGTGAGGTGTGAGGTGTTCAGAATAGAGTGGAAATGAGTGGAAATTAATGTTATTGGGGTTATTAATAGCGTAGGAACAAAAAAAGGCCCATTTTATGTGATTTTAGCGTTAATTTTTATTTTTTAAGAAAAAATCCAGATCCAAAACACAAAACCCAAAACACGGAAGGGTGGTTTTGGCAAAACCAATCCAGATCCAAAACACGAAGAAAGATCCAGATCCAAAACACGAAAAGTGGCCGGTGCACACGCCTAATATACATATATATATATATATATATATATATTTTAGATGTGTCTTATTTTATTAACAAATGTGATGTTATGTATTTTTGCCCTTTAATGCCTTTATCAAAGTATTTTTTTTTTGTTTAAGTTGCCCTTTTCTTTGTGCAATTAAAGCAAAACTGCACATGGCACAGAGAGCCGGGAAAGGAGGTAGAAACACTGAAAATGTCATCTTGCAGACAGACTACTAATAGGAGACATTACGGAGAGTCCTCTCTTAATCTTTGTAAGCGAGCACATGATTGCAAAGAGATGTCTGCATGAGACGAGGGATGTGAAACAGAGGCAATTTGGCAAATATCTCTGGGTTTAAAAAAATAATATGAAACATGTCACACATTTAGCCAATCACCAAAACATTGATTAATTAAAATGCCTTATTTAATTTAACTGTAACACGGTAAATAAAAATCAATATTCAAACGTGTAATTTCAACAAATTAACACTTTCAGCATCAGAGGTGCTACACTCACGCAGGTCAAACTGTAAAATAGGTATTCTGTACACTTACTGCACATTGTATCAAAGTATCACAGCTTAGAGGGGTATCCAATCAGCTGAGATCGCAGAAAAAAGGGGATTTTAAGTAGATTATCAGAGCATTTATTGTGTCACGAAAAATATCCATGATAAGTGCCGGTCTCGGGTGGCACTTTTTGGGGTAATTGGACAGCCCCGCTGCGATCATTTAGCAGAGCTACTTTAGCGCTGCTAATTGGATACCACCCTTATTCTGCTTTACTGGAATCTAAGTCAGATGCCACCACAGTTTAACAGCCAGCGCAAAGATTATACCGATCTACTTTTCATATGTGACTTCTGGAAGGCAAGGTGTAAAAATTAGGTATGCGGGACCTGATTATGCAATTTACATCATTTAAAGAGTGTGGCAAAACATATGGTGACACAAATCCTGATTGCAACTGCCCTGGCTACCCGGGACACATCTACCACCTACCAGCTGTTAAGGGTAATACATTGTTACTATGGTTGTAAATATTTGGTTTTTCCCTTGGGTCTGCTTAGCATTCCATGTTAGAAGCATAAAGGGAAACAAAAAAGGTAGACTCTCTCTTTTCCCTGTTAGTCAGTGGTCACTAGCTTCAAAAACACCCTCCTGGTATGAGCTTTGGGTTACCTGGACTATAGCATACCTTCCAATTGACCCAATTTTTGTGGAACAGTCCCGATTTGTAGAATACAACATGGGAGGTGTATCATCCAAAATTTGATATCTTGGGTAAAGAATGTGGGATGCGCAGATACAGGCAGAGTTTGGGCATTTCAGGGCTCAATTTGCTATATATAAAGGTGTGAAAGATATATATGAAAGAAAGTCTCTGTAATATCACCCAATTAAATTGTAAGGCTTCATCCGATGAAACCACAGTATTTTCCACCAGTGATAGCATAACAAGGTTTATATTAAAAGTCATGGCGGTTGTGCGTATGCAGGAGTATTTAGTGAAACCTCATCTTCTGGATGGAATCGGTATGACATACCGCCGGAAGTGAGCCCGGTGGATGTAATACCGAACAGAAGAGTGAAGATCCTGAGAAAGTAAGTAACTATACTATCCCTAACCTTCTCCACACCCTAACCCTAACCCTCCCATAGGGGTGCCTAACCCTAACCTCCCCCCTAGTGCCTAACCCTTAACCTCTCCCCAGGGGTGCCTAAACCTAACCCCCCTCCCCGCACCCTAAACCTAACTCTCCCGGGGGGGTGCCTAATCCTAACCTTCCCCCGGAGGTGCCTAACCCTAACCCCCCTTCCCCTAGCCTAACCCTAACCCTCAATTGGGAGTGCCTAACCCTAAGTCCCCCGAGGAGCCCCTAAACCTAACCTTCCCCCCCCCAGCTGTATGCTCACGATGTCTGGCTTACCTTTGTTTGTTATGACACGTGTTGGGATTTCAACGGGTGGATAATGATAGGCGTCAGGATTTTGACGCCTATCATTAGTCCCATCCTGGGATTTGACAGTTGGGAAGCCGGTGGTCGGCATTTCGATTGCCGGCTTCCTGACCGCATACCTTCTGGACAACTAAAGGAGATTTCAATGTTGTCAACAGAATTGCAACAAGGACCACAGAAGACAGCCTGGCTAGCCAGATACAGTCCATTAGCCACCAACTGGTCAGTGTTAGCCTACACGATAATTGGCTCTTTAATCACAAATCCACACAAGTGTTATAAAGACAGCTCATAAGCAAAAACAAATAGAAATACAATTTCCGGACCTAACTAGATCGGGGGTTCCCAAACTCCACCATTTTAGACCATGATTTAAGCATATCCATGCTAGAGCACAGGTGACTTAATTAGTACCTCAGTCAATTCGATTTAACCATCTGGACTCAAGCATGGATATTCTTATAACCTGGACTGTAATGGCAGACTTTGGGAAACTCTGGCCTAGATGACCATTTGAGAAATCCAGGCCGTGACAACAAAATATTTAAAACAGGTTTACCCAGCATGAACTTATTTCACTTTTTTTCCCTTATATGGTATATTCTGGCACAACTGGAGAACATCTGTAATGTGAATAAAATGTAATGTAAAGGTCAACTTGATGCATACTCACAACATACAGTCACCATGTCTCTGTTCACAATATCAACAGCAGAAGGTTAACATTGATGATGTCGACATGGTAAAAATATCAACATCATTAAGGTTAATGGTTGAAATGTCAACATTTCCATTAGGGTTAGGGTTGCCCTAAAGCTGAGTACACACGTAAAGATTTTCTGTCCAAACATCCAACTAGTTGATTGGTTGGAATGAAAATCTGGTAAGGTATGAAAGAAAAAGACAATCAACAATTTGCTCCCAAACACCAGAAAATGGACAAAAACTGTTGTTTGAACAAATTGTTTAGATCAATCAAACATTTAACAAACTTGTCTGAATGACCATTTTCATCTGTTTTCTGGCATTTAGGAGCAAATTGCTTATCATCATTTACTCCCATATGTTACCAGATTTTCATTCCAACCAATCAACTAGTTGGATGGTTGGACAGAAAATCTTTATGTATGTACCCAGCCTTAGGGTTAGGAACAAAATGACATGAAAAACAGTATGTCAACATTCTAACTATGTCAACATCAGTGTTGACCAGCTGAATGTCAAGATGATTAACATATCAACATGTTCAATCCTGACACAACTAAGCCGATATAATGGATGTCGACATTGTGAATGTCTAAAAAACACTCTTGTAGCCCCCTTCGGGACCGGGCAGCTAGGGGTGCGTAACGTGGAAATGGAAGTGTGGCAGGAGATACTACCCGGCAATGGGGGCGGACACAGAACTGAGTCATTTTGGCCATGCTCTGCTACACAATACCAATATTTTCAACATTGTGAAGCAGGGGGCAGGGCCATGATGATGCAAATTCAGTGCAAATCGCGTCACTGCCCCCTTGCTGCAGGGGTTTTAGGTTAACCGCTGGGGGGTTGGACGGGTCGGCGGCCGCCGGGAGGCTTACCTGCCTTTCCAGGAGGCCAGGAGCGCAGTGCACTCACATTTCCTATAAGATTCATAATGTATACTTAAGGCCAAATGTAATTATCCCTGAAATGAGGATTAGCCACGTTGCTGTGCCCGGGGCTATTCAATTGCAGCCCACAGATTACACTTAAAGCAGATTTCTTCTCCTGGGGCTCAAACAGAAATCCAAGTTAAGTTGAGCTTTCTGCCCTTATTGTAGTTTCTGCAAACACGGTAACCCACAGTTCCGGGTACCTATCTCAGAATCTATGGGTTAACTCGTGTTAGCCGCAGATTTACCGCTTGAGGAAAGGGCATGTAATTAAATAGCTCTGGACATAAAAGTCTGAGGCTACAACCCTTTTCCTCATCTGATAACATAACAAAACTAATTGAATCCGGCCCTTAATGAGTGTGAAAATGATCATAATTTTAAACACAAATATGTACTTATAATTTAAAGGAGCTGTTTATTTTGCGGAAACAGTTTGTCCTGTCCTCCCCTAACTCCCCCCCCCCCCCCTCCTCCATCCCTGTTTTATCTCAAGGCTAATGCATGCACATAGATTATTTACTAAAAGCAATGGTAGGTCAAAAGTGTTTACATTGTTCCTTAATTCAACAGAAGTAAATGCACCATGTATCTGTAAGAATATTTATGCATTGATTATGAAGATTATCACTTGTTTTGGATGTCTCAATTTATTATATGTTACGGTATTTGTGTGTTTATGATGAGCATTTATTCACTTTATTTTTCAACAAATGTTAAAGTTAAGGAAAACACGGGTTTCACAGCTTGTTCTTGAAATACTTTTCTCAGCATTGCACTAAATTGCATAATTTAGCCTGGGGTAATGTAAACTCACGAAAGGCAATATTTAACTTGCACTATATAGGGCCAAATTTGCCATAATTCTGTCTGCATCTATAGGCAGAAAAATCGTATTAAAAAGAATTAAGTCTCAACATATGATAACATTGTGTATTTACAGGCATAGTGCAGCAAATAATACACAATACTTTATCACCAGGTTATTGCAAGCTCCTTATCTGTTATTGTATAATCTAAATGCAATGTTCACATTACCCACACACATATACAAACACATACATTCAAACATATAGGGTCAGTTTTAGTATTCCATCAAGGAAAAGATCAATTTGAGTACATTTGAAAGAAGCTGTACTCAATTTTGACCAAATAGACTGAGCTAACAGGGGTCAAAAAACAAATTTATAGGTCTAATAACTGCAGGCCTTAGTCTCGAATGAACAAGGCATTCCTGCTCTTAAATGACTTTTCTCAGTGTTTAACTTAAAGTAAAATAGTACAATACAGAATTTAAAGGACAAGTATCTTGTGATCAGGTCGATCTCTGAAACAGTAAAGTAAAAATAAAAATATATATACAGTGTATAATATATATATATATAGTTTGTGAAAAGTATGAATGGTTACAGAATATATGATTAATGTACCAATAAAAAGTATCTTACCATAAAGAAAATAAATAAATAAAAACTCTGTAGATAGGACAGGGTGACATAGTGCATTAATTCTGTGTCCTTCACTCCAGAGACCTCTGTATAATTTAGTCCCCATCTGATGGCTGAGGAAGAAACTACATATAAAATTCATTTGTGTGAGCTGAATGGTGTGTTCTTTCACACAGAGCTCTTTATGAAGATAAACTAGCTACCAGTTACTGCTTCTGGAGCATGTGCTAAAGTAAGACCTTCCTAGTACAGTAGGACAGATTTATCCTCCAGTCCTCCTGTGTTGCAGACCAAATAAAACTTGTCTCCAGAAAATAAAATGGATTTTGATAAATACCAGCACACAAAATATATTCTTGCACGTAGCACAGTCATCATGATAATTTGTGTCAAATATTTTAAAACAAGAACCGTGAGCGGCTTTGGAGTCCAGCAGCTGCCAAAAGCCTTCAGGACCCCTCTGCTTTCGGGCAGCTTATAATTGCCACCTATACGGCTCGGGTTTTATTCCCACCTGCTGCGCTGTCCATGGTCAGCAGGCAGATTAAATAAACACTCTGTCATCAGTGCTAACAGGAAACCTGATGTGTCTAGGAGAATAACTCCATAGATGAACACAATGTTATCTCAGATATATCCAGTTCTGATAAGCTCCTGAAATGCCAACATATATATTTAGGAATGAAAGTAGCTCTATTATCTCACTTGTATCAACCAACCTTGTATTCAAGATTATAGGTAATTTAGGGGTCTATTTACTAAGCAGTGTTAGGAGACAGAGTGAAAATTGATAGGAAAGTGATAAGGTGCCAGCCAATCAGCTCCCAACTGTCATTTTTCAAACACAGCCTGTGAGATGACAGTTGGGAGCTGATTGGCTGGCACCTTATCACTTTCTTATCACTTTTTACTCTGTCTCCTAACACTGTTTAGTAAATAGACCCCTAAACCACTTAACCTGGTGTGGTCGCGTGAGATGGGACCACAGCCAGTTGGGCTTTTGCTGACACAGTTGCATCCCAAGCGACTGTCTCCTGCTCCACCCCTAGGCATTCTCAGAGTAGATTTGTTCTGCACATGTGCATAACTGTTCTGCTCCTTCTCTTCCAGTCCCCCTGAACTGATGTAGTGATCTGTGACTGCCAACATTGCTGTCTAAATTGCGCCCCAAAATGTTGTGTGAATAGCATTCTGGAGCGCATGCACTAGAGTGTTATGTTAAACTTAAGTGCAATACAGACAATTTTCTTATAGTGGGTAAAGGATAAGAAATCCATCTTTTGAGCCACATCTGACATATCATGCAAATACTAGGTTGGTACATATAGTAGAATTCTGCATCTGTCTAATATTTTCACAGTTGTTGATAATCTCATTAGAAGATTTCTCAACATTCTAATGAAGATAACTTTAGGTGATTTCCATAGCAACTAATCAAATTCTAGCTATTTATCGAATACCAATTGGATACTTAGGGATTAACACATCTACATGTCTACATGTCCTTTTTAGAATGTTTGATAAATCTCTCACTAAAAAGCCCTAATAACCCCAATGTTTTTACGTATCACTACACTGTAGAGGTAAAGTATCGAAGTATCGCCTACATTACAAATATGTTTTTCGACAGTCCGACTTCACATACTGCACTGTTTAAAATGCTCGACACCTGCGCTTTTAAAGTGACTTTTCACAACAGAGATATAACCTCTCCAAATATGCCACCTAAGACAAGGTTCTCACCTTGTCTTATGCAAAGAACAGCCCTGACAGTTACTACAAAATACTCTTACCATTCTAATGCAGTATGTAAAAAAAAGAATACAATTACCATACAAAGGCTTGATAAGGATGCCATTTACTTCAATTAAAAAGAAAAAAAAACATATTTGACAAGACTAGATTATCAACGTTGTAACCTAGGAAACTGCCTATGGTTTGGAACTGATAGTGGGATAAAAGAAGAATACATGACTGAAAAAAATCTTCGTGGTGGTTCTGTGTGACATGTACGCCAAGTTGGTCTTGAGAGTTTGACTAAGTCAAGAAAGAGCATTGGAAAAATCAAACTAGTGAGGAGTCAGAAATAGGGCACTTCCCATGACCTTGCCCTATTGACTGATCCTGAAAACATAAAATAGAGTCAGATTTTGGATAAATGTGAACCTAACAAGCTAAAATTACTCAATTTCAGCATAAACCCAGCAACAACTCTAAAATACTTCAGACTGCAGTATGCAAGGCTACTTTATTAGTAATTGCAACTATAAAGACCCACTCAAAAGATTGTCAGGTCTTCCTTTAGCCAAACAAAGCCAGCTGGCACATGCATATAGATAAAAAAACAATTAAGTTTAAATTAATCAATTAAATATAAAACTCAACATAAAAAAAATAAAAACCTCTAGGTACACTGAAATTTAGAGAGGTGAATTCAATTAGCCATGGGGCTACTATTCAATGAAATAGCATTTTCCCCGCTCAGTAAACCAGGCATTAACACATGCTAACCCACTGATTCAGCATAAACAGAAGAATCAATGGGTTCCCCTACGTGTTAATCCCCAAACAGTGCCTTTTCTCGCAGACTTTTTCCTCGCAGCTCAATGTCATAAATGACATTGAGCATAGACACTGTACGATATCGTTAACGATATTGGTCAGTGACGGCACGCTCCCTCATCCCCGTACTTGCAGAATATAGTCAAGTTGCCCTGCAAGTACGGGTGATGAAAGACATTGTTAATGATTGCGATAGCGCACATCGTTAACAATGTCTTACATACCCACTGGATGATATTGAACGCGATGAACAATAACGATATAGTTATCGTTCATATCGTCCAACTTATCGTCTAGTGTGTATGCGGCATTAGTGTGACTTGTATGTTTTCCCCATGTTCACTTGAGTTTCCTCCAGGTACTCTGGTTTCCTCCCACAATCCAAAAACATACTTGTAGGTTAGTAGGTCTGTGTTTTTGTATGTCTGTACATGTGGTAGGGTCTATAGATTGCAAGCTCCACTGGGGCAGGGACTGATGTGAATGACTGTAATAGCCTCTGTAAAATGCTGTGTAATATATGTGCACTATATATAAATAACTGGTAATACATGACTAAAAATATATTCTGCAAACATCCTATTTATCACAATGATCTAAAGTTGGACAGTGATGCCAGTAGTAACAATGGCTGGAGTTATAGATGAGTTAATCAAATTTCAAGGAAACTTCTAAATTATTTTGACTTGTCCCATAAATCAATAAAAAATGATGTAGAGTATTATATTTTTAAATTGAAAACAATTGAAAAACATACATACTTTTGAATATTTCGACATCCAAAGATATTTACTTATTTTGCAATGATCTTTGTTATTTGTGCCTTTTTTCTATTGAGTCTGATATAAACACACGGTAAATGAAGATGCATTTGCTCTCGCTCTTCACAATACCGGAATGGAATTCCTATCACCCTCGATGCTGCTACTCAGCACATATTGCTATGCATTCTTTTATCACGCTCATTTTATTACCCTACACTAGGTTCAGAAATGTTTTTATCTAGCTCAATGTCAAATTGTATTTTTTTGAAGGCATATGCTGAAGATGGCACAAAACAGCGACTGGCCTGTGGTGTCCGCAGAACTTGCAAATGCATTAAAATGTTACAGAAGCAACCAGTTGATGAAAAATGACAGCTTAATCACCATAAAGCAATTCACATTAACAGAGGTTTTTTTTCCAATTTGAGAAGCAATGTCTCAGAATAATTTAATGGGGGTTAGATATTTAATGTTGTTAAATAACCTACATTTTGGACCTAAATCGAGTGTATTATCTATTAAATATTAACTTACAAATTTCAGAGCACTGTAACATGTTTGGAAGAAGTAATTGTGTAATATAGATGAATAATTATTTTATAGGCTTCCATTATCATAAAAAGAATAATGTAAAACAGAAACACAACATAAAAATGTTAAAAGGGAGTAAAATATATAAACTATAATAATATAATAATTGTGTGTGTGTATATATATATACACACGCATTCACTTAAATAAACATTATCAACATTTATATAGCATTAGCACATTTTGCACCACTTTGCAATTAGGAACACACATACTGTACACATAGATATGGAAATGTACACTTTCTTATTACTTGCACTGTACATACATGAATTTTATAGGATGCATAACCCTTTTGTAAGGAAACGGTTCGTATGTTTAATGCTGTCCATCCAATTTTCCAGTGCATAAATTGCCCTGAAACTCGGACAATTTTCTACTCATTATGTCTATAGGAAGGAAGAAGAGATAAGCTTTTTTCCTCCTTCCATTCTTTTCCTCAGCATTGAAACATGGTGTGGCCAAATCAAGTCACATGTAGGAGATTTTCTTGCTTGACAACTCGTTGTAATTGAAATGAAGTCTAATCAGACTCATTACTGTTTTCAGCAATTTGCACCACTGAAGATGCTTATTAGGTAACTGTGTTTAATAAACCACCCTCTAGAAAAATAACAGTAATGAGCCCTTAATAGTCAATCCTCAGTGTGAATGTAATTTGAAAAGTGTTACTGGTGCTGAATTGATTTTCGCATTTAGTAGTGTTATAATCAAGACTTAGAATTCGCCATAGAAGAGGCCACAAAGAGGTACAGTAAGTTGCACAAACAGTGACCCAAACGAGAAGGGCATGTCTGAATTGGAGAGTAAACTACCAGGGCAAACAATCAATACCCTTATTTGTCTTTGAAAAAGCAATACACTATTTATTGCCTTAAAAAAAAATAAACTTGTATATATATTAATAGTTCTCAAAATGTTTTTCTCCCAAAGTTATGGAGAACCATTTAATGACAATGAATGTAATCCATATTATCTTTATCTAAAAACCTTAAATGTTTAATTTCTTGTAATGGAAATGTATTAAATATATTTACAAAGTCTGATTGAAAATTGTTTAACATAGGGTTTCTTTACATTTACTGTAACAAAACTAATGAGACACATTTAATTTTGGCCATCATGATGCCTGTGAAATTTCTTATGCAAGCATGTTTTTCTGCATGGTGGCATGAAGTGTACACATTGGACTTCACTAAGATGACTTATCTTAATTGTTGGTTATAGTTTAGAAACAATATAATTAATGTGAACACAGCTGGGAAATATGTCAAAATATTAATTCATAAAACATTCAATTATAGGTCATAAAGTAGTTTCACACATATCTGTATTTAAAAAAAAAGTTACGGGTCTTTGACTTAGCAGAAGATTTGTAAAATCTGCCAGTAACAGCTCATTCAACGATGTACTGTACATTTTTCGCATCTGCACTTTGATAAATTTAAATTACAGCACAACTGCTATTGTTTACTGGGCCTGCAGAATGGGAATCTAATGACCTACATAGAAAATACTTTTGGAATATCATAGACTTAATTTCTCAGTAACACACATAAAAAAGCTTTCCCTTGTAAATAATGCCCATTCTTGTCGCCACTCTCCCTTTATGCTTTATGACAATACTCCTAAACACAATTATGCAGAACACAACACACAAAGCCCCCCAACCCCCCATTAACACCTCTTCAATATGATTTTGGCTTTGATGGAGTTCTCTTAGGGTTTGCTCATGGATGATATCCTATCCTTCTTCTCAATCCTAGCTTATCATCAGTATTGCTTGTCCCAAATTTTTTGCTGGTGGATCCAAAACTATTGACCTGCATACAGTATCCTTTTTGTTACACATCAATAAACTTATAACAAATAGAGATTTGTAGAAAAATAAAAAAAAAATTCACCCCCAGGTGTCAAATGCTCAGTTCAAATACTGTATTGTATGTATGTATACTGTATCCACTTGCGAACCCCCCCCCGCCCACAAAATGGGCCGAGCTGTTGATCAACATCGACAGCCGGCCCTTTTGTAGTGAGCTCCGGAGCAGTGCGGCCGCTGCGCGTGTGCAGGGTCTAACCATCAACCCGGTTGCGAGCGCTCAGCACTTGTGACCGGGTCTGAATGAGATTGAAATGATATATCGTGCAGATCGTATAGTGTGTACACCTGATCGCGCGTACATGGAGGTCGTTCATCGCATTGTCCCGTCTGCTGTGCTGCACCGCAAATGGGACGATGTAATGAACTACACCATGCTGCTAAATTCCGCATTAAACGATATATCACAAATCGTGTAGCGTGATATATTGTTCCATCACGTTGTGCTGTCTCTGGTTGCACACATCGTATAGTGTGTAGCCAGGTTAAGAGGCCAGGCACAAAGTGTGCAGGTGGATAGGACAGTGCATGCAGGAAAACATGAGGAAAACACAAGAATAGAAAGCCCTACCAACAATCTAGGGAGTGAGCAATCGATATGTTATGAGGAAAATTTAGGCTCACTCATATAGAATTACATCCACGAAAATCAGTAAACTTTATTTGGACCGGTGAAGTGATTTTTGCTATAAATATATTAAAGATGATAAATAACAAATGTGGTATTCCTTGAAAACTGGTATACGTAGAATAGTAGATGACCTAGTATGGAATCAGGAGGTATCGTTCAAGGTAGATGAATAAAGTGCACATAAAAGTTTTAACATATTAAATCAAACTGGAGTACTGTAAATCAACAGTAACAAAAAGCAGTAAAATAATCATGTAAGCGGAGAATTGAAAAGATGGAAAGAGCAGAGAGGAGATCAGCCACTACAGAAGGCAGTCTGTCAATGTTCTGTCAATGAAAGCCAGAGAGCAAAGGCCCCAAAAGATCATCGGTGTGAAGATAGATGAAAATGAACAAGGCGTTCTAGAAACTTAGAGGTTAAGAGTAGATTGGAAAGAGTAGCAAATGGACAAGTTGTATGGGTCAAAGCATTTTGTGTAAAGGATTGGTGTGAACCATGCATGCTTAAATGAATAGAGAACAATGCAAGTAAAATTACAGAAGTGGAGACGTACAGAGATCATGACGGAGGCTAAGAGTTTCAGTAGTTGAGCAGGTGTAGGGTCAAGAGTATAGGTAGTGAATGGAGGATAGGAGATCAGACCAGGTCCAAGTCATAAGAGAAATGTAATAAAAAGTGGATGTTCAAGGTTAAATAGGATCAGGTCTTTTCCAGAGGGATGATTAGGAAACTGTTTTTAAACAAAGTCCACTTTGATTATGACGTAGTTCCCAAATTACTTGCAGAGAGTGAATGGAGAAGAGGTAACAACAGAAAGGATGCAAAGATTCATCTAAGCAACATGGATTGGCTTGTTTTTATTAATGATTGTGGTATAGAAAAACTGTCACAGGCACTCAGCATGATGGGTAAAGGAGTAGAATATTCATCTATGAGGTTAAATCAAGTGTACAGTATATTTTTACAGAACACATGCAGAAAAATAAAATTAAAATAAACCATTCTCATAAATGGAGAAAATATTTTTCTATAAAAGCAATACACCCAAATTTTATTATTTTCCCTTTGCATTTTTGCAACTATATAACTATATTATACCATTCCATTATACCTTTCCTTTGACAAGGTAATACTGACTACAGAGTTTAGCTTCCTCTGGAGCAATTTTTCTGTCTCTACCAGTGGTGGCATTGGGGTTGGTGACATCCAGTGTGGCAACTAAACCCCCTAACGCACAATTTTGGCGCACGTGTCTGAAAAAGTGGAGTGGCCTCACTGGGTGGTGGCATGGCCTCTCGGCACCACCCTAGTGATGAAACTACTCTCTACCCTATAATTCCTTTTACTAGTCCCAAAACTCTGCTGTCAGTCTAGTTCACATATAATAACCCTCTGATAAGAGTATGGAAGTGTGAGCTAGTGGCAAGTGGAAAGTCTCCCTTAGAAGCTTTGTACGACGTCGTTGGTGGGCGGAGGGGATGCATTGGTAAGTTAGAAGTAGTATTACATTGTTTGTATAGTGTAAGCATTCCACTGTTCTAGGCCCACATAAAGAAAAAAAGAACTTTGCATTTAGAGTGCTTTCAACAGTTTTTTCAGTACTAGCATCATGAGTGTCTGTCCTGCAACTATTATTCTCTAATTAAATATTCAATTAGGTGCACGGTTTACTGCGTAGGGAAAAGCTTCAGGTTTTATGCCTGAAGCTATTCAATTATTCACCATTTTATACATACGGTAACCCATAGATTCTGTGTAAATTGCAGGAATCTATGGGTTTCCCCATGCATAAAACCCCGAGAGGGTGCATTTAACGTGCATTGTGCACAGTGCAGGGATGTAGGACCTACAGTAATCGAATAGGTCTGTGCTGCCCCATTGTAGTTAATATTTATGAATGAACTGCATCATGACAAATGCACAGTATATTTAAAATGCAAAAATACTGTAGTTGAAATTACGCATCAATAAAAAATAAAAATATCTAAAAATTACTTCTTTAATATACAGTTTTATAGTCTTACAATTGCTGCCTACAGTATGTGGAGAGGTTGGCTTTTATCTGTAATTTCCGCCTTCCAGCCATTACTCTTCTTCCTTAGCTTTTAAATCCGCAATTGTTTTCCCTATTGCACCACTGTAGTAAGTGAGGGAGAGAGGGATCATAGAGGAAGTAGGAAAGGCTGTGAACAGCACCAAGACCAGGAAAGAATTATAAAAAACTATGAACAAGGAACTTGATCAGGGTCATTCGCTCCTGCAAAATATGGCCTCACGAGGACAGCTACTCCTGTGGAGAGGGAATAGTCTTCATAAGCAAGTGGCCTCTATTAACAGCATACAAAGCACAGTCTCTCATTACCGACAACCATTTTCTGATTAAAGAGACAGCAAGGGCAAACAAAACTTTTTGCCCCTCTCTTTTAAGACTATTGCCATATTTTTCTCTGTTGAGTATATGACAACATTAAAAAAATATATATAAGGCGTTAAAAAAATAACTAAAAAAACAGTATATTCGTAACTCTATCACTCAATAAAATCTGTTTGTGCATGTTCAGGAATGTTTTATTACCTTCTATTTAACTTTGATACTAAAAATAAAGTTATAAAATACATTAAAATAAATATACTGATTAGACAAAACACATGCAAATATGATTTTTTTATTATAAACACACAACATCTCATATTTATATACACCAGAGCAGAGGTGGCAGTTTGAACACACTGGCATCCTACTAATGCATATAATTCCATTAGCCAAAAATATAGTGTGAAATACAGTGCAATACATATGACCATTATGTATCCTGTCACGGAGGAATTTCAATAAAATGTAAAGGCACAAGGACACAAAATCAAATCATTTTAGCTTCCTTGCAATGAAAAAAACAAATTAAACTCCAGCAAACTGGAATTATTTTAAATAAACTATCATGCAAATACAATTCTTTAAAACACTGTGTACAATTAATAACATTTAATGTTTCACTTTGTTTCATTAGAGAAGCATGTATTGCTTTGATTATATTAAGGGTGTTCCATTATCTTCTTCATGGACAGTATAAATCAGGCTATAAAAACAGGCTGACCAAATAAAATAGAGGAGCACATAAACAAAACAAGAAAATAAAATTATATATTGTTTACTTTATGCATTGTTTCAAATAAAAAGGGACGTCCACTAGCATCATACTGATTTTCTAGAGTCCGCTGGTAATTCCAATTTCAAGGTTGCATTGTAGTGCTGAAAATGTAATACTTTATATAGTGTACCTACTGTATTAACATTACACATTTGAGTATTTATTTATAGATACCAAAAATCTGTGAAGATTCTATTATCAAATGTTCTTTGTATCAAACAGGGAATCATATTATGACGGCTCACTTGTGATTGGCGTTCACCAAAGAAATTCATCAGTAGATTTCCTTGGAAATCTTAACCCAATGGATACTCTTTGGGGCAGATTCAATTACTCGCGGTGTTTAAAGTGCAGTTAAAGCTCAGGGTTTAACACCTGGAGCTATTCAATTATTAGTTAATTTCCCTGCGCAAACCTGCAGGTAGTACACGATAAACCATAGATTTCGCATTAAGTGTTGGCATCTATAGGTTTCCCGCTTATTAGGCCCCAGACGTGCATTTAATGCGGAATTTAGCTCACAGCTCTTAACATTAAGTGCACTTTCTGGGGCTTAATGTGTGCCGATGTGGTGCTTAACTAAATAGCACATGGCTGACAATTAGCCACAGGGTAAACCCCACAACTAATTGAATCTGCCACTTTATTGAGGTGAATTCAATCAAATGGCATTAATGAGGCAAGTGCTCTATTGCCTCATGATCATCAAGGCATGGAAATCAGTGTGTATGGAGTATCTCCATGGTAAAGGCTGTTCAAAGTGCACTGATGCAGTTAAACACAACACTGGTAATATGCCTGCTTTTTATCTAGTGATGTATAGCATGTAGTATCGTCAGCCAACAACAGTACATCCATAAACTAATATCATGCAAGCCATTTTTTTTTGCTCCAGTTCTTCAAATTACTAAAATATGGTCTGATGTAAAAAAATAATAATAAAAAAATACTCTACTATTTTACTATTTGTAAACTAGAATCGTGCAGTATTTCACAATTTGACAGTAAAACAAAATAGATAATATGTAATATTGAGACTACAGTACTTGGCACGTCAAGTTGGAATCCATACAAATGCTTGGCAAAAGAAAGCTGGGACATCAATGCATAATGTATTCAAAATGCATACGATTTATATATAAAAAATAAAAAATCTATTATAGAACATTAAATTTGCAAATACATAAATATTGTGTATCCTCTGCCACAATAGGATATGGAAAACACATTTTAAAAAAATCAGAAAGGTTTGTTATAATAGTTTTAAAGCCCATCAATAAATATTCCATTCTGCAGTAGCTGGCTGTAAATCAAATGAGCTTTTCTCTTGAGGTAGACAAAATGTTAAAAAGGTGCTGCCGAATCTCGCGTCGAACATAAAATTACTCATCCGCATCTGAAAATTCCATAATGATAAGGTGGATAATGTAAAGCAGATATACAGTCACTGGCTTATTGAGATTTATATTTTTCTCAATAAAAACAATCGCACTACAAGCAGAAACAAATACAAATCAGTTAACTTAATCAAATTATAACAGTGTATTCACATTAGAAATAATATTGTAACGTATGTAGCTGAAAAATTTGTAACAGGGTATTCAATTTGCAGGTTAATTCTCAAACCATCCTTACAAAGATGGCACATTTTATGACCTCTGCACAAGAACACGTGAATTATACTGGCCGTCTCTATGAAAAGTTTTCTATAAGTGACGGACCTAAATAGCAGAATGAACACAGGGGTCACAGTTTTTCTCCTGACAATTTACACCCACTATAGTATTCTCCAGACAGGCTCAACCCACTGTAATATACTCTATCAAACACAAGCAATCTAATGATATCCTATATATCCACTTAAATGTTTTCTCGATATGTATTCGCCGGACAGATTTTACCCACTTCAGTGTTATCTCTACTTAAGGCACACTAGGGAAAGACAGTACGATTATGACATCGTAATCGTACCGTCATTCTCATCCCTTGCAGTGCCTACACTGAATGATTATCCCTACACCCTCCCTCATCCCTGTACATAGTCTATCTGTCGTTATCCGCAGATTGACCGGTATGTTCGGGCAATGATTGATGTCGGAAACGACCATCACTGGTCATTTTTGACATTATAGTGCATGATTAATGAGCGAATGTCGTAATCGTGCAATCGCTCATTAATATTGCCTAGTGGATATGCGCCATTCCGCTACAATGCTCTATAGACAGCAAATGTGTCTCAAAACAGAGAAGTTTATTACGTACATCACTAATTTATACAATATATATTCATGGTGCTTCACAACACACCAGCACCACCCATTAAAAAAGTGTGTCCATCTATTGGATCAAACTATGGGTCTAATTCAGAGATGTACACAACGATGCTATTTTCATAGTTGAGCGATTATCAGTAAACTGTGCATGTGCCAAGGTGCATTACAGTAGTCACTTGCAGCAACTCTATACTGGCAGTGTGATTGACAGTCAGGTAGCATTCAAGGGAGGTAACGGCAAAGCCCCGATAAAGAACACAGGTGTGTCACGTCCATTTTGGGGGCATCACAGTATACTGTTGCGATTCCATACGCAGTGAAAATAACTCCGGTGTTTCAGTTACTGCTGCTGACCATAGGATTACTCCATAGGGTAGCCAAAAGTTTACTCAGAACTGTGATAATGGAATGATCTGCGACCGTTGCTGCGTCTTTGTAATGATCTGCAGAGCCGCTGGTGGCTGTCTCATTTTTTTGCAAAGCAGCCACGAAAACAGATGCAGAAGGGGCAGCATTAGTGTACAACTCTGAATCAGGACCTATAGGGGAGATTAATAAAGCTTGGAGAGAGATGAAATTGTGCTTGAAAAATTACAGTTCGGAGCTGATTAGTTGGCGATTTATCTCTCACAACTTTAACTCACTCCAAGTTTTATTAAATCACTCTATATCTGCATGGAGAAAACTATTCAATAATCTCCAGGTACATTAAATCATTACAGTATGTAATCATACACCACTTGATAGCCCCTAATTTGCATATTTTAATATACACTCCTATGGGCCTGCGAACCAAAATGTCCAATTTAGAGGTGAAATTGAAGTAGTTCAAGGGTGAGGAAGATTGTCATTGCCAGCATTCCAATGACAAATAGCGGCCATCACCCGCACATTGTTCCTAATTGAAACGACCCCTCTATATTGATGTTAACAACCATTAGTAATTGTATGAAGCATGCCAAAATGTATAGCTGGAATAGAAGTTCAGATGTATTTATTTAGATTTATTGTAACTGCTATTTGTTGGCTATGTTTATGAAATAGAAGAACACTAATTTGTATACCTGTATCAAGTGTAAGTCTAGAGGTTGTGCAGTTAAAATAAAATTAAAATTAAACATATCTTTCCCAATGGCATTTGAAAATAAAATTGTACTATTATTCAAAACTTTTCTAGTTTGAATCACAATGAACTAAATTTAAAATAAAGCAGCTTTTCATCTTTACAAAGTGACTTTTGACCATACATGGTTAGAGGGAATACACTGGTATTTAAGAAGTAAGTTAAACTAAAGTAGGTTTGATGGGCCATTTTACATTAAGCAAAACCAGATATGACATTTCCTGAAAAGGTCTCCATGGCTAAGACGAAGGATGCCCAAAATGGTTCACTTAAAAATGGTTGTTGAGCTTGACTGCCTTTTTAATATATGTAATGTTTTTGAGAGAAAGACAGTAGTACTGGACATGTTTTTCTAATATAAATCTCTGGTGAGAACTGGGTATTTTCAAGATCAGTTACATAGCATACTCTAGGAATGATTAAAGTGTCTCCCACAGTACTTTCAATGATATACTATTTGAGGGAACGGACTAGCGCTCTGTGTTAGAATTCATGCTGTGATTAATAGGTTAGAATCCGTTGTGGGATGATGTTTTATAATACACAGCACACTTATTATAGGGCACTCTATAACTTTTTCTGTCAATCTCTTTCTAGCCTATAGAGAAATACTTGTCCTATGCTGAATGCAAGCCAGAGAAGACTATAAAAAGACCCCTCAACCATCAGGAATAACTAGAAACTTCCAACAAGGCTCATCTTTATGGAGTGACAGGAAAAATACTGTATATTTTCCTCTATGTTATCTGCAGCAAAGGATATTAAAATGTATTGTTAAAGTAAATTTTTATTTAAAAATGTTTGTTTTTAATTTTTTTAAAAGCGCAATGAAATGAGACATGTTTATTGAACATAAGTAACTGTGGTAACCTGTAAGAAGACACACAGTGTTGTGTTGATGCAAGTGATGGTCTGAAGTTGGGGAGACATGGTGGGGAGGGGGCTGAGGCTGCTGTCGAGTGATGGGAAAGGGGTAGGAGGGAGGCTGCTGCAGAGAGACAGATTAGATAAGGCTGCTGGAGAGACACATGGAGGATGAGGCTGCTGGAGAGACACAGGGAGGATGAGGCTGCTGTAGAAATACAGGAAGGATGAGGCTGATTACGAGACACAAGAGAACAAACTGCTGGTGAGATGCAGGGGGATGAGGCTGCTGGAGAGACACAGGTGGATGTGGCTGCATGTGAGACATAGGTGAATGTGGCTGCATGTGAGACATAGGGGATAAGGCTGCTGGTGAGACCCAGGTGGATGAGGCTGCTGGTGAGACACAGGTGGATGAGGTTGCTGGGGAGACACAGAAGGATTAGGCTGCCAAAGAGAAACAGGGAAGATAAGCCTGGAGAGAAACACACAGGAAGAGGCTGGAGATTAACCACAATTTTCAAGATTTGAAGGAAAAGGTTGGGACACAGTAAACTTAATTTAGACAATTCTTTAAAAAAAAAAAAACATTTTGTGGTACAAATGGTATATAAAATTAGCAAATGCAGTTTAGCAATATAAAATAGTTTGATCAGGGAAATTTGCCCTGCCCCAAAATATCTATTACTATGTGTTATCTGATCGAACTTCTGATGTATGATAATGATATTGGCTATATTCTTACACTATTAGGTCCCTACCAGGTCATGTGATCTCTAACATAAAAAGAACCCACTGAAGACACTGTTTTTCCAAGAGGTTCCCAGTTGCAAAGAAACCACCTTATAGGTAAGAAAAATCTCAAGCCGACCATCCTGTAACTACCGGGGAGGGATGGGGCGAGGGTCACAAAAACATGAGTGTAGCGGGTGCCAAGATTTCTGTTGTCAGCCCTGTGTGTGGACAAGCGCAGAGGATGAAAATTTGACCCCTCTGCACAATGATGCAATTAATCAAAAGGCTATGGTGGTCTACTTTACTAGCAGAAGTCCAGGGGAAATTCAAACATCTCCTAAACATTCTGGGCAAGTATGGTTATAAATGATAATAGGAACACCTTTTCTAGCACTAATACTTTAATAATATGGTAGAACAGCACACTATGAGCTGTAACTGTTAATTGCAACAACAAATCAAATTTGCTTATTTGCTGCTATTCAGTAGGTTATAACACTATAGAAAAACAAAATAAAAGCAAATTTCATTGAAAGACCATTGTCCGCTCAGAACCTTCTACCCTTTTGGTTTTACAACTAATTCTTTCCCAGCTTATTACTGTTCTTCAATTATATGAAGCTGTAAACCTCACATGGCCAAGTTTGTAACTTTGCAATATAAATTTATCCACTGTACGTTTCTCATAACGAATACCAAAGGGAAGGGGGGGGAAGGCCATTTAAGATGTTAACTGCCATCATGTCTGCTGGTGACTTAAAGAAGAGGATATTGTAAATGGTGAGACAAGCTAAATTGTAGGTTTAGTCAGCTGAAACGTTAATACATGCCAAAATGAAGACTCGTGTCCACATAAGCATGTTAAGTGGATTGTGTCAGGAGAATCCCCACATGGGATCAAATTATATAATTGTTTTCAATAAAGATCACATGCAGATAGTCTCAAAGGCTTCATGTAAATTAAATATATTTGCAGTGCTTGGATTGACACATGGGAAGAGTGGAAGGACTGAACGAGGTTTAAGGCAACGCTCCCCAGTGAAAGAATACAGCTATTTTTTTTTTCATTCTATTTTTTTCATTCTGTACTTACAGTACCACACATTAAAGTTAAGAGACAGTCATCGTACATAATAAATGTCCTATCTGGCAACTATAGAGGTCACAAAATGCGCCAACAGCAAAACAAAACATGCTTCGTGTTAATTAAATGTGTTATTTAAATAAAAAAATCTGTGAAAATAAATATTTATTATACTGTTAATTCCTGTACACAACATTTTCTATGATGAAATAAGAAATTAATGGGTGTTAAAATAAATTGTAAATACTGCCACATATGAGTCGCAGAAGGAAATGAAATGAGTTGGAAACTAAATTTTATCTACATGTAATTACTCCATGAATGGTGTGGTTTTTATGTTACAATGCTAAGCCTGGGTCATTTGACCTGATAACAAACTTATATTTCACTTTGTATTCTAAAAAAAAAAGATAGACTTTTCAAGAACTTGCAAATGATCTGTGAATGAGATTGGGACATTGATCCATTTTTAGTGTACAAAATAGAACACATGTATTGATCACTCTAATATCATAGATTCACATTGATGTTGTACCTCATTGCAATCAAACTGAAGTTTGAGTGCCAATATTTGCAATTGTACTGTATCTAATATACTGTACACACATATATTAATTTACTTATTTGATACTTTTGTAACTACGTCTCTCGTCACACTTTGTGAGTAGGATGCACTGAAACTTATAGTGCACCACAGCTGGATAGCCATGAAAAGAGAAAATCAGTCACCTCATGGCATATTTAGAAATTAATATGTGCCCCTCTCTTAATTGTAATTTTTTTGTTTAGATGTAAATGTAGATTTTTGGGTTTAAATATATTTTTTTAGATTTCAATAAGAAGTGAGCGGAATGTGGAAGGGTCACCAAACCTTACAGCAGTCTGTGGGGCTCCCCGAAAATTCTGGAGTCTCAGGACTTTAGTTATGAGTAGTTAAGTATGACAGATGTTGCTATATTAACTTGTGCATTAAATGTTTCTAAATTAAAAACTCTTGAGCGGGATCATAATTACCGTGCTTGATATCATTTGTTTGTAATATGATCCTCTCAATGTCCCACATTACATAATAACTTGTCGCTTTATTAACCAAAGTTATTCAACGATACAGTATTTTAAAAATACATCTTATCATGACTGTGGATTGTGCTGGACATTACAATATCAACAGTGAAAACACCTCTCTGATCAGGCTACGACACTAGTTGACTGATTTGGGGCCTGATACAGAGAAGTACGCGAATGGTATTGCAGCTGTATCTGTACGCAGCTGCAATAAGAAAATAGGCAAATGTTGCAGCCGCCAGGAGATGTATTAGGACGCCCACCTGCGACTTTGCAAATCCAAGAATCTGCAGATATTCGCAACACAGCAATCGGTCGCAGATCATTCAGACCTGAGTAAGAATGGGAAGTTCACCGATAATGGCTCAACTGCAAAAACATTGGCATAGCTTATAACTCTGGGCCTGATTCAGACCCACTCGCGAGCGGCTGTCCGCTCGCAAGTGGGTCGATGGTGTGCACTGCGCATGCGCACGACGGAGGGAGCTCCGTCGTGCGCATGCGTGAGACGCGACGAGCGAAGGACTTTCCTTCGCTCGTTGTGTCTGATCAAAGGCGGCGTGCTGTCGATGTTGATTGACAGCACGCCCCCTTTGGTAGGCGTGCCGGGGGTGTGCCTGCCAGACGGAGACGTTCCCAAGGGAACGCCTGCCGTCAGAAGCCGGCCCCACTGACATCACTAGTGATCTCAGTGGGAGTGATTTTGGCTATGATAGAGCCAAAATCACTCCGGGCCTTGCGGTTGAGAAACTCAACCGCAGGCTTCGGCTCGCAGTGGCGATGGTCGCGATGGTCAAGACCATCGCGACCATCAACCTGCACGCTCGTATATGCTGTGGGTGGTGACCCACAGCTATACGAGCGTCCAGGAGGACGCTCCATAATTATGGAGGTGGGCCCTGATTCAGAGCGAGCGCTCTGGTGAGAGCGTCCGGCTCTGAATCAGGGCCTCTGACCTTTATCGTCATCCATCATCACCAGAGCTCAATAGATAAATTATATGATTATCATCAATTGACCAATCAGTCAATTTTAAAAATAGGATTCCCTAAATGTTAACCTAGACCAGAATTCAGATATCATTATCAGTGGCAAACGCAGGACTTTGAAAGGGGGGTATCCAAATCCTTGGTTACCGAACCAATGAAAAAACATCTAGCCACAATAAATAGAGTTATATATATATATATCTATATACAGTAGAGATAGATAGATAGATAGATAGATAGATAGATAGATAGAAAAGCTTTCACAGGATTTAGGACCACTGCAGTAAAATATGCCAGTGTCAGTCAGTATGTGTGTACCCTATGACGGGGTACACACATACTGACTGACACAGACACACACACACCTCTATCACTAAAGAACATGAATGCAGCAGGCAAATAAATACAGCCAGCATGATTTATTAAATGCGCCCCTGTAGTGCCTCTTATACAGTACCCCCTGTAGTTGTCCCACTATGCAGTACCCCCAGTAGTGCCCCTTATACAGTGCCCTTTATGCAGTGCCCCTTATACAGTGCCCCTTATACATTGCCCCCAGTAGTGGTCCCCCTATGTAGTGCCCCCAGTGTTGCCCCTTACACAGTGCCTCCAGTAGTGGTTCCCCCTAAGTAGTGCCCCCAGTAGTGCTCCTTATCAAGGCCGCCATCAGAGGGGGACTGCTGGGCCTCCTGGCCCGGAGAGAGAGGGGGCCCGGTTGGCAGCTGCGAGGAAGAGCATCGGTGCTGCAGCATTTGAACTACTATGGAGCCGGCCGCAAACCAATCACAGCTCGAGGAACGGCAGCCAATCAGGAGATGCCGCTCCTGATTGGCTGCTGTTCCGCGAGCTGTGATTGGCTCATGGCCAGCTCAATAGTTCTAATGCTGCAACTTAGATTCTCTTTTTCTCCGCCTGCTGCCCGATGCATTACTTGCCGCTGACACCCTGGCCCCTTTCTTAGGTACTTGCATGTTTGTGTTTACCCTGTCTTGTCCCCCCACTGTAGTACAGCCAGCCTTCCCTAAGCCCTCTCCTTCCCAGCCATCCTTCCTTCACTGCCCACCCCCCCAGTCCAGCCAGCCTTACTTCCCTGCCAAACCCACCCCCAGTACAGCCAGCCTTCATTTCCTGCCCACCCCCCCACCCCAGTGCAGCCAGCCTTCCTTCCCTGCCCAACTCCCAGTCCAGCCATCATTCCTTCCCTGCCTACCCCCCCAATCCATCCTTCCCTGCCTACCCCCCAAGTCCAGCCAGCCTTCCTTCCCTGCCCCACCCCCCCAGTGCAGCCAGCCTTCCTTCCCTGCCCCACCCCCCCAGTGCAGCAAGCCATCCTTCCCTGCCTACCCCCCAGTTCAGCCAGCCTTCCCTGCACTCCCTCCCCCTTCTAGTCCAGCCAACCAGCCTGTCTTCCATGTCCTTGTCCAGCCAGTCTTACCCTGCAGCACCCCTATGTCTAGTCAGCCTGCCAGCCTTCTCTGCCCTGTCTCTCCCCTAGTCCAGCCGGCCTTCCCTGCCCTTTACCCTTTGCTGGGGTTTCTGGGTACTGAGAAACCCCCCCTGCGTGTGCGTATGATTATTAATAAAAAAATGTAAAAGTCAGGCAAAATTGAAATATAACAAACTAAAAGTGTTTAACCCTCTAAAACCTCAACAAAGATATAGATATGTTCCATATGACACTGTCATTAAAGATCCCTAGGTGGCAACTCTAGGAATAAATAAAAAAAGCAATCCTTAAAAGCCGTGCAATATTCATTATTTAATGTCCTGGAACATATCCAAAGTCAACAGAATAACAAAGCACAGATGGAGTTGTTCAGAAGGCAAATAATTGGCTTGACACCAATTGTAGAATAATTAAAACCCGTTAATTCACCATTGTGCACCATATTACATATAATCAGTTTACACTCACATCTATAAGCCGTAATATGCATCATGATAATAGAGTCTTAACTGTTACTTTGGTATTTGTAAATTATACGCCTTCCAGGATCCGCTTATCTGTTAATTGTATGACACTTTGCTAAACTGGTTTATGCTCAGCCTAGAGAGTTACATCATGTATTTAGCCAGCCATGTTTATTTAATATCTACCACCTGTGTCTCAGAGGAAAATATCATGTAGCAGAATATAAAGGAATGCCAAGAAGTGCTGCTGTTTTGCAGTTCTTACTTTGAATGAAATGGCATTTAAACTTGCTTCATGTACCATGTTCCACATGTCGCACAATGTAAAAAGCTACAAAATGACTTAGTCTAACAACAGAGCGCACATTTAAACAAAAACAAATGTTTACACCTGTGGGTGTTAGGAGCATATTGTGAGTCACATTTTATTCATCACGCTAACAATAGTTCTCGACCAATTATCAAGAATCTTTAAAGATAGCTAGGTTGTAATAGCTAGCCGCTGACTGACTTTTGAGCTCACTTTGAGGATAGTAGAAATTTCTTATCATTACTCATCGATCCAATAAACAGTAGCAAGCTGTTGTCTTCATATAACGTTAAGCATTTACTCATGGAACATATTCAACTAAATTAAACTCTGTTATGTGTATTATGATGCAAGTGTGAGGGACCAAATAACTGAGGGAATATGCACAGATGAAAACAGACCTTACTAGCCTAATCGTCCAGAATGTAGAAGAGATTTCCATATCCCATCCACTTCCCCAGTGAACTGGGTGGGCTGTACGGATGGTCATCAACCATTGACAGTTAACTACATATGGTCGATGGTTTTTCCATCAACAGCAGAGATTTAACAGTTCTCAGGCATCGATGGCTGAATAGGACCCAGTGGTTTTAGCCCCGTGGCACGCTAAGCCCTGCAGCCTGCCAGGTCCCCCAGCAGCAGTGATCATCGAAGGGTGCAAACCATCAATAGTACACCATAGAAGGTTTTGTACCATCAACGGTAGTCACCGATGGAACCATAGATGGTGACCATCGATTGACAGCCCACTGATGGCCATCTCTAGTGGGCTGATGATGATGCGATTCTCAGTGAATCACATCATCATGGTCCCACCTTTTCTGCGCAGTGTTGTGATTCAAGCTGCAGGAAGTGGGTGGGATCCTGCAGGCTGTTACTCTGCTGGGGTGTCCCAGATATTCCATTAGTGTAGGCAAGTATGTTATAGGAGCATTCCTACAGAACTGAATTATATTAAAATAAGTTTTAACGATTCTTTCCGTAAGCAATGTCACAATTGTTCTGAATCAACCCAGCAGACCGAATGGACAGTATCAGAAGTAAAGAGACAGGTTTTAATGTGAACATAGTCATCTACACTAATCAACAGTTTTCAAACTTGTTAAAGAACAAGTTAAGCCACTATTTTAGAATGTATCCACTTCAGATGGACATGCAAAAATAACTGGCGTATTACATGAATTTGTTCCTCTGCAGCAGGCTACCATATGGGAATTACTAAACAGGTAGAATTTGAGTGCCAGCTTTGTAAGGAATCGGTATGTATTAACTAACCTAACCTACCACCCTAACCCTCCCTTAGGGGTGCCTAACCCTAACATCCCCCCCAAGTGCCTAACCCTAATCCCCCCCTTCACCGCTGCCTAAACCTAAGTCTCCCAGGGGGGTGCCTAACCCTAACATCCCACCGGGGATGCCTAACCCTAACCCTCCCTCCCCCTAGCCTAACCCTAACCTCCCGGGGGGGTTCCTAACCCTAAGTCCCCCCCGGGAGCCCTAAACCTAACCATGCCCCCCCCCCCACGGCTGTCCACTCGCGGCGCCCAGCATCCCTGTGATCGGGATGCCGGGCACCGGTCTCCTGGCATCGGGGAATTGAGAGGCGTCTACGTCTAGATGCTGGGCATTTCACCCTTGCCGGGATATGACAGTCTAGAAGCCGGCTGTCGGTAAAATGTCAGCCGGCATCCCGATTATATCCCCTTTGTAAACTTGCTGTGCACAAAGGCACTGTTTGGATAGGATATGTCCGGCATCCTGTCGGTCGGACTCTTACATTACCGGCACCAGAATCCCAATGCAGGTCACAATCCCGTCACCGGCATCCCAACTGCCAGGATACCGAAGTTAAATAGCGGGGTTGGGAGGTGGTTTGTGGTTAGGTTTAGGGGTTAGGAACTCGGGGGAGGGTTAGGGCTAGGCACTAAGGTGGGAGGGTTAGGTTTAGGCACTAGGGGGGAGGTTAGGGTCAGGCACCGGGGAGAGAGGGTTAGGGTAGGGAGAGGCGGGAGGGTTAGGGTATGGAGAGGCGGGAGGGTTAGCATACCGACCAATAAGTGTCAGTATGCTAACCCTGTCGCAATGCTGGTGTCAGGATTCTGACCACCAGGATCCAGAGCGCCGGCATCCTGTACCCAACCCATTTGGACTAGGGATGTGCAGGCTCGGATTAGTTCGGTTTTGCATGCCAGGTTCGTATTTTTTCCCTCCAAAACTTTCTGAGTCCCGTTTTTTGGAGGGAAAAAATCCGAACCTGGCGTGCAAAACCGAACTAATCCGAGCCTGCACATCCCTAGTTTTGACTGGTGGATACATATACAAGGATGAGGTAACTTTGTCCTGTAGGAGCACAGTTCAGAACACTGTACTAAGTGGGAGACCAATTAGATGTCTGTTGTAGAGTTTGGGCATCATAACTTAACTATTAAACAGAGTTCAGGTGGTAAGTCATTTAAATACTGAATAATGTATTATACCTCCATGGTTCATATCTGTAAGTTTTAATTCCAGGGTTTGCAGCAGTCCGGTCTCAGTGATGGTTACAACTCCGCATATGGGCGAATATGTTTATAGTTCCATGCATGCAATGCAGGAGTACAGCCAACTTGAGTACAACTCTGCATAAGCTTATATTAATTTCCTTTCAACATGACTTCAAATCATATGTATGGCCATCTACATTATTCCTTTCCTTCAAGACTGCATGCTCCCGACACAGGGTAGATTTATAGTTAAAATACTAAACACAACTTGTATCGATTTTTATTATATTAAGTAACTACTGCATGACCCCAACAAGCATGCACAAAAAATTAGAAATAAGTGTTTGTTCCTATAGTTTCTATCACAATCCTTTAAATGCGATCACTACAGACAGAACCAGACAAGTAAAATAATAAACCACCTACAGCAATACAGTACAGTCTTAAGCTTAAGTGGTCATTTTTTTGCTTTATCACATCTAGACTAACACAGCTACTATGGTTGCATCAATTAAATTTGATATGGAGGGATGCATCAGACACAACTGTGGAATCCAGTAATACTGATCCTATCAAGGTGATTTCCAATCAGCTGTGCAATGAAGCAGGAATTATTAGAGTGAACTGAGGGAGACCCTTTCATTTCCTTTAATAGTGTTCTTTAAATTGTGAATACTAATACAGAAATCAACATAACTGTCTGGTTAGTATACGCAATTATATTGGGAATAGTCATTTTAAAACTTAACAATATGTTATTTTGCTGTCAGGATGTCTAATGCATTGCAATTTCAACATGATCACATAACTGAGTCTAGCCCTTTCCATTCCAGCCTAGTAGAACCAATGACAAAACATTTCACTGTACAGTGAATGACTTCAACAGTGTGATCCGACTGACTACAGTATCTCTGAAACGTCACTAAATAATAAAAATACAACATGTAAAAATGACAATGGATTGTACAGATGAATGGATAAGGCATAGTGGGGTAGATGTACTAAGCCTTTGAGTGAGATAAAGGCTGTGTTTGAAAAATGACAGTTAGGAGCTGATTGGTTGGTACTTTATCTCTGCGCACATTATCTCTCTCCAAGGCTTAGTACATGTTCCCCAAAAATACCAACAAGCGTTGTATTTACTGCCTCTTCTGATGATCTAGACAACAATATTAACCACTGTTACAATTCAGTACCTTAAAAATGCAAACTTCTGCGATAAAATTAGAAAATAAACTACTATGGTTTAGAAGTCCATGCATGTCCCATAAATTTATAGCTTAAAAGTATAACAAAGCAAACCCGACACATCTGTTTACACTTCTGAGAGGTGCAAACCTGTACTACAACGACAGCAATCAAACGCATGATACATTTCACTGATATTTTTTCTTTTTGTTTAACACCATTTAATTTTAAATACTTTTATGGTCTGTTCAACAAGCCTCCATTATTATTAAAGGTGAAGGAATCAGTCATTAATGAAAAATAAAACTACAATATTCATAATACTTCAGTACGACCTGTCATGCAGCAGATTCAATATTGAAACAGGTTCTGAGTAGCAATGTGACTCAACTATCAGTACCAATGTAGTACACAATATACATCATAATAACCCCACACTTATCAAACTGACTGATCCCAGATAGCTCAGGCAATTTAGGTATGCAGATAGCTGAGCGGTTTGGTTTGGGTTCCGATATTTCTGCCAAGTTTGGATCTGAGGCAAAAGTAATCTTCCACGGACATTTTGGCACAGATGTCTGAAAAAGATGATGTTTTGTCCATGAAAGATGGCATTTTGCCTTGTTAGGCGACCTGAACTTGGGGGAAGATACGAGCCAAAACCGAACCGGTCACCTCTAATTTTAAGCAGCAGCCCCATAAAAAAGAGATATTGATATAGAATTAGTATTTTTTATAAACAGGTCAGCATGACCATTGGTTTCATTATCACATTTTAAGAGAGACATTTGTAAATGGCATATATGATATGATTCTATACTTAGATTATAAGAAATATCTTGGTAAATATAATTTTCCTTGGTTTGTTTCTTCAGAATGCTATTAATGATTTATAATTCTGCTGTTTTCACAGTGTCATGTGGCTACCATGACAACCACAGTCACATGATGTAATGAGGAGAAAGGTTTTGGAACACCCCACTGACCAATGTCTGTACTTCAAAAGCTTCTGTCTCTTTATGACATGTTGAGTGATGCAAGTCTGTGTGTGTGACTGAAAGCTCTTCTGGTGTGCAATGTAAAGATATTTTGAATAAAAAAAGATAAGGACAGCTGGGGAAAAAACCCCGTCAGATGAATGCTTAAAAAGCTACTTAACTTGCTAGGTATAGAAAAAACTATTGTGGGACTGCGGCTTTAACTAATGTTGTAAAGTAATGGAAAGCAATTAAAATATACAGTCAGAGGTAGTGGTCTGGCTAGAACTTGGAGAGGACATGCTCCTAAGCTCCTGCAACCATGCCACTTTCTGGTACTTTCCATGGGATTCCCCATCGCCAGTGGACACTTACAGTGCCCTCCTAATCTCTGCTGACCCAGGAGCCTGACAGGTTTGGCCCATGAGATCCTGTGATTGGTGCCTTCTGCAAGCTTTGCCTCACAAGTTGCATATGCACCAGCCCAGGAATAGAATTAAATATATTCTGTCATTGGATGGGAAGAAATTGCTCATCGGGTCAGCCATAGCTAAGGCATTTGCTCGTTATCATGATAAAGATGGTGGTACCTTCCAGCTGACACATTGCTCTAGTCCTTGTTTTTTGAAGTCCTACACCACCTAAGTTAGATTCTGACGCTCTGGCCACCCACAATGTCCTGTGGTCTGAACATGAGATTCTCAACATCATTAAATAACTCCCTGCAGGGAAGGCATCTGGCCTAGATGGATTCACCCCCAAACTTACCTCTCCATTTAACTTCACTACTGAACAGGGTCCTTTCCCCGCTGAACTGTTGGATACCAAAAATGTGTTTCACTGCCTTCACTGGAAGTTTCTTAATACCACACTTAAAAACTTTGGTTTGAAAGGGGAGACACGGACATTGATTTCTGACTTGCATAGCAATCCTACAGCGAAGGTCCTAATCATTGGATTCCTATCTTTTCCCTTTCCTATCACAAAAAGCACAAGACAGGGATGGCCTCTCTTGCCCTTAATGTTTATTTTTTAAATTGAGCCCTTTGCGTCTACTATACAGAACTGAGAGTCTTTTCCTGGTATTACTGTGGCCTCATCTATTCATAAATTATTTTTATTTGCTGACAATGGGCCCGATTCGTTACAGATGGCAAATGCGATTGCAGCTGCGATTACCCACGTAGGTCTTCTGCGAAAATATGCTAATGAATGCAAACGCAATGCCATCGCACAGCCAGCATAGAGACGCCCACTACCGCTATCTCACATCCGTAATACCTTACAGTCCTGCGTATACATCGGGAACATCAGCCACTCACACACAATTACAGCAGGTCTTTCCTTACTCAGAAATTGCTAACCTCATCACACGCAGTGAGATGGCGTATGCCGTCGCAGTGGCTAATTTATACACAGCCATGCAACAGCATTCAAACGGACTTGCACACCTGCGTTTTTCCGACCACTCCATCACCAACCCCAAATGCTGACCTCTTGTCTCTCACACGGCGATGTCTTTCTTTCTGCGTGATCGCAGAGCAATCACAATGCTACCTCACGCACTGCGCCGCATACGCAGTACGCACCATTGACTGATCTGCATACGCTGTTGCAGTTGCCATCCGTAACGAATCAGGTCCAATGTTCTTTTGTTTGTTATCAACCTGGAGATATCCTTGTCTGCCTTGCGTACAGTTTTTGATAATTTGAGCACTCCCTCTCTGTATAAATTGAATGCCACCAAAACAGAGGCCTTACCCTTTAATACACAGAGTGAGGTATAATCCCACTATCACTGGAAGACAGATTTCCTCCAAACTTGGCATCAATATTCAGAATAGTAAGGAAAATTTTGTGTAATTTTTTTTAATCCTATTCTTGCTCACATTGCAGTGTGATCAAAAAGTTGGTTGGGCTTTGAGGTCTTCTGGCTGGGTAGCTTGGTAGAATTTAAAGTGATGGTCTTGCCAAAATTTATGTATTTGTTCTGCACTATCCCTTACTTCGTTCCAAAATGCCACCTACAAATATGTCTTCATACACTATTGCTGCAGCCACGCCAAACAGTCCTTCTTGGCACGTCAGCTCCTTTGCAATTCTGCTTGCTCCGAGCATCTTTTTTGCCCAAAAATGTAATGTGATATGACTAAGATGCACCAGAAGACAGCACTAATTAATTTGATGTGTGACATTTTTACATCTATGTGTGAAGTCTGAGTCTGAACCTGTATATGTAGTGCTACAATGCAGCGGCTTCCATGTCAAATACCGTTGTGCTTCATTGCAGGCAGATATACAAGTGTAGCATATCATATATGGGGCAATTGCAGGATTTTTAAGGGGGTTTTCCATATATTATATATTTATATATAATGTGAGTGTAGCGGAGCTGCTCAGCATGCGTAACAGCTCCCTCGGCCATATCCTGTGCAGAAAGCTCTGCCAATCAGGGCTCTCTGTTTGAGGACGGCAGTTCCATTGCACCTGCATGTGGCCTGTGCACAGTGCAAAGATGGAGAAGGCTATTTCGGTCTCTGAAAAACAAAATTTGGTCACTTTTGGGGGGGGGGGGGTTCTAGGTACTCAGAACCCTCCCCTGCATGAGCCACTGCAAATTAATCAGTGCAGTCATATGGAGTCTTAGATGTATATTTCACTCAATGCAAGCAGAGTCGCATGGGACCTGGCAGCTCACTCATCCCAGGTGTCTTGCACCGCATTGGGGTATTGGGGCTAGGTGCATGAGAACACATCTGTAATTTATTCATTTAACTTTGACTTCTATTTGGAAGGGCAAAATGCCACAATTAACTTATCATTGCCTAAGCTGGTCCAAATGAATTTTGGCGGTTTAATTTTTTAGCATACCACTCTGCTGCTTTGTGTCATAAATCAGTGACTGGGTATTACTGTCCAACTCGAAACTCTGGGTCGATTTGGAAATGGCACTGGTAACACAATTTCCAATGTCTGAGTTAATTTGGATTCCTAAACAATTCCATCTTTTAACTCCAGATACTCCAAAGAGTCACTTTGTCTTACCTGCCCACAACCTCTCCTTAGGAGTCCTTTCGCATTTTAGCTGTGATTTGAGAACCTCTGTATGATACACAAGTGGCATCACGCAGGTTACTGATCTTCTCTGTGCTCACTTACACTTAACTTCAATGCCATTAGGAATTTTTAACCTAAATTACGCATTAGCCACTGGGTCTCTAGTTTGCTCAAAGTGGTAGCTCCCTGGATCTTACCCACCTGCTATTCTATCTAAAATGTAAAAAGGCAACTCTATGAGAGATAAACGATTTTTATACTCCCTTTCCTTTTCCAATGGAAAACCAGTCTCCAGGTAACAACCACGACCCCGCAATGGGAATCAATATACAGTACCCTGCAGCTCTTTGCCGATCTAAATGTTACAATCACTTATACTGGGCATGCACTATACAATTATCTGTCAGATATCTGTCCAATCTGGCTTGTTGGAATGAAAATCTGCTAGTGTATGGGAGCAAATGACAATCGAACATTTGTTCACAAACACTGGAGGACAGACAAAAATGGTTGTTCAGCCTAATTGGTTAAATTAAACAAATTTAACCAATTTGAACAATTGTTTGTGTCGGTTTTCCTGTGTTTGAAACCATATAAATCGATTGTCATTTGCTCCCATACATTACCAAGTTTTCATTCCAACCACCCAGATTGGACAGATAATTGTATAGTGTATGCCCAGCATTAGAGATGCTATTGAAATGAGTCCATGGGATCTATTTTACTCCAGCCATGCTTCATAAAATGTGGCCCTCCTACTCAAAAATTGTTGAAGGAATTGTTCAGAGTTAGGGGATATATATCACATTTCTTTGGGATGTTCTATGGTGCAGCCATTATGGCAGGAGGTATTCTTCTTCTATTTTAAAGTCTTTAATGTTCAATTCCAGATATCTCCATCCTTGGTTCTCGTTTATGTCTACCCCTCATACTTACCTAACCAAGATCATTATCAATTGGGCCTCATTGATTGCCACCAAGGCAGTCACTGTGCAAAATTGGAAATGTCTATCTCCACCATCTATGCATTAAATAATTTTTTTAATCCAGTAAACCTTTCAAATGTTCTTGCTCTGCATCCTCACCATTGATAAAGTAGTTTAAATGACGCAAATATGTGACCAATCGGTATGGTGCTGCCAGGCAACTTATGGTACCATAGAAGCCTTCCCTGATTCTACTGCTGTGGATTTTTTGCCTTGTATTCTTTAATTGTATAATTGATTGATACTATGGGTTTGCTCTTCCCCACTGTGGATTCTGTCAATGTGATTACTGATGGGAGCTCAAGAATCACATTCCCCTTTTTTTCTGTACCCCTCCTTCCTACCCTATAAAATAAAAAATCAATAAACATTATTGATGATAAAGAAACCACAGGAAGTGATGTAAAAAGTGGACAGGGCTCTATTCTTGGTTACTTATGGGGAAACAGAAAGATGATGCAATAGGGATTTCATCTTTGTTTTTTAGGTAATCTGTTAAATTAAAATATCAATAAATGACATTGGCAATCATAATATAAACGTTTATTGTCATCTAATTTAAAATTCACACAAGTTTGAAATTAGAGTCCATTAAGGTAATTTTCTTAAAATAATACATGTCTGTTTATTTTAGCCGTTTTGTCTTCATGCTCCACATTCATAAATTTTGTGTGATCTGGATGGACTGGGCAGGAATTGTCTTTCTGCATTATGTGTCAGAATGTGAAAGTAACAAGAGCAGACAATAAGGCAGGAGGGACAGAAGCTTTACACCTAAGAGAGTTAAAAACCATTTTAAAAAATCCCATTAACTTCAGTGAGGAAATTGATTTCCCAGATAATGAAAACTCTTTTTTTATCTCCCAGAAAAGGATTCCAAAGCCAAGAAGGGAAGCAGATAGAATACTGTAGATGGATTATAAGAATGAAACAGATGCATCCATACTATTCTAATACTATAAAAATGTTTTTGTATTATTTTTATTTCTATGGAAAATTCATAACATTGAACAATTCCCAAACCTGTTTTTTTTTTTTTTTTTTAAGTTGGTCATTTCTCTGAACTTCTGAAAGTTAAGTATTAAAACTATAATTGTAAATAGAGAGTATAGGCGTCTATTTGCTAAGCCTTGGATGGCGATAAAGTGAACGGAGATAAAGTACCAGCCAATCAGCTCCTAACTGCCATGTCACAGGGTGTGTTTGAAAAATGACAAGAGCTGGGTTGGTTGGTACTTTATCTATGTCCACTTTATCTCCATACAAAGCTTAATAAATACACCCCTTAGTGTTTTGGGGGAATTTTTGTGTTGTTTCTCACTACAGCTTTGGGATGACCACTGTTATTGATGTCAAGTGTGACATACTGTAGTTACAAAATATTGGCACCCTTACAGTTATTTTCGAATAAAACATCATTCTGTCCAGAGAATTAGTTAAAAGCAGAAATCTTAGCTTATTCCATTAAGATCCTTAAAGGGCCTGGACAAATTTATTGTCACTTTTTAACAGAAGTTAGAATAAAAGTAGATTTTCAAGCTCGTGATTCTTCTTCACTTTGGAACTAAACTCACCTGTGGTAAATCGCAGGTTGCTGCAATATAATAATCATTCATTCAATAAGTTTGAATGGAGAAAAGGACTCTCAGTGTTTTGTACCATTGTGTGTAGTGCAATAAGCATGCAGATAAGAAAAAAGCCAGGGAACTGTCAGAGACAGAAAACTGTATACAAGCATGGACAATCCTAAGGTTATACATCAATCTCCAGAAATCTTGATGTTGTGGTGCATATGTATTGAAAAAATGTGGTCTTCTTCCTTATCACTGCGTATCGCAGCAATAAAGAACATTTTTTGCGGGTTTGTACAAACCTGCAGTCACCAGGATACATTAATAAGAGCCTATCCCAGTGATTAGGAAGAAGTAAAATAATGGCAAAAAGTGATCACTTTAGTTCCTGGTTTGGACCAAGCCAAGCAACTGGGCATGCAAAGCCATCCAGCCATGCATGCACATTGTGATAAAGATATGAAGGGTATTGTGGTGAGGATACACTGGTGAGGGATTGCAAGATCCCTCCTTGCAGGGATTTCCCATTGGGAACAGCAGGCTAATGAAATGAAGGCATTAGCTACAGCAAGCAAGTTCTAAAAAGCTAAGCTTTTCGGAACTTGGTACATAGTTTTCTATGGGGTTAGCTCTTTAGTGATGTTCTGGGATTGCTGTGCTGTACTGGCTTAATTGAATATGTGATTATTATCATAATATCTGGAGATTACCAGATGATTTTGTAGTGCAATGTTGAAACCAGTGTTAGAAGACCATGGGAATTCCATCAGTGCCCAAACACATTTCATCCAGAAGTGACACAATACAAGATTTTGGACTTTTCTGAAGATGTCAGCCTTCAGTCAAGATATAAATCCCATAGTAGACCTGTGGAGAGATCTCAAACAACAGTTGAGAGAAGGCACCCTTAAAACCTGGGGTATCAGGATCAGTTTGATTGTTTGCAATCGCACCAGTGCTACCAAATCTCAAGACTACAGTGTCAATTTTGATAATGCCATTTCTTCTTATTTTCGGATTTCAAAGTATATACAATAATAAGTTCTGAAACAAAACCAATATTTGTAATATTATTAGGGAAATGTGTGAGCCAAATACAGTTTTTAATTTCGCTCAAATTTTGAGAAAATTTTGAGTTATTTGAAAATAAAAGCAATATTTGCACACAACTGTAACTTATTACAAGATAGTTTACAAAATATTAAATAATTATAAAGTTGGAAATAGTAACCATTTTATTAACTGACCTTTACTATCCTTCTTATTCCCATGGTTCTTCATTGGCTGTGCCTGATCAACCATTTAGTCAACAGCTACGAAAGGAGATTTCAGATTTGGGATGCATGGATTCCCACCATTCATAAAATTGGAAAGAGCACTTACCAATAAGCTGTGTTACTTAAAAATTAGGTAAGGTAGGTTTACTTATAGGATAATATAATATAGTAAAACTGATAATATCTTAAAGAAAAAAATAATATTTATATCAGAATTTAATAACTTCATTGTCTATTGTCATCCATAAACTAATTCATGACATTTACTCTATGGCAATTTTTTTGTTTTATTCAAATGAATATGTTGGACAGAAATTCTGCAATCATTATTTTCAGGTTCTGGTCCCATCACAAAGTGTTCATCATACCCCATTCTCCAATTTAATTGCTTTTTGTCCTAAACTTCTTCAATTTATGCCTTCGACTTCGCAATAAATGGTAGTGGGTGATTTACAAGAAAAGTCATGGCAGCAAGATGAAATTGTGATGGAAAACCATGTATCAGGAAACAGAGGTCACAGCTATATACTCATGATCAAATTGGATTGTCTTGTTTATTCTTTAATAATTTATTACTGGAATTAAAACGATGTCACTCTAAAAATAAAATTAAAAGGAGTCAAGGTAATGACTGACTATACAAAATTAAATATATTGGCTATGGTGAATGTGAATGGAAATGGGTATATATATATATATATATATATATATAAATAAATAAAACCAAGTTCCGGCACTCATGAGGAAAATGTCTACTGGTCCGGGTGCCTTCCACAGTGTAAGTTACAAACCGCAACAGCACTGACAAACATAGCATCCAATGGCGGCACTCCGTAGAAATAACTTCACTCCAAACTCAAATGCTTATCAGCAACGTTTCAGCGCGTTTATTAGTGCTTTTATTATTGTGGCTTGATAAAAGCGCTAACAAACGCGCTGAAACGTTGCTGATAAGCGTTTGAGTTTGGAGTGAAGTTATTTCTACGGAGTGCCGCCTTTGGATGCTATACAGTATATATATATATATATATATATATATATATACACACACATACATACATACACTGTATACATACATAGCTACAGTATATACATATATATTTATATATTATATATTTTATATATTAGAGATGTACATGACCCCTGTGTTTGGGTTCTAATTTATCATTGTGTTTTGGTTTGGATACAGTTTAGGATTCCTTAAACAAATACACACAGGGGCGGATTGGCAGGTATTTTTTGCGGGAAGAATCCCGATGGGCCGAATGGTTGCGGGGCTGCTTTTCTGTGAGGCCCCGCCCCCTTATTTATGTCACCCGCCGCCGCCGGGCTTTCACAGGCACCCGGCTGCCTGTCAGCTTTGTTTGGCCCCTGCCTTAGCCTCTCTCTCGCGCGCAAGAAGAGAGGCCAGTGGCCAGGGCTGCCATCAGAAATCGTGGGGCCCGGTACCGACAAATAAGGCAGGGCCCCCCCAGGGGATTGCGCAGAGGTGGGTGGAGCTGTGTATAATGTGGGTGGAGCTACACAGGGAGGGGTTGGCCATCAATAGTGCATGACCCAGTTTAAAAATTCTCAAAGTTTGGGGTGGGGAAGGCAGGATGGGAATGGGTGGCACAGGGCTGGGAAGGCTGGACAGGGAGGGCACAGGGAAGGTTAGACTGGGGGTGCACAAGGCAGGGAAGGCTGGACCTTAATTTGGGGGCACAGGGCAGGGAAAGCTGGCTGGACTAGGGGGGGCAGGGAAGGCTAGGTACACTAGGGGGAGGCACAGGGCAGAGAAGGTTGGATTGGGGTGAGGGACGGGGCAGGGAAGACTGGCTGGATTAGGGGGGGCACAGGGCAGGGAAGGGTGGCTAGACTAGGGGAGCATGGGGTAGGGAAGGCTGGCTGGACTAGGGGAGCATGGGGCAGGGAAGGCTGGCTGGACTAGGGGAGCATGGGGCAGGGAAGGCTGGCTGGAGTAGAGGGTTATGGCAGGGATGGCTTGCTGGTTTCTTGCAGTACGTGGAGCGGCACAGGGCAGGGACTCCTCCTACCTTGTTTCTTCAGAGGGCCTGGGCCGGGAGACAGCAGTGCAGAATATATGAATCAGCAGCCGGGCAGACAGTGACACAGCGCAGCCAGCGGTAATTGAAATATGACGCTGCCCGCGAGCCAATCACATCTCACGGACCGACAGCCAATCAAGAGTGGCCGCAATGGCTGCTCCTGATTGGCTGGCAGTCCGCGAGCTATAATGTCTTGCGGCCGGCACCATATATCAAATACCTCCGGCGGCGCTGTGTCTCCCCAACTGCTGATTCATATATTCTGCACTGCTGTCTCCCGGGCCCCCGCTCTCTCCGGGCCCGGGACTCTGGGCCCGGCAGTCCCCCCCTGACGGCGGCCCTGCCAGCGGCACACTATTTAAACCCGCCCAACATACTGTTGGCGTCACACGCCGCGGAAGATCCAAGAGAGGAGGAAGGTGGCGTGGACCCGCGGCCAGTGGCGGGACATCAAGGGAGAGAGCCGATAAGCTGCAGCGGAGGTGGGGGGGCCGAGCAGGCAATCTGTTAGCCTGAATGTCTCCTCTCCACTCTTCCCTCCCCAGGCTGTGAAGTGTCAAGTTTAATTTCACAGCCTGGGGAGAGAGTGCAGAGCGGAGAGGAGACAATCTTTGTAGCTGCAGCAGGGGCGGGCAATGGGGCTGCGGGTGACAGCGGCGTCAGCATCGGTGGATCCAAAGGGGGTGGGGATGCGATAAGGGCGATCACAGGCCCAATTTCCAAAAATCCTGCTCACTTATTGTGTGCTGCTGCCTGTCAGCTGCTACCTGGTGGCACTGTATAAAGGGGGCTGCTACCTGGGGACACTGTATAAGGGGCTGCTACCTGGGGACACTGTATAAGCCCTTAAGTATTATCTAGTTGAACTACTGTTGCATGATGGTGACATTGGCTTTATTGCTACACAAACAGGTGGTTTCCAGACCATGTGATTTCCTGCATGAATAGTGACTACCGACTTAAGACACGGCCTGTCCAGGATCAATTTCTTCAGAGGTTCCCCGTTGCAGAGAAATCATATAGGTAAGAAAATGCTCATTCACATGCTGTGTTAATTCACTTGAAAGAGGGGCTGTGGGCATGCACATCAGCTCCTCGAGCGGTGAGTATGCCCCATGACGAAAATGGCAGGGAGTGGCTTGCAGGCATGGCATATCATGTGAGGCCACACCCCTTTCTGTGAGGCCACACCCCTTTCTGTGAGGCCACACCCATTTTTCCCAGCGCGCCGTTGGCGCGCGCACATGGGGCCTCTTTTTAAAATTTTTCCAGGGCCACTTTCAATTCCCAATCCGCCCCTGAATACACACACATATATATATATATATATATATATATATATATATATATATATATATACAAAAATCTAAAACAATTGATAAAAATAAAATTGATAAAACAGCTAAACTTATGTAATTTGGACCTGCAAACCAAAACTTTTTTTTAAATCTGAGTTCTGAACATACTATAGAACCAAACTGCGACTCAGTTTGACTCTGTAACCAAAAGTGATTCCTAACTGAGACTCGATTTGACTCTGAATCCCTAAGTTTGGGTGTGTTCATATTTCAGGAAAACCGATTCGCTCATCTCATATTACTGTATATATACATAAAATTAAATATTAATAATATATAAGAGATGTGCGCCAACCGCTGTGTTTTGGGTCTGGATTCATCTTTGTGTTTTGGTTACGGTTTTGCAAAACCACTCTCACATGTTTTGGTATTGGATCTGTATTTTTTTATAAATAAATAAGAATAAACCCATCTAAAATGATGTAATGTTGACCTGTTTACACACAATCCAAAACTCTAATTCGGTCTTAAAATCAGAGTTCTGACCTGGGACTCTGTACCCTAAAGTGATTCCGAACCAGGTTCGACCCGGAACCCCTAAATTCGGTTGTTGTCGGTTGTGAACCAAATCTGCCCATCTGTATACAGTATATGTATGTATGTGTGTGTGTATATATATATATATATATATATATACACACACACACACACACATATATATATATATATATATATATATATACCCATACACACACCTATACATTTATAGAATATATATATATATATATATATATATATATATATATATTTTGAGAGCGAGGGAGAGCACTATTACCATTCATTATAATATTGCTGAAATACCATAGATCTACTATAAATGAGTGTGGTGAAATGCCTTGATTCTGTATGTGCATGGTAATATGTTCTGCTGCGCTAAATGCAATACTTAGAAATGCTACATTTTGTAGGTCATCTTATAGCGGCAGAGTAGTTACTCGGTAGTCTTACATCGGTGCTAAATAAGTTAACACACACATTTAAAGCAGTAATCAAAGGAGCAATAATGCATCTGCAAGAATAGGAACACAGTGAGACAGGTTTTAGGATGAGGACATTTCTGAAATATGTATGAAGATTTATACGGTTTTATACCCCACAAGCCTTATGTCATTCTAATAGGGCTGCTTAAACATGGCATGCAAATAGAGGAATGTAGTTTGCTAAATCAAATTTATTAAGTAATTGTACTTTGCAGTTTCCATTATATTCTGTGTTACATTAGATGATTTTATCTACGTTTCCTGCTTGCACTCAGGAAGGAAAAAAAAAAAAAACGTAATGTTGCCTGTTATGAAATCCTTTACAGTAGAATGCAGACTGGTACCCAGGATTTATGCATAGACCATTCTGCTAAATCATTTACAAGAAATAAATTACTTGCTCCAAGGAAAACGTAGTTTTTTTCCAAGTTGGTTGCAGATCACATAAAATCTTTTGCAAACATAACCTTATGGGAATACAGAAGTGAACAGGAACTGAAAATAGCCTGGCATTCACTTCTGTAGATAGACCCGAAAGTTGATTTCATACTGTAACAAGGAGATTAAATACACGTACACAAGTTGTGTGAATATATACACTATATATATATATATATATATATATATATACACACACATACACACTGTGTGTGTATATATATATATATATATATATATATATATATATATACACACATACATACACACACACCTGGCTGTGTTGATTTTTTACAGAGAGAGCCGGACCTCCTGGAGTTGTATATGTGTATATATATATATATATATATATATATATATATAGCGTCATCGTCTTTGCTCCATGGCACTTGCATTTGGCTTGCAAATTGAATGGTTCCCTGCAGCCGATAGAACTGCCTCAAATAAGGATGCTCCACATATGCACCCTGCAGCCTGTACAGCCATTTGGAGCATTCTGGAGTTGGCAGCCCTGCTCCCTTGGTGGGATATCATGATGTCAAGTGTTCGGGGGCAAAGCTACAGAGCCCTGATCTGGCACTCAGGCCCGGCGACAGGGGGGTACTAAGGGGACAACCGTACTGCACCCTGAGTGGCACAAAACGGGGCCATGGATGTCGGACTCGCTGTTCCAGCCACGGCCGCCGGGAACCATAGCCGTCGCCCACTGTCTATGCATATGTCCAAATTAAGAATTGGTCCTGATGCAAGCAAGTGGAGGATTGGCCCAGAATAAGGGTCCTGGACCAGTCACCTAGTCCCAGTGGCCAACCAAACTCATTAGACTCAACAGCTAACACTTTTTGTAAAATATTTGAGAAAATCATGGCTAGATATCTTAAGGGGATGTAGATAAAATGCCGGGTGACAAAATCCTGGTGCTGGAATTCCGAACCAGGGACAAGACACCGGGGAGGGAGGGGGGGGTTGGGGGAAATAGGGATAGGCTACGGGAAGGGGGAGGTTAGGGCTAGGCTACGGACAGGGGGGGGTTAGGTTTATGCACCACCAAAGGGGTTAGGGTTAGGGGGTTAGGTTTAGGCACTAAGGGAAGAGGGATAGGTATAGGCACTGGGAGGGTTAGGGGGTGGGATAGGGATGGTTAGGGTGCACAACAGGAGGGTTAGGGGGTTAAGGTGGGAAGGTTAGGGTACTTACCTCTCCCCTGTTGGGACTCTTAGCATCGGGATGCCGCTGTCAGACTTTTGACAGCTGGCATCCTGAGAGCTGGGATTTCATACCCAACCCATCTTAAATATATATATATATATATATATATATATATCAAGAAAGAAGAGAAAGGGCGCTCTACTGTACAAAATATGAAAAAATATATTAAAATACAAAATGTGTAAATAACACAAACTGAATAATTAAAAAATCAACAATTAATGCAGCAATAAAGCTACTTCAATGATCAGTCCTAGATGTCGACACAAAGGATGAATCTCCCTTTCGTTTCCCAGAGAGTAGATTTATTGAGTCCATTGTTGGTCTTTAAATGATTTTGTAGAGGTCATAAATCCTGTTTTCAGGGTTAGCAATGATTCCTTGTAATGTTGCTGAAAAATACCCATCCACCAAAAATACACCCAAACAGGTCAAAAGGCCACTATTATTTGAATAAAACACTTCAATCTCAATAAAAAAGAACAATATTTATTCAATAACATCAGTGAATCTGATAAGCTTACATCAAACACTAGTCAAAATACGATGGAGACCCAACGCGTTTCGTCCCCACATGGGACTTCATCAGGGGTACATCATCAAATGACTGTATTATCAGTCCTATTAATAGTCAGGAAAATGTGAAAACTGATCAAACGATCCTAAGATCTGTTTGCGAAGAATAAACTGGAGTAGAAGTACTTTATATAGTGGATGGATTTATACTCCCAGGTAAGGATTGCTCAGAAGCAATAATCCTGTTCCACTTCTGCAAAATACTGCTGACAAGCGTTTCAGTCTGCTGCAAATGACTCTTGACAGCTGGCATCCTGAGAGGCGGGATTTCATACCCAACCCATCATATATATATATATATATATATATATATGTATATCTTCTCAAACAGATTTACAGACTCATTAGAATAAAATAAATTTCCTTTTTCAGTCTATAATATCTAAATATCTATAAGCGGAGAAATCCAACTGCACAATAAATTATTTTCAGAGCATTATTATTGCCTTGGAAAATTTGACAGTCCGATGAATTCCAGAAGTTAAAATCAGTGAAACATCTAATTTATAAAAAAAAATAAAAAAACACCAAAAGCACATTATATACAGTACATTAAAAACAACGGTCATTACTCTAAAAATACGTAAAACTTTTTGTTTTAAACTGTAATACAAATATTTCCCTAATATCCCACTTCACAATTGGTCCAAAACAATGAATAACTTCAACAGTGAAACTACATACATTACTCTTCTCTTTTTAAATTTAGGGCAGATACAATTACAGTAGCTGTGAGAATCCCTCTGAACCTTTTGCGCTACTTTAACTAGAGATGAGTGGCTCAGACAAATGCAACAGAATCGAATTTTGGGGTACCAAGCCAAACCGAGGCATGCCTTGGTTCCTCTCTGCAACTTTGCTTGTCGAAACTAGGCAAAACATTTTGTCGGATTCTGCGTGTTTTGGATTGCATACAAGCAGGGGTTAAAGTGAGCCAAAACGGGGCGGAACTGCATTCCGTCAGTTCTATTTGGAGACTGAACCAGTTCTGCCTCCTCCGGCCCACCTAACCCAGCCTGTCAGTCCGATGGCGCAGGAAGATCCTGGGCGCCCGCTGAGATTTTGTTACCAGCGAGTGCCCAGCTCCTTCCCCACAGCGGCATCCGGCAGGCACTATGGGAGAGACGTCATGATGTCTCTCCCATAGTTCCGAGGAGCCGCCAGTCAGATGGCATCGCATGCAGGAGCGGGGCTTAAGGTAAGTATTGTGGGTTTTTTTGTGTAAGGGGCACTACTAATGGGGGGCACTACTACTGGGGACATTACTACTGGGGGCACTACTAATAATGGCATTACCACTAGGGGCACTACTACAAGGGGCATTACCACTGGGGGCATACTACTGGGAGCATTGTATAGGGGCACTGCATAAGGGGCACTGCATAATGGAGACTACCACTACAGTGGGTACTACTGCTGTGGGCATTATGTGTAATTGGCACTACTGCTGTGGGCATTGTATAAGGGGCACTACTACTGTGGGCATGTGTATTAGGTGCAATACTACTGTGGGCATTGTGTAAAAGGGGTACTACTATGTATCATAACATGAAGGGACACTACTATATGTGGTGTTATGTGAATCAGGGGCACTATGTGTGGTGTAATGTGAATAAGATTGTGCTACTGTGTGGCATAATTTGAATTGGGGATACTTGTGTGACCACGCCCCTTTCTTTTTAAGACCACACCCTTTTTTGAGATGACTCACCTTTTTGCAATGCGTTACTAAAGTGCGCGCAGTCCCTTTATAAAATAAGCGACGAGTGGGAGGGTTAGTTCCACCACTTCTCTAGGACCACTTTAAGCACTGCATGCAAGTCCCTCCCTGTCATATTCTTTCTACCTTCGATTCCTCCCTGAAGCAACTATGCCTTTATGGGTGGGTTGAAAAAACTGCACAGATCAGTATGATCTGTGCAGGCTTCATGATGTGTTAAAAAGAATAGCAGAAGATAGAGTATGCCTGGCGTGGGTTAAACCACAAGACTATGTGTTGAATTGTGTGAGGTCACATGGGTTAATGTTAGCCAGTTAGTTTGTTTAGGGGTGGTGTTATAGTTCGTGTTCTAGGTTTAGGTCCCTCCCAACCTTTAGTTTTGGTTGGTTGTTGGCTATTTACGGATTGTGGTGAAAAAATTGCAAGTCCTTCAGCTTGGGTGCAGTTGATTTGTTTTGGGTGCACTTATCTTAACTGAATTATTCACTGGAGGCAATACTACACCTTTTCGGGTAATTTGTAATGATACAAGGTTGAGTTGGATACCCATTAGTATATGTGTTGCTAGAACCCATAGAGTGGATTCCACCCGCAATGCATGATTGTGTTTTGCATCGGTGCATTACTGGGCTGTGGTGATTATTGGGCATCATTTCTTTTCACCATACAACCTTTAAGATAACCTTTTTAGCTAGCCTTGTTTTAATGCCATTTCCAGTTTACAGATGTTTAAAGAAGAAATGGTTAATTTAAAAAAGAAAAAGTGTGGGACCCCCCCTAATTAGAAATCAGCTCTAGAATCCTGAACCTGGGCTAGCATTGGAAAATAGTGGAGGGGTATGGGATTCCACCCATTTCCCAATTATCAGCAACAGGCTGAACCAGCTGGGGTGGGGTGGGGGGATGGTAATGCTATAGCAGGGAGACACACAGCATGGGAATCCCCTGTCACAACATTAACCAGCCCCAAACTGGTCAGCCCAAGGCAGGAATCCCTTGGAACATAGGGACACCCCCCAGCCCCAGAAAATGAGGTCTCCCCCTCCCGTGGGACAACCAGTCCTGGGCTGTGGGTGTGAGGGTAACAGTGAGTAAATAGTAAATAATATTGTTTTATTTTACAAGTACCAGCAAGCGTGCCCCTTTTCAGGATGGCACTTTTAGAACAACAAGTGCCAGTATACACAGACAATAACAGCAAGTAATCCATGTGGAAAAAAAATAAACAAAAGTCATGACACATGCACCAAATATTGTATACATGTGTTTAAAAAACACTACCCAACCCATCACTCTTTCACCAATGTATTACTTACAAAATGTTGCGATGACGTCCTCTTGATGGACTGGCTCTCTGCACAGTGTGCAGCAGAGCCGCGATGAATGTGACAGGTGATTGCCGACCACTCCATAGGAAAATGTATGGGGAGGCGCTGATTGCCTGAGAGCATGGGGGGCAGCACTCACAGCCAATCAGTGCTACTTCCTTCATTTCTAAGGAGGGCTTGTACTGACTTTCCAAAGGATTTCAGCCCAAGGCTGACCAGTTTGGGCCTGGTTAATGTTCTAACAGGGGGTCCCAAAGCTGTGTGTCTCCCTGTTATAGCGTACCCTTCCTAGTGGTTCAGCCCAGTACTGGTTATTGGGAAATAGGGGAGACCTCACAACATTTTTCCCTCAATTTTCCAATGCTATACAGGATCAGAGTAAAGGGGCTGGTTACTGATTTGTAGGGGGGCCCACATATTTTTTTGCAAAAAAAACAAACATTTATTCTATTTTTAAGTTATTAATGTATTATCTTCTTTTCTACTAGGCTTTTAATTTTAGGCTATTAGTTCTTGAGTAATGAAAACATTCTATAGGGTCATCTACAGTAGCTTAATAAACTGCCATCCTGTCTGTCACTATGCTTCATAGATGTGCTATATTCCTTTTAGTGATGTTAATAAAATATAGGAACAAGAACAGGTGCAAATTACATGATTATAGCTATTTTTATTAATTTTCAGAGAAATCCAAAACACATGAGGGTGGTTTTGCCGAAACGAAAACACGAAGATGATTCAGAACAAAAACCAAAACACAGGGGTCTGCGCACATCTCAAACTATAACCATGCTTGCCTCCTTTCCCACAACATCCTCACATGTACCACATTCTGCGGGTTCTCCCTGAAACCTGAAAGAATAAGCCAGTCTCCCATATAAATTAAGCATCATGGCCCCATACCACCTCATTGTAACTGCTATAAATTACGGATTTGACTCATCAGGGGTGGATCCAAGATTAGAGCTTCAGTAATTACCCACAATGTACCCACAATGAAACCTTGCACTTAATTGAATCTTCTGCCTTAGAAACTGCAAGCTCTAGTTCTAACAAGCTCTCCCTAGAATCCTTGCTCAAGTGGCTGAATACTTCAGGCAATTATGTGCTATTTATTCTTAACATTATTCATTTTTGGGGGGTTATTGTTTACAGTTGAAAACAGTTATTTTTCCTGTATCAATATGCAAAAGGAAACCTATGAACTCTGTATGCCTTTATAGATTGTAGATGGTCCTTAGCACAGTCCGAGAATCAGGTTTTTATTTTTTCCCCCAATTATTCTGCTAGCGATCTAAAATATTATTTACAATAGAAATACATTATATTTGTTTCCTTCAGTATTGGAATACTATTTAGTGTGATATGCATTCGGCTTGCAGAAACAATACAGGCTTGCTTATAATCCTCGATTTCTGCATCTTTGACAGAGAAGCTTGCCCACAACTTTGATGACGCTTGTGTGTAATTGTGACAAGCTCAGGGAGAGAATGGTGGAATGACAGATAGAGAGCCCAGTTAACAAGGAGAGTCACCAAAGTTCTGTTTCTCAATGTACGGACGATAAGCTTTGTTTAAACATGTCAATCACCTAGACGGTCTAAAAATTATTTAAATATGTATTTGCCGTATGACAGATAAATCAGTCTAAAAAATAATGTTTGCCAGACTCCCTTGAAATGTTCTGTAGCTTTCTGTAAAAGTGGAATCTGTCTACATGGAAAGTCAAAGAGTGTTGCTACCTCAATATGACAGGAGGCTTTGAGATAAAATAAAAGAATGACAAGGAGCAAGAGGTATTCTAATCACTAGTAAACCAAGACCAAAGGCAGAGCTACAACAAGATATCAATGGAAAGATTATTATAGCCAAAACCTATACTTTCACTATTAAACTTTTTAAAAGGTACATGTGCAGTGTACACATAACGCTCAGTTTCCTAGTCTTATTTATGGTGTCCTTTTGCGATTGAGTTGCTATACACTCCACAGCGCAGGTCTTTCCCTGTTTATCCTTTACATTTATTTATACTAGGGGTGAGCGGGTTCGGATTTCTGAAATCCGAACCCCCCCAAGCCCCCCCGATCCGAGTCCGATCCGAATCAGGCTCGACTTTTCCCGCCTGACTCGGATCTGAAATCGAGGCAAAACGTCATCATCCCGCCTTCCGAGTCTCGCGGGTTTTGGATCCTATATAAGGTACCCACGTCGGCGCCATTTTCTCACTCGGCTGTGGACAGTGAAGAGGGAGGGTGGGAGTTAGGGCTGTGTAGTGTAGTGTAGTGTAGTGCTGCTGTTGTCCACTACTTCAAAGTCCATAGGGGCTGGCTGTGTTGTGCAGTCAGTTCTCCATAGGGGCTGTGTCCACTCCAAAGTCCTGTGCAGTGTCCCAGTCCTAAAGAGGTGCTGTAGTGTTGTCCAGGGGGTGCTCTGTCCATCAGGGGTGCTCCCCCCAAGTGCTAAAAAAATTATATATTTTCTGTGTTTGTGAATTGTGTGCGCAGTAGCCGCACGTGCATCAACAAAGTAGTGCCAAGCGTGCGCCTGTGTCATAAGTAAAGGGCCGGCTGGCTTGACCGTTAAAGGGTGCTGTAACCCCCGAAAGTACACTCCAGTCCAAACCAAAAAAAAATTATTTTCTGTGTTTGTGAATTGTGTGCGCAGTAGCCGCACGTGCATCAACAAAGTAGTGCCAAGCGTGCGCCTGTGTCATAAGTAAAGGGCCGGCTGGCTTGACCGTTAAGGGTGCTGTAACCCCCGAAAGTACACTCCAGTCCAAACCAAAAAAAAAATTATTTTCTGTGTTTGTGAATTGTGTGCGCAGTAGCCGCACGTGTATCAACAAAGTAGTGCCAAGCGTGCGCCTGTGTCATAAGTAAAGGGCCGGCTGGCTTGACTGTTAAGGGTGCTGTAACCCCCAAAAGTACACTCCAGTCCAAACCAAAAAAAAATTATTTTCTGTGTTTGTGAATTGTGTGCGCAGTAGCCGCACGTGCATCAACAAAGTAGTGCCAAGCGTGCGCCTGTGTCATAAGTAAAGGGCCGGCTGGCTTGACCGTTAAGGGTGCTGTAACCCCCGAAAGTACACTCCAGTCCAAACCAAAAAAAAAATTATTTTCTGTGTTTGTGAATTGTGTGCGCAGTAGCCGCACGTGCATCAACAAAGTAGTGCCAAGCGTGCGCCTGTGTCATAAGTAAAGGGCCGGCTGGCTTGACCGTTAAAGGGTGCTGTAACCCCCAAAGTACACTCCAGTCCAAACCAAAAAAAAAATAATTTTCTGTGTTTGTGAATTGTGTGCGCAGTAGCCACATGTGCATCAACAAAGTAGTGCCAAGCGTGCGCCTGTGTCATAAGTAAAGGGCCAGCTGGCTTGACCATTAAAGGGTGCTGTAACCCCCAAAGTACACTCCAGTCCAAACCAAAAAAAAAATTATTTTCTGTGTTTGTGAATTGTGTGCGCAGTAGCCGCACGTGCATCAACAAAGTAGTGCCAAGCGTGCGCCTGTGTCATAAGTAAAGGGCCGGCTGGCTTGACCGTTAAAGGGTGCTGTAACCCACAAAGTACACTCCAGTCCAAACCAAAAAAAAAATTATTTTCTGTGTTTAGCCGCACGTATATATCAAATCGATATAACATAAATGGAGGACCAAACTTTCTCCGATAAAAATAAAATAGAGAAAGATCAAGAACCACTTCCTCCTAGTGCTGAAGCTGCTGCCACTAGTCATGACATAGACGATAACATGCCATCAACGTCGTCTGCCAAGGCCGATGCCCAATGTCATAGTAGAGGGCACATACAATCCCAAATGGCAAAGTTCAGGAAAATGACCTTGAAAAAGACATTTAAATCAGCTGAAGAGAAACGTAAACTTGCCAATATGCCATTTACGACACGGAGTGGCAAGGAACGGCTAAGGTCGATCCCTAGTATGTTCATGACTAGTGGTTCAGCTTCACATGACGATGGAAGCCCTCCTCCCACTAAAAAAATCAAAAGAGTTAAGCTGGCAAAAGCACAGCGAAGAACTGTGCTTTCTAAGAAGATATCACAAATCCCCAAGGAGAGTCCAAGTGTGGTGGTGGTTGCGATGCCTGACCTTCCCAGCACTGGACGGGAAGAGGTGGCTCTTTCCACCATTTGCACGCCCCCTGCAAATGCTGAAAGGAGCACCCACAGTCCACTTGCTGATATGCAAATTGAAGATGTCACTGTTGAAGTACAACAGGATGAGGATACTGGTGTAGCTGGCGCTGAGGAGGAAGTTGGCGAGGAGGATTCTGATGGTGATGTGGTTTGTTTAAATCAGGCTCCGGGGGAGACAGTTGTTGTCCGTGGGATGAAAAAGCCCATCACGGTCATGCCTGGGCAGAAGACCAAACATTCCACCTCTTTGGCAATATTTCTATCCAAATCCGGACAACAACTGTCTTGCCATATGTACCATATGTAAAGGTGAAATAAGTAGGGGTAGGGACGTCAACCACCTAGGAACATCCTCCCTTATACGGCACCTGCAGCGCGTTCATAAAAAGTTACTGTCAAGTTCAGAAACTTTGGCTAAGACCGTAAGCAGTCCAGGGACACCTAAATCCCGTTGTCCTGTTGTATCCAAGCGCCTGCAAACCACACCGTCAACTCCCTCCTCGTCAATTTCCTCCTTAGTCAGGATCGGAAGTAGTCCTGCAGGCCATGTCACTGGCATGACTGACTCTCCTATCCGGGATTCCTCTGGAGGATCCTGCATTGCTACGCCTACTGCTGCCGCTGCTGCTGTTGCTGCTGCTGGGAGTCGTTCATCATCCCAGAGAGGAAGCAGGAACACCACTACTTTTACTAAACAATTGACCCTCCAACAGTCCTTAGCAAGGTGGATGAAGTACGACAGCAGTCATCCTGAAGCAAAACGTATAACTGAGGCCTTGACTGCTATGTTGGTGTTAGACGTGCGTCCGGTATCCGCCATTAGTGCAGTGGGATTTAGACAATTGATGGAGGTAGTGTGTCCCCGGTTCCAAATCCCGTCTAGATTCCACTTCACTAGGCAGGCGATACCGAGACTGTACAGAAACGTCAGAAAAAGTGTCCTCAGTGTCCTGAAAAATGCCGTTGTACACAATGTCCACTTAACCACGGACATGTGGACAAGTGGAACAGGGCAGACTAAGGACTATATGACTGTGACAGCCCACTGGGTAGATGTATCACCTTACGCAGCAACAGCAGCAGCGTCACCAGTAGCAGCATCTCAGAAACGCCAGCTCGTTACAAGGCAGGCTACGCTGTGTATCACCGGTTTCAGTAAGAGGCACACCGCCGACAACCTCTTAGAGAAACTGAGGGAAATCATCGCCCAGTGGCTTACCCCACTTAGACTCTCCTGGGGATTTGTGATATCTGACAACGCCACCAATATTGTGCGGGCATTACATCTGGGCAAATTCCAGCACGTCCCATGTTTTGCTCACACAATAAACTTGGTGGTGCAGAATTTTCTGAAAAGCGACAGGGGCGTGCAGGAGACACTTTGGGTGGCCCGAAAAATTTCTGGCCACTTTCGCCATTCAGCGACTGCGTGCCGAAGACTGGAGCGCCAGCAAACACTCTTGAACCTGCCCCGCCATCACCTGAAGCAAGAGGTTGTGACGCGGTGGAACTCAACCCTCTATATGCTTCAGAGGATGGAGGAGCAGCAAAAGGCCATACAAGCCTATACATCCACCTATGACATAGGCAAAGGAGGGGGTATGCACCTGACTCAAGCGCAGTGGAGAATGATTTCCGTGTTGTGCAAGGTTCTCCAGCCCTTCGAACTTGCCACACGTGAAGTCAGTTCAGACACAGCCAGCTTGAGTCAGGTCATTCCCCTCATCAGGCTTTTGCAGAAGCAGCTGGAGAAAGTGAAGGAGGAGCTAAGACGGAGCGATTCCGCTCGGCATGTGGGACTTGTGGATGAAGCCCTTCATTCGCTTTGCCAGGATTCCAGGGTGGTCAATCTGTTGAAATCAGACCACTACATTTTGGCCACCGTGCTTGATCCTAGGTTTAAAGCCTATGTGGTGTCTCTCTTTCCGGCCGACACAAGCCTGCAGAGGTGCAAAGACCTGCTGGTGAACACACTGTCAGCTGAAGCGGAACGTGACACGTCAACGGCTCCTTCTTCATTTTCTCCCGCAACTGGGGCTGCGAGGAAAAAACTTAGGTATCCTAAGCAACCCGCTGGCGGTGATGCAGGGCAGGCAGGACCAAGTTTGGACATCTGGTCCGGACTGAAGGACCTGGCAACAATTTCTGACATGTCTACTGTCACTGCATATGATACTGTCACCATTGACAGAATGGTGGAGGATTACATCGGTGACAGCATCCAAGTAGGCATGTCAGACAGTCCATACCTGTACTGGCAGGAAAAAGAGGCAATTTGGAGGCCCCTGTACAAGCTGGCTCTATTTTACCTGAGTTGCCCCCCCTCCAGTGTGTACTCCGAAAGAGTGTTTAGTGCAGCCGGGAACCTTGTCAGCGAAAGGCGTAGGAGGTTGCTTCCACAGAATGTGGAGAAGATGATGTTCATCAAAATGAATTATCAGCTCTTCCAGGGAGACCAGCCTCCAGAAGGTACAGAGGGACCTGTGGTGGTGGATTCAAGTGGGGGACGAGTTAATACTTTGTGAGGATGAGGATGTACACACTGAAGAGGGTGAGGAATCGGTGGATGAGGAGGATGAGGATGACATCTTGCCTCCGTAGAGCCAGTTTGTGCAGGGACACATTAATTGCCAGCTTGTTTTGTGGGGGCCCAAACGAACCAATCATTTCAGCCACAGTTGTGTGGCAGACCCTGGCGCTGAAATGATTGATTTGTTAAAGTGTGCATGTCCTGTTTATACAACATAAGGGTGGGTGGGAGGGCCCAAGGACAATTCCATCTTGCACTTCTTTTTTTTCTTTGCATTATGTACAGTTTGGGGCCTAGTTTTTCTAACTGCCATCCTGTCTGCCACTGCAGTGTCACTCCTAGATGGGTCACGTGTTTGTGCCGCCCACTCGTGTTGCTTAGCATAGTCATCCAGCTACCTTGGTGCAACCTTTTGGACATGAAAACACTATTGTGAGGTGTGAGGTGTTCAGAATAGACTGGAAATGAGTGGAAATTAAGGTTATTGAGGTTAATAATAGCATAGGAGCAGAGAAACCAACAAATTCTGTGATTTTAGCTGTTTTTATGCTTTTTAAAAAAAAAATACAGATCCAAAACACAAAACCCAGAACCCAAAACACGGAAGGGTGGTTTTGGCAAAACCAATCCAGATCCAAAACACGAAGAAAGATCCAGATCCAAAACCAAAACACAAAACACGAAAAGTGGCCGGTGCACACCCCTAATTTATACCATTCGCAAATTTGTCTCTTTTACAAAGTATTTGTCTCCTTTCATGCTGAAAGCTTATAGTTCTGCAGAAAGTGTCCAGTTACAAATGGGCCTCAACAGATTAACCATTTAGCTGGCGTGGTCAATCAGATCTGTTGATTAGATCTTGATACACAGGCAATTGCTTCTTATTGGTCAATACCTCATAGCAGCTTAATATTAAATCTGTAAAGATGCCCATTTAAAACCAATTGTAACTGGGAATAACTTTGCACAGGAACCTTAAAACAATACAAAAGGAATCTCAAGGAATATAACCGAACTACCTGTAATTCCTGAATTTACGCCTCCTTCATAGCTTTCTCAAAATGGAGACTGCTTTACCTCATACTCTCCCAGGTGGTGTAGGAGGCTCTCAATTTTTCAGGCAGTCCCCCACACCCACAGAACAGTGACAGGAGAGGGAGATAATGACACCGGAATTGCAGGCCGTAGTGAGGGGAATGGGATAATATGATGAAATTGCTTAATTTTAGCCTCAACCCACCCAGCCCCAGCAAATTGCAACATTTTGCCATGATGGGACGGGAGCCAATGACATAAGAACCTAGGGCCTGATTCAGACCCACTCGCGAGCGGCTGTCCGCTCGCAAGTGGGTCGATGTTCTGCACTGAGCATGCGCACGACGGAGGGAGCTCCGTCGTGCGCATGCGCCAGACGCGACGAGCGAAGGACTTTCCTTCGCTCGTTGTGTCTGATCAAAGGGGGCGTGCTGTCAATGTTGATTGACAGCACGCCCCCTTTGGTGGCCATGCCGGGGGCGTGCCTCCCTGACGGGGGCGTTCCTAAGGGAACGCCTACCATCAGAAGCCGGCCCACTGACATCACTAGTGATGTCAGTGGGAGTGATTTTGGCTCTGATAGAGCCAAAATCACTCCGGGCCTTGCGGTTGAAAACCTCAACCGCAGTCTCCGGCTCGCAGTTTCGATGGTCGCGATGGTCAAGACCATCGCGGCCATCAAACTGCATGCTCGTATAGGCTGTGGGTGGTGACCCACAGCTATACGAGCGTCCAGGAGGACGCTCCATAGTTATGGAGGACGGCCCTCATTCAGAGCGAGCGCTCTGCTCAGAGCGTACGGCTCTGAATGAGGGCCCTAGTCACTACTTTTCACATGAACACTATAATTGCAAACTGTCCCTAATTTTCAGGAACAGATTTAGATTCTTAAGATCTCAACATAACCGAATAAAACCAAACCTCTCATCTCTAAAGTAAAGGCACTGTCCAGTGGAAAAGAGTCTCAGCTTTGAAAACGTTACCAGCCATCATGGGGCAATTTCACGTGAACATTCATGTAGGGTCACAGACTTATGGCGGTTACCGGTAGTAGATATGAGTGTGATCAAACATAGAGACAGTGTGACCCTTGCTCATTAAAACTAAGACTAAATATATAAGGTTGGCATTCCTTCTCCTCTATGGCTGATCTCTGTCACCCCCCTCCTCCCCAGATAAGCCTGGGTCCAGTAATTAATACCTGCCTCATCCATCACCTCCTTGGCACCCCATGTATAGGGTTTGTGTTCTACCATAGTGAAAATCTTCTGTCTGGTACACAAATGAAGTAAAATATGTTTCTAACCGTGAAGTAATAAAAGCTACAAACATGCTATGCCATTAATACCTCATTCAGTTTTTCAGTCATGACACTATATTTACACCTCCCTGAAACATCTATCCAAAGATCAGATCTAGTTAACAACGAATGAGCTATGGAAGCCATTAACAATCAATAGATCTGTAGAGTTTACAACAACCAATCTGACATTGATCTTTGTCTTTATGTAAAAAGCCATAAAAAGGACCTAGACACTTGCCATAAGCATTTACAAATAGCACAATTAACACACTCTGGAACTGTGCAGTCAAAACAGGTCAATAGTTCTGAAGTACTGTACAGCGGAAACAATTGTGGATGCCTTTTGCACTGCTAAGCTGCTAATAAGATGTGCTACATCCGCCGCTCTGTGAAATGTTAACAATTATAGATGTGTTTACCGCATCTCCAATTATAAAAATATTGTCCACAGTCGATCTGTGCATCTGTAGGGAAAAAAAGTAAAAAATAACAAGAGCCATAACATTTACAGGCAGTAAACAATTATTCCAGAAAATGTCTGTATTATTAGGCTACTGCCCTAAGATTTATTGGCATGCAAGATATTGTGAAAGCCTAAAATACTTTTCTGGATGAAATATGTCTTAAAATGTATTTACTGAAATGAATCTACAAATTTGTGCCAGGAATAATTCCCAGTACTGGTTAAAGGGAAACTTTGTGAATTATTTCAGCACGAAACATAAGCAATTTGGGGTCTTGCCATTTTCCTTTACATTGTGATTGAAGTCTATACAACTTGCTTAAGATGGGTACACTATAAAAATATCTGTCCAATATGGCTGGATGGAACGAAAATCTGGTAATGTATGGGAGCTAATGACCAGAGGAGTAGCGTGGAACCATGGCGCCCCCAAGGACTGAACTGTGCCAGTGGGGTATGGGCAGCCGGTGGGTTGGAATACTGAAGTGAAGAGAAAACAGCACACAGTGCAATATCACGCTGGGCATTGAGGTCCCATTGGGGGAACAGAATCTGACATTAAGGGGTAGCTGCTTTGGCACTGCTTTATTTATGTATAGCACCTAGGATCTGACTTTAGCTCCTTAGGATCATTGTTATTAGTCAATAGAGGAGATTGTATTAGGTGAAGCTCCCTTCTCAGCTATGCTCCTACATCGCAAATATACATTGCACCCATATTAATGTGAGTACTACTAACCATGTTCTGTCTACCACCATTATTATTATTTCAGGTCTCCTAATATTTATTAAAAGACCTTTCAAACAACACTGTATGGTCATGCCTGGGAATATCTCATTACCTTATATAGAAAAGCAGTGACCTTTTTTAAGCTCATACCTTATAATTGAATTTTAGGATTTTACCTCAAATGTGTAACTATTAAGTCCATTGAAGCCAAAGTCAATAAGAAAAGGAGACGAGAGGGGCAAAGAGCCTAACACATGGTACAGAGGGGAGGGAATTAAAGAGGTGAGAAGTGAATATAATCAATCTGACAGGAAAGGGGAGGTGACAGAAGATGATCACAGAGGAGGGAGGTCCGGAGGGGAGGCAATCTGGGCAGCTTGAGGGATCGTGAAATGTAGAAACGGATCTTAGATCCATAGCTTATTTAGGATATAGAGCAAACAAACTGAGATAAAACTAACAGGCGGCCGTCATACTGTGCAGTGCCCCATGAATTCCGCAAACCTGGATGGCGACCTCTGTCCATTTTGGCACCCGGAGCTCATGCTCCACTGGAACCACCCTCACTACTCCCCTGCTAATGAGAATTGATCATATGTTCAAAACATCGGAAAATGGACGAAAACTGTAGTTTGGACAAATTGGTTAAATCAAACGTATTTAACCAATTTGTCTGAAAGACCATTTTTATCTTTTTTTTCCAGTGTTTGGGAACAAAGGGTCTTAATGCTCAGATCAGCTAAAAAAGTTGTCCAACTTCAAAGTTGCCCACCCATGGTCAAACAGGAAGTGGCAAAGCTAATACCCATTTTCCACCCAATTTATAACCTGGTTTATTGCTGAGGCAACCCTGGTCATGGTTTGGTTTGCAAGGGTCAATCCGAGTCACATTATCTAGGAATCTGACCCACGTAGCTATCAGGGTAGTACACAACTGGTAACAGTACGGTGTGAATAGTGCAACCCAGGTTATTCGACCTGTGTCACACAAAAAGCTGATGATTGGAGCTTCATGTGTGCTCAGTGATTATGTCTCCAAGTGCCCTGCAGAGCACAGGTAGCACAGTGTAATGAGCTGCATCATGCGCTCACTTGCTGTGTCAAACAGTAGTAATCCACAAAAACTGGTAGCTCGTCGGCCATGATTAATGCAATGCAGTGAGTAGGCTCCCACTTTTAATGACCTTATCTTTATGAGCCTGAAAAACAATCCATTTATAATGCCATATACAATAATATAATGACATATATAAGTTTTGCAGAGCAGAAACGCATTCAGTATGAATGGGTCTACCTGGGAATAACACGGGTCAAAGGTGTAATGGGAAAAGGGTCTGACCCGGCTGTGACACGGGTTGGAAGAATGTTCGAAAACCCGGGATGGACTCGGCATTTTGGTTGAAGAGGGGTATAAGAAATGCTGTGCTCAGGGGCACTGAGAGGGGGGGAGGGGAGCAGGTACTAATTACCCGGGGCTTCCTGGAGGGGCCCATCAGAGGCCCAGGTCTGGAGCAGCCCCCCACTCCCTCTTTCATTACAGCAGCCCAGCACATGCTGCTAAGTAGCAGCTGCAGCAGTCTCCTATGCCTGTGGGGGAGTGATCACACTGATTGCGCCCCCACTGGCTATGCGCCTGGCTGAGGGGCTCACAGGGCCCCCTTTCCGGCACTGCAAAAATATTGTTTTTTATTCTTTTTTTATTATTTTTTCCCTAAGGGGGCATGGCCACCTCTCCCGTGATTGGGCCACGCCCCGCTTCACTTGGGCCCGCGTCGCTCTTGGCGTGCCTGGCTGTGCTACTCTTAACATGGTAATGCTCCGATTGTTGCTGTAGCACACTTAGGGGCCTATTCATCATGACTTATTTATCATTAGTGATAATTATGTTTTAAATTCGCTGCGAGTTTAAAAGATGTTTTGCTAGCATTCATCATGCCTCCCTAACAAGTATCACTTCCGAAAAGCTGTGATACTTTTCCCCATGCAGATGAGGTATCTACAAGGATTTCCTCACTGCTGCATATCTCTCCCACCACTCTCTATTCCCCAGCCCTGTCTCACCTCCTCCCCGCCCCCCCCACGTGGCGTCTCCGGTGTCCGATCCAACCAAGAGGTGTCCATTGTACCCACCCTGGTGGTGTCTGATGCCCCCCCACTGGGGTTGTCTGATACCCGCCCTCCCCCGCGGGTGTCCAATGCACCCCTTCACCTGAAGGTGTCCAATGCCCCCCTCCCGCCTGGGTTTCAGACCACTCCCTTCCCCGCTGCATCCCACTTCTCCTGATAGCTCCCAGGCTCTGCAGTGCAGACACAGCAGGGAGGGATCTTAATAGATTCCTCTGCGGTGGCTGGCAGTTATTTCTTCACAGGCTGATGTGTAAATAGCAGTCTGTGAAGATTATCGGGGGATGAAAGCCATCTCAGGGTGGCATTCAGTAACACTGTCAAGTTTCGAAAAAAATGCTTTTTCAAAACTTAATGAATGGTCCTGACACTTATTTTTTACAAAAGTATGTGAAAATGGTAATTTTCATACGCTTTTGCGAAAAATAAGTGATGATGAATAGGCCCTTCAAGGGTCTATGTACTAAGCCTTGGAGAGAGATTAAATGGATAGAGATAAATTAGCAACCAATCAGTTGCTGTCACTTTGCATGCTGTGTTTGAAAGATTGACAATAAGGAGCCGATTGGTTGGTACTTTATCTCCATCCAATAGTACATAGATCTTTAATCTCTTGCTCATTTCTATGCCAATATATTGAACAGTAATTTTAGGCCAACATATTATATATGTACAGTATGTTAGTCAATAATGACTAGTGAATATCCATAATGTCACTGGCATAAATGACATGGCTAAAATTGTTATTTTACTAATTACTGCACATTTCCTAATCAGTGGCTGAATTTACCTAAAGGCTACAGTAATCTCAAAATGTCCCATCCCCCATGAGCCCCTCCAATGTGAATTAGCAGTGGCTGAGTTTATGGAAGCGCTTTATTCTGATAAATGCATGCCAAACTGGCAGTTCCAGGGGAAGGTGTTCCTCTCCCTGGGACCGCCCACCCGGCTTGCGATCAGCAAAAAAGCCACTTCTGCTTTTTTAACGGCAGCTCTAGCTGACTTCTAGGGACTGCAGCCGATGCAGTCCCTAGAAGCAATTTTTTACTTGTATTATTTTCCTGTTATCATTAATGAACAAGTGCAATGAAAAAATGACCTAACTGCCAAGGTGTCAATCTAGTTTGCAGCCAGGCAGACCCCCTCAAGTAAAACGTTATGAGTCGCCACTGCTCTGAATGGTCCTGATTTTAAAGGAAATGTCATGAACTGCAAACATTGAAAGGGGTGGGGTATACACAAAATTGTCCTAAATAGTCCACAAAGTGGGGAATTTCAGGAAAATAAGGGCATGATTTGGGTGGATTTAGGTGGCTTATTTTGTCCTAATTTCACCTGTTTGAATGTTGGAAAGTATGCATACAGCAATCTCATTGAGCTGACCAGGCTTTACTGGTGGGTTTAATACTACAGTCAGTGTAAGGGAATCATTTATTTCATCTACATTACCAACATATACTTTAATTTTGGACTAATTTACATGTGAAAAATGTATTAAAACTTTATGGTTGCCAAAATTATATTTATTAAGATGTCAAATTGGACAAAGATATCCAGATACTGTATATAAGAAATTAAGATCTAGGGGTCTATTTATCAAGCTGTGAAAAGTGTGGAGAAGTGGACCAGTGGAGAAGTTACCAGCAACCAATCGGCTTTCAAGTAGCATTTATCAAGTACAGTCTATCAAATAATAGGTAGGAGCTGATTGGTTGCTATGGGCAACTTCTCCACTGGTCTACTTCTCCACACTTTTCACTGCTTGATAAATAGAACCCTAAGAGTTACAGCTAGCAATATGCATTAAAGGTAAAACAAACAGCACATTCCAAGTCTGCATTATAATGTACATTGTGTAGGTCCCCTGCATGTCCCCAAAAGAGCTCTGACCTATCAAGTCATGAACTCCACAAGACCTCTGAAGTGGTCATGTGGTTTCTGGCACTAAAGATAGGTACACTACTATACAATTATTGGGCAAGATTGCCAGTAATTGAAAGATCTACCTGATTTATTGTATAGGGTGTAGGTATGAGTGTTTAACCTAAACGCAAAAGAAACTGCCCAAAAACAGCCAGAAAACACTTGCTATTGAATTGGCCAGATTTGATAGAAGATATCGGCCAAAAGGTCCCAATATTGTGCAGTGTGTGTGGGCATTTTTGATAATCTGCCCATATTTCCTATGAATTTCCAGATTACCTCATCTTCCTTGTGGGCGGGCATATACAAATTATCGACCTATGAGACAGGAAATAGGCAGATTTCTCAATAAGTGTGTACCGCAGATACAGTATTGGGACCTTCCACTGGCAGAAAAGTATGCCATTTGTCAGGATGACATAACAAATCCCATAGTGTGTACCTAGTTTAAGATGTAAGCAGTAGATCCTTTAAGTCCTGTAAATTGTAAGCAGGGCCAGCTCCAGAGGCAGCCGCATCCTGTGCCGCATAGCCACGCGCGACCAAAAAAAAGGAGTGTGTCTAATTATCATAGGACTGCCCCCTAAGTGACGTTACTTGGGGGCATGCAGCCATCTCCCATCACTGAATGGATGCCGCACTCATGTGTGCAGCATCCATTCAGTTACTCCAGGGTCCGGAGACCACACGCGGGACACTTCAGCCCACGGGTGGAACAGATGGACAGTGCTGTCCCACTGAAATCGGGATGTTGGGAAGGGGTGCGCCCTCTATAGGGTGGCACCCCTGTTTGACTGCACTGGTCAAACACCCCAAGAGCCGGCCCTGATTGTGAGGTGGGGCCTCCATTGCTCAGATTTGTTTTTCCAGCATTTCCCACAGATGCTTGATCAGATTGAGATCTGAGTAATTTAGAGGCCAAGTCAATACCTTGAACACTTTGTCATGTTTCTCAAACCATTGCAGAACATTTTTTGCAGTGTTGTAGGGTGCATTATCCTGCTAAAAGAGTCCACTTTCATCATGAATTACTGCTGCCATGAAGGGGTGTACTTGATCTGCAACAATGGTAATACATGTCAAAGTAACATCCACATGAATGCTAGTACCCAAGGTTTCCAAGCAGAATATTGCCCAGAGCATCACACTGCCTCTGTCAGCTTGCCTTCTTCCCATGGTGCCATCTCTTCCCCAGGTAAAAAAACGCATATGCTCCCGGCCAGCAACCTTTTTCCATTTCTTCATCACTCCCCACTAGCATCAATGAGCCTTGGGTGCCCATGATTCTGTCACTGGTTCACCAGTTGTCCTTCCTTTGACCACTTTTGGTAGGTACTAACCATTGCAAACTTGGAACACCCCACAAGACCTGCTGTTTTACAGATGCTCTGACCCATCTAGACCTCACAATTTGGCCCTTGTCAAAGTCGCTCAGAGTCTTACACATGTCCATTTTTTCTGCTTCCAACACATCAACTTCAGGAATTGAGTGGTCACTTGCTGCCTAATAGATCCTACCTCTTGACAGGTGCTACTGTAATGAGATAAACAATGTTATTCACTTCCCCTGTCAATGGTTTTAATGTTACGGCTGATGGGTATATATTGAGAGGTAGCATAAGGAAGCTATTTTCCACCGCATATGGCAGATAAGCTTTTCTGCTCTTAAGATACAGTATTAACACTTCTTTACACAGGCAATAGTACTGTAGGTTATGTTATTTAGATTGTTACAGAGTTAGAGAAAAAAAATCATCAAGTTATTGAGGCAGCGACCCTGCTTAAGCCTTCTTTTGTCCTATGATTTCTTTATTGCCTAGCCTATTAATCAGATTGTTGTTGAGCCTAAAAGGACTGCATATAGTTTATCCCTACTATCTCTTCATTCAAAGAGCATTAAATAATAATTAAGAATTTTATAATAAAGTTAATCTCTAATTAAGATTAGAAAAAAAGTAGCTATAGTTCATACAGAATATACTGAAAAATGTGAATCAATATGGTCTACTGTAAAACAATAAGACACTGATTTTTCAGCTCTCAGTAGTAAATGATGTACATAAGAGATTAATATTCCTACACGTTTGCAGCTTGTTTTACAAAACTAGAGTTCATTCAAGTCTGGCAGCTCCCACATTCTGTTGAACCAATATGCTTGTAAAACGCTATAGCAATTATATGCAGTGTATACACACAAATCACAGTCATAAAAAATTACTTAAGAACCTTCCTAATTAGAACTATAAAACTGAAAGTTTGGTTAAATCTGTGACAAATGCACATACACTACATGTGTATCTGTTAAAAATAGGGTTCCAGGGGGGTATTAAGAGAGGAGGGGGCCCATGTGCAGTCTCCATCTGAAGCTCCCTTCTCTCTCCCCGGCAGTCGGCAGCGCACTGTGGGCCTGATTCAGAGATGGTTACCGCACATCTCCGATGTTTGGAGGAATGTGCATGCACAGCAGGTGTACTGCGCATATGCAGCCCTACGACTGCGAGCCCGTTCACACTGTGTCCCAGACGCAGCCTGATTGACAGGCTGCAGCGTTTGGGAGGTGGAGCAGGGGCGTTCCCTGGCAGCATTCCAGGAAATGGGGGCATGTCGTCCCCGTTTTCCGGGAGGGACGAGGACAGGGACTGCATGGGTGCACGCAGACTTCCTGGCCTCGCAAATTGCCAGGACCCGGTCAGGCTGCAGGAAGCTTTAGCTCCCGCAGCCTGGCCAATGGAACATCAACAACAATCACGACAGATGGTCACGATTGTTTCGATGGTGACCCCAGGCTGCGACCTGGCCCGCAGTGCTGGGATCGCGCAAATTCAGCAAGGAGGTGTATGGCACCGACTTCTGCATTTGCATTTTAAATGGACGGATTTGCACAGCCGCGCAATTCCGTCCACCTCTGAATCAGGCCCTGAGCACTGCAGTAGACTCTGGGCACTAGTCTGTGCCCAGAGTCTGCTGCGCATGCACAGGTCACCAGGGAAATAGCACTACAGCCATTTTCCTGGCGAACTCCCCACTGAGCAGGCGGTAGCGAATAAGATAAATCTGAACTTGGTGAAAAGAACCAAATCAGAACCAAACCTCTCATCTTTAGTATATAAAGCACTATATAGACTGCCTCACTAAACCAAGAGTTCAGCACGTATCCAAGCCATTTTCTCTAAGGACCATATGCAAATAAGTCACAGTAAAATGGACTTCTGGGTCCTGCAAAGACGGCAACAAAAGGGTGCGTGTGGGTACATTATTCGGAACAGGCTGCTGGTTGCTAATTATCTGCACCAAAACAATCCCATTCAATGCTCAAAAAACACATTCAAAGAAACATTAATTCACAAGGGTGCAATCAATCTTATTATATTACTAAATAGCTCCTGGTATTTCAAAGCTTTTCTTTAACTGTGCAATATCATTTTAGAAAACTGTTCCCTTAAAATGTCCCTGATTTTCAACATGTCAATCAGTCGTAGAGACATTGTAATGGAGATCAACAAAATGGTTATGCAAATGATTTGCAAAAAATTTAATTTCGCCCACAGTAACATTAAATATCAAGTCTTCCTCAAAAATATTTTGATAGCTTTTAATTAATGTACTACTGTGGGCTCCAATTATGAACTTGTTTATTCATACAATATATGTTGACTAAATGTTACTTTTATGTCTTAAAAATGCATTCATGTAAATTAGTATCCTAAAGCCTCATAAGAAGATAAGTATACTTAAAATGATAATATGCAAATGACAGCAAATGCACTTCACAATAAGTAGGCCAGACCATCCCGATAGTCATTTTCTTATCATGCGCTGTTTCTTGTGGGATGTCTGTAGTTATCTCTGATTTTCTAATTTGTAATTCGGACTTTACAAATGGATTCGTTGATGATTGACACTGCAGGTTCTATTCAAGAAGGATGTTAAGAACAAAATTGCAAGAATTCCAACATGCTTTACTGATATTTTTCTATGAAAAAAAACAATAATTAATGAAAAATAGGAAACACAGAACTGATTATAGAGATTTTTTATCTTTATGGTTTGAAATGTACTATGCTTTAAATAAAAAACATAAATAAAAAATCATCAAAATACTTACCCAAATCTAGTCTCTAATTTTTATAATCAAATTTAGCTAATAGGGGGAACTTATTAATAATATTTTTTGTTTAGCTACCGGAAGCAATAACTGTATTATGTGAACTAAAATCACAGAGCTATCAAGAGTTGATGGCTGTGCTGATACCTACCTGTGCTATAAATCCTTAGGTTTCAATTATATCCTGAACGGAAACTTGAATTTTTTTTTATCCATTATAATTGCCTTACATGTAGTTTTAGTTAATATACATCTGTTCATATATATAATGTGCTATATTCTCATAGACTTACCTGTGTAGATATTGAGATGGAACAAGTAAAGGTCGGCCATACTGCTGAATAAAAGGCCTTTGAATTGTGCACCATGACATGGAATCCCTTCTCTAGATCTGCCACTAATTTACAGTTTAAAAGGACATGAACTGCAAAGGCTTTCCATGCTTAATTGTGCTTATCACAGAGGAATGTATATACTACATGTGGTTTTATGGAGTCGCTTTCTGCAGGCTACAAACAAATGTAACAAGTTGTGTCTGTCACCTTTTACCTGCTATCGGTCATGTTTTCAGACCTTTCTGAGCCCAACCACACCCTACAGTATCACAGCTCATCCCAGTAATAACAATCACTTTTGACTAGACCACATGTGACAGTAATTGTGTTAAGTTTCTGTTATATAATTAACAGAAGACCTCTGGCAGAAGATAAAATTATAATTTTGAAAGAAGGCAAATAGCGGTGTTACATGATAAACCTGGGGCGTCCACTTGTTAGCACCATCACAGAAATAAGAAAACTTGGAGAAAAACCCAACAATACCATCCCAAGGATGTTCGTGTAAAAAATTTATTTTATATATATATATATATATATTTTTTTTTTATTATTATTATTATTATTATTATTATTTTATTTATTAGCCCCCTCACAAGCAGAGGAGAGGAGACTGTCTTCTTGGTCCCACTACAGCCCAGCACACAGCAGCATGTGCTGAGCTGCTGAAAGGTAAAAGGGAGGGGGGCGGTGGACCCAGGCCCCTCAAACATGTCCAGACCCGGGTTTCTATAGATTGTAAGCTTACGAGCAGGGCCTTCCTACCTATATATCTGTCTATTATTACCCAGTTTTGTTCTATTAATGTTTCCAATTGCAAAGTGCAATGGAATATGCTACGCTAAATAAGAAACTGTTAATAAATAAATTTGTCCCCCCCCTCCCGACACCCCTGATTACAACTGCAATAACAGATGGGTGAGCAACATTTTAGAGAGAGAAATAATAAAAGCAACAGCCTATTTCACTATCACTAAGGGGCCTATTTATCATCACTTAATTTTTACAAAAGCAGATAGCGAGTGCTCCAGCTCTGGGCTCGAAACCCGCTCCTTCCCTATGGGAAAATATGGGGAGGAGTCCCGGGTTGCGAAGTGAGATTACTTCAAATCCCTCCACCCCCTCCAGCTCCTTCCACCGGATGTTGGGGAAGTGCAGATATGAATAATTAAGATCGAAACGAAGTACCTGACAATATGGCATTCACCCTCATGTGGTAAAGGTACTAAGTTCAGTCATTTATAGTACTGTATCTGTTTTATATTTATGAACTTCCTCACAACTGTTCAGTGATTGGGTGAAACCAAATTATAAAAAGGAACACATTTGCAACAGACAATAGACCTGTGAAGCCAATTTCATTCATGGGCAGAAAATGTTAAAGATTTTGATGAACTGACAAAGGATCATATAAGCCTAACAAATATGATTAGTTTGTTTCTATAAGGCACGTTTTAAAAGTTGATCGTGCAATTGATGCAATATATTTGGATTTCGCAAAAACACATAATACAATGCCATATAACCATCTGGCACAATGTCACAGGTTACATAATAAGTAAATCAAGCACAAAATAAAAAAAATAAAAAGATATAAATATAGAGTAAATAAGCCTATGAGAAAAAGTCTGTTGTGTCACCCACTATGTCATTATTGGGTAGTATTGCAGATGCTTTAAAAGTAAGATGGGTGTCCATATCTGATAACTGTAAAGTAGCAGATTAAATGCATTGTAAATACGAGAGAATATAGGAAATAATTTAGATACTTACCAAGAATAAAGCCTGGCAGCAGCTGCAAAGGTGCATACAATGCTGGTATGCATAAAAAGGGGATAAGTGAAAGTGATGAATAGAGTTTTACTGCTGTACAGGCTAGTAATAAAACTACATCTGGAATACTTGTTGCGGCTTTGGCCACCTCTCTGACAGGAATACATTGATAGACTTGAGAGCGTTCAGAGGTGGACAAACTCATTAACAGAGAACAGAGGCTAATTCATTTCAGGGTTAAAGAAGCCTTATAGGCGAATAATTAAGATATAACTAGACCAAGGTCATTACAAATATATATCTAATGTACCTTTGTACCATGGACCATCCAGGAGGACAAGGGGACCATTGGTTGGGTTTGTACTAGTGAAGCTTTCACAATCAGCAGAAGAAGTTTGTAATTGTAAGGATGGTTATGCTGTGGAATTCCTTACTACATGGAGGCTGTGTAGAGTTCCAACAGCCTCTCTGGAGACCAGGGTAGCTTGTCCACTTACCTAGTGAAGTGGGCAGTGTGGGGACTTGATGGTGTAACCTGTTGCAACTCTTACATATCCCTATCAACTTTTTATGATGCTGCAAATCACTGCATTGCAAAGAGGAGGATGGGACCATCTTGACATAAATTACATTACCATATCCCCAACATTTACCATTTGGTTAAGTTAAAATACAAGGCAAGTAATGAATCAACTCCATTAGAATTTATAAAGCTTTGGACTTGATGGACATGTAGCCTATTTATTTTTCAACCTTAATCTGTACCTATAAAACCAATATTTCATTATTAGTTGGAAATACATAATCATTTTGTAATATGGAAATCACTGTGAACTATCATAAATATCATGAGAAGCCTTAGTATATGCAATTAATCTGACCAGAAAATATATATAAAATCTACATATATTATCTGTACACAACGCAAAAGGGAAACAGAATAACCACTGTTATTACTCTTCCTAAGGCTGCAATCATCTGTTCACAAGCTTTTCAACACAGCCAATGTACGGTTTGAAAAATGTTACCCAGTGGTCCACTAAAGTAAAAATAAATAAGCAGTGAACAAGAGAAATAGTGATTGTATATGACGGCAATCATTGATGCCAGTAAAGCCGGAACAAAATATTTACTTAGATTTTTCCTACCGCAATACCAAAGACTGAGAATGGCCAGTTATTGCTAAACTATATTTACTATATGTCTCTGTCATAGAAAAAAAAAAAACACCTACATAAACCATTTGCAATGCAATGTCAACAAGATGTACACATCATCTGCTATCTTCTGCTCTAAAAATAAAAAAAATGACCTTATTGCAGTTGGCAATTATCTGAATCAGTGCCCCAAGATGAGGCAGGGGGTATAAGGTACATGGGCCAATCCTGACTGTATGTTTGGCTAAACACTGCCTTGCAAAATGTCGGTATGCACCATTTGCACCTGATAATAGTGCATGCAGCTATGGAGGTTCTTAATACTAGGGGGCAGCAGGAGAGGCACGAACATGCCCCCAACACTGCAACAGAACCTGATATTCCTCTTGGTATTCATGTCATGAACTTGTAAGATTTGACTGCAGCATTCTCTTTGCTTATGTAACACCTTCGTGATTACATCAATATACGCTGTCTAAATGCAGACAATTTACGCAACTATGTCATAAAAATGATTAACACCCCTTGTTTAAATATTTCTTATATGAACTTGTAAAACATACTCAAAATTGTTTGCAATACTGCTCAACATAAGAAGTGACACAATAGATCTTCCCCATCTAAACACACTATGGGCAAAATTTACTAAGCGACGGTTTGACGGCGTTTTCTATTCTATTCTAAACCCCTGCGGTTTGGTGGCGGGTTCTATTCTGTTCTAAACTCCGGGGACTTGGTGAAGGTTTTGCAGCTTCTTGGTGCAGGTTTCTAAATGACAGCCCTGTTTTATTCTGTTCTAAAATGTGTTTTGACTATGGTTTGGTGGCGTTTTTGCTATCTGCAGATTTACTAAGGCCAAAACCACTGTAAAACTGCCATCAAAACACATTTTAGAATAAGGGCTGTCATTTAGAAACAGTTACAAAACTGCAACCAAACCCCCGGGGTTTAGAACAGAATATAACCCGCCACCAAACCGCCGGGGTTTAGAATAGAGTAGAAACTGCAGTCAAACCGCCGCTTAGTAAATTTTGCCCTTGATCTCAGAACGGTGTCAATATTGCTATATAAAAAAAAAAAGTTGAAAATGTAATTAACCTCTAAAACGCCAATTTCTCTTCTCCAGGCCACCGTAGATACATTTCCATGAGCATAAATATGTAACTAAGTATTTCACTGCTCTCGGAAAACAATGGAAATATCAGACTACAGAATGCAGAAACCAGCAGAAGTACAATAATAATTGTTTACAAAGAGATTCTCCACTTAATCCAAGGTGTTGGTTTGTAAGCAAACATTCTGTTATTGTTTGTAGGAGACATTCTTTCCATTGTTATACACTTACACAGATGAGAACCTTTAGAAAACATTGAATACAGGTAGTGCACACATCACCTACAGAAGCAGAGTGTGGTTGCCTTGAAAGTGTTTTGTTAAAAACAGTTGCAAACGATGCGATCCTTAAAATCTGAAATCAGGTCCTCAATTCAACTTCAAGGTCCCTCCTTTAGCAGATGTACTTCAGAGAACTAGCAACTGAATTCTAATTGTGTTTTATTTAGCTTCATGTTGTATCAAAGAGAAAAATCAATACCATTTGTACAGCAATGAAGAAAAATGCAATCTATAAAGTGTTCTTATTGAGTAATTAAACACCCTATTATTGTCAAGAGCAGTGAAACCATGAATTTGATGAAAAGCTTTATTCAGGAAAATACTGCAGTGATTAATACCACCCTACATATTAGATAAAAATGACGGTCTTTTGTGCTGGGTAGCTGGCAGCCACATAGGCATAAGAGAAGTAGATGCTACTAGCACAATAACAGTGTAACCTTGAACTGAACTTCCATCCTCAAGAAATTAAATGCTTTAGCGGGACTTTAAATCCTTCCACTTAGAGCTCATTTGTGTTTCGTGTCACCTGCAGTTCCTGAAGAGAACTCATTATCTTTTTTTTTTTTTTAAAGGAAGGGAAAAAAAAAAGACAATCCTTTTATAATTTCTATTATAAATATGAATTTTGTTTTAACAAAAAAAAAAGTGTTTATGTCTGGAAGGGATCACAGTAATAACACTTCGAGCACGGCAGAAAGATTTCAGCTATTAATGTACTTTCCTCATTTCCCTGGGAACACGAACAAAGAAAATCTGCTACAAGATACAAAATGAATAACAGAAGAAGAATGAAACCGTATTGTTACATTTTTTTCCTTATATTGTATACTATTTTTATACCCCATGCCTTCACTCACCGGTTATTGTTCTGGCTTCATATGAGAAGACAATCAGAGGCTCTAGAGTTGTTGATAAACAACTAGAGCACTCATGCTGGGAGTACAGCAACAGATCAAGAGCTATGTTTTGGCTGCTCCAGAAAAACGTAGAGTTCAGCACTCGGACAGGTACCATTTGCTTAACTAATGCAGCAAGAGATTAACCACTTCTTGAAAGTCAGTTTTGCTTGTCCTTAAAATGCTGCGGTTTTCAACTTTCAGACACTTTTATCTCTGTCCGGACAGACAGCTAGTTTTTTAGCGACAGATGGTTCTGTTATAGTAGAGAATACATATAGTAATTGAATTAACTTTCAGTGTTGATTAGACTGGAGAGAGAAATATTTCCCACCAATCAACTCCTAACTGTCATTTTTCAAACAGCCTCTAAAGTGACAGTTAGGAGCTGATTGGTTGGTACTTTATCTCCATCCACCTTTATCTCTCTCTAAGGTTAAGTACATAGACCCTTTAATCAAGTAATCACCCTCCAGCAATAGCATGGGGAGATCTTCATAATACACTTGATCTCCTGGTAGCACTATTAAATAAAATTCATCTTTCAACATGGGTAAAAGAGTCATACATGAAGCCCCTACAGATGTGTCCACATACATCTATCCTCCGTGTGCTACATGTCGTGTTACAAATAATGTGTCAGCGCTGTGCGACTCAGTAGCACAAAGCATCTTTTCATGCTGCTTATGTGTCCTATTCGCAAAGTGATGTGAATAAGATGCATTTTAAGGGAAAAAGTTGCACAAAAATACGCTTGGCGTTACCGAGTTGCGCCACTGCATGGCAAAACTAGAAGGGCTGTTTATGCGCAAGGAGGCTAGATGTATGTGGACACATCTGTATTTGCTATATGGGTTTTTAAAGAGGTTTTATTCTTTAATACAATATCACTTTATTAGGTTCTATCTACAGAACATCATTTGATCAAATCTTACTTTTATCTGCTAAAACAAAGATTTAGGGTGGGATGTACGAAAAGCAAACTGCATCCAATACTCCAAAAACTGTCATTTTCAGAGTTCTGGCCACATTCCCCATATGTACCAAGCTCCGGAATGCAATACTTGGACCTGTTAGGCAATGTCCCCAATGTTGAGCACTTCACCTGGCGCATGCGCAGAAGGACTCCCGTGGGACTTCTGGGCCATAAACCCGGAAGTCCTATCGTCGCATAGGGCAGCTATTTCAGAAGAGCTGTCCTTTGCAATTTTAATTGCAATTGTAAGTACATACCGGCGTTATTAACGCCACTATGCAGCCGATAGGTGCGGTACATGCCATCATGATATGACCCGCAAATCCTCTCTGGATTCTTTCTGCGCATACACCGGGTGAAGCGTGAGCCAAGGGGGACACTGGGAGGGATCTGATTGGATCCCTCTCAATGAACAGTGCAAAGAAAAGCTCATAGGATTCTATTAGGCAATGCCGTCTATAGATGAAGTTGCCTAAAGGGTCCAAGTTCCAAAAAGTATTGCAATCCAGAGCTCTGGAGAAGGCAGGCAGAACTCTGAAACCGGAATTTTTCTGAGTTTTGGCCACATCTTTAGTACATCCCACTCTTAAGATCATAACCATCAATTACTCCTGCAGACCTAAATGGAAGCAACAGATGCAGATTACACTCACCCTCTACAAATTGGAAACAAGAAGAGTCACATGAAAGTAATGATTAGGATTACAAGCCCTTCAGAATGTTGTCAATGATGACTACATGCAAACACAAGAAACTAATTAGGGACCAAAAATATGACAAATTTTGAAAACTGAACCATTTTGCTTAACTGCAATGAAAACTATGTACAGTAGGCTCCAAAAATGGTAACCCTATGTCACAAGAGGTGGCAAATTAGAAGGGAAAAAACTACAGTAGAGAGATAATAAGGAAATAAAAAGTAAGAACAATTAACATTACATTATAAAATGTAATATTCCTTGCAGGGCTGCCACCAGAAATTGTGGGGTCCAGTACTGATAAAATATGCAGCCCCCCTGTGGGGTGCACAGGGCTCGGAACCTTAATGGGGGGGGTCACAGGAGAGGGAAGGCTGGCTTGAGTAGGGGGAGGCACAAGGGAGGGAAGGCTGGAGTAGTGGAGAGGCACACGGCAGGGAAGGCTGGCTGGACTTGGGGGGGGGTGCAGAGAAAGGTTAGCTGCAGTAGGACCTATGTACGTACCAGGCTACCTTCAGCTGGTCCAGAGAAAGCGGGGTCTTTTTGCCAGAATTTCAAATATGGCCACATCTGATTGGCTGTGATTGTCTAGCAGCCGGTGCCATATTTGAAGTGCTGGCAGTGCTGTATTTCCATGGCTGCCAGTGCAAATCTGTACCACTGACACCCGAGCCCCTGCTCTCTCCGGGCCCGGCAGTCCCACCCCTGATGGCGGCCCAGATTCCTTGTACAGAAAAAGCATATTTAAAGACATTTGTCATTGACCCTTGTATTTGCAACCCCTAGCTCACTGACCGAAAGGCATGAAAACAGAGAGCGTGCAATACTTTATTGCTGTCACTTAGTAAAAATCCATCTTATTTTGGCAGAGATATGTCACTAAAACTAAGGTACAATATACTGTACTTATTTCACAGATTGCATTTAAAAATATTAGAATTTTATTTTTCCATATAATATTTTTGACCGCTGATAAAAATTCTTTCATCATTTCTGAAGTGCACATTTATGCGGGACCTAACGTACATGTCGCGCGCCCTCAACTTTTAGTGTCTGAGGTCACTTTTCCCCCATGGAACACATTTTACGATATAAATGACCTAAAAGAGACATATATTATTTGAGAGATCTCCTGCTAAGCTCCACCTCCCCATTCCATCCTATAGAGTGGATCCTGGTACCCTGCACCCAAGTCTCCATCGTAACTGGGGAATGCATCTTCAGGAATATTGTGGATGAAAGTAATGGCAGGAGTATTGTGAATACGGCTCTGTGTTATTTATACTGTAAATGATTGTCAGAGTCTCTGCTGTCGCCCCTCTCGAGAGGAAGAGGAAGAGGAAGAGGGAGAGGGAGAGGGAGAGGGAGAGGGGGAGGGAAGGAAGGAAGGAAGGAAGGAAGGAAGGAAGGAAGGAAGGAAGGAAGAAAGGAAGGAAGGAAGGAAGACAGGAAGGAAGTTCAAAGCTGGCAGCAACAACTAGATCATAATAAATGTACTTAATGAATAAACTAAATAAAATAATAAATAAACTACGTCTTAATAAATGAAGTTTTAATAAGGAGGTGAGGTTTTAATAATTTCCTGCTATTCATAAACCATCTTAGATTTACAAAGGGAGGTGAGGCTATAGATGTTGGGTGTGCACAGGGCCCTTCTGTACTGTAAAGTCCTAAAGCCACCGTAGACTTCCCCTTTAAGATGCTTTTTCACCACTTAAGTAAATAAAAATATGTACATCATCTTTAAAATGTACCAGATGTAATATGTCTTGGAATATGACAGTAAATCACCATACAATATTACTGTGTAATATTGGCATAGCATAGCAATACAAATTATTCTAATAAACTGCTGACTGATTTAGTAACATTTACTAAATTGCAATACTTCCCTTATCAATAAACAGTTACAATACCACACAGAGCAGTAACTAGACTTTTTGGTGCCCTGTGCCAGAGAGGACATTGATTGGCGCCCCCCCCCCCCTTCCATTTTTTAAATAGGGACATAAGATAATGCACCTGAAAAAAGGTCTTGGCCTCAGGGGGAAGGGCCAGGAAAGAGATAGGGGAGGCCAGGAGATGCTGGGGATGAAAGAAGAGGAAGCTACAAGTGAAAAATGATAATAAACAGGAAAATTGACAGGCCCAAACAGCGCCCCCTGCCCTGCGGTGCCCTGTGCCATGGCACTGGTCGCACTACCCTAGTTACGGCCCTGATGTCACACCTTTCAAATACTGTACACAGTACCTCTGTTTATATGTAAAAAAAAAAATCTGTAATACCTAAAGTTAATAGTATTCTGAAAGCCAGTTATACAGATAGTTGTCAAACCCAGAAATTAAAAAAGTATGTAATTACTGTTGTCCGGCAAAAATTATATCAAGTGCCTAGTGGTTCCCATACTGGGCACTCTGGCACCCTAGAGTGCTACGGGTTGGTGGCCTAGGACTAAATCAAATTATATTATATATGATCAGTGTGATAGGCAAAACCAGCTATAGTGTATGCCAAATACAGTATCAAATGTGTGGACAAACAGAAGCACAACTTGTCCACCGGGATGTAGTTATGTGACCGGTGGTCACAATCCCAACGCCTGTCATAATCCCAATGCCGTAACCCCGACCCCCGCCATCCCGATCATTGCTGATGGGGTAAGTATTCACTTAGCCCGGTGATGGGGGGGTTAGGTTTAAGGCACCCTGGGGGGAACTTACGGTTAGGCACCCCCGGAGGAGGGGTAGGGTATAGGCTAGGGAAATGGGGGCTATGCACCCCCGAGGGGAGGTTAGGGTTAGGCAGCCCCCCCAGGAGAGTTAGGTTTAGGGTACGGGGAGGGGGTTTGGTTTAGGCACTAACGGGGGGAGGTTAGGGTTAGGGGAGAGGTTAGGGTTAGGCACCCCTGAGGAAGGATTAGGGGGGGGAAAGAGGGGAGGGTTATGGCTCCTTACCTCTGCTGTCGGGATTCAGTCCTGCTGGGCTAGCCTTGTCAGGATTTGAACCAGCGGCTAAACATCCGCCGGTATAACAAACCCATTCCCTGTCCAACACCACGTGCTGCAACTGAACCCAAGGATGACAGGTAATCAATTTTTTTTTTAAGCTCTAAATAAGAAACTTTTGGCCTAGGGATGGCGTAAAAAAATGCTGATTCTATAGGGCATCGTGGTTTAAGAAAGTTTCAAACCACTGGCCTATAGCACACTTGCCTAATGGAAGAGTAAGTAATCATCCCACAGTCCTTCCACTTTTTAATGAAATGGGTGGGACAGGGGGCGCAATTATGTGATTCTCATATGAGAAATGCCCCTCAGTGATCAGCTATATCTCCAATCTGGGAACTCTCCCAGAGGGGAACATTACAAAGTTGGTAAGTATGGGCTACAGTCACTTTGCGGAATGCTGCTAAACAATCTACAAAGAGAAGGTTGCCGGTGTTTAATATGGGGCAAAAACCATAATCATATTTATCTATTAACAGTAATTTATATAGCACACAAATATTAAGCAGTGCTTTACAGAGAATATTTCAGCCATTCACATAAGACCCTGCACCAGCAGTTTGCATTTTTAGCATGTGGAACATTTTTAGTGGTTAAGTGAGGCGAATGGGATTGAAATCCCAACAGCAGATGCCCGACAGGATCAAGATCCCGACAGAGGCAGGTAAGTACCCTAACCACCCCTGCCCCCCACTAACCCTAACCCTCCCTTTGTGGTGCCTAACCCTAACCTCCCCCCTAGTGCCTAACTCTAACCCACCCCTGGTGGTGCCTAACCATAAACCCCCTTACCGCTCCCTAAACCTAACCCTCCCTGGGAGGTGCCTAACCCTAACCCTAAGCCTCCCTCCTAGGAGTGCCTAAGCGTTAGTCATTAGCGAAGCAAAAGTACATATTACTGCATACATGGCAGATATTCCAGACATGTCTAGCACCATCATGGATCTATTCCACAGACAGGTCTCATTTTGGTGATGGCCAAGAAATATTGGAATCTGGCTTTATAATGCGGAAAACTGTGAAGACTCAAGCTTCTCCAGTAAGAGAGTGATGAGCCAATTGGATCTGGCCACCTGCGAGCAAATTGTGGTCACTGTTCCCACCCCCTCACAAAGGCTTATATTTACCTCTGAGAGCAAAGTAAACTTAGCCTAATGGCAGAGATGAGCAGAGGCACCATAAGCACGAGAAAAGACTCAGTGAAGAAAAAAATATAATGAAGAATGGAACAGAGACATCGGGATCAAGAAAAGAAGAAATGCAGATCACAGCAGGAAAAGACAATGCCATTGACCGGAAGAGGCCAGAAGATAATGAGTCAATCTAAAGAAGAGCAGAAGTCCTGGGCCTATGAATGTACTTGCACACAATGTGACACTTGGCTCTGCTGCCGACCAGATGCAAGCTGATCACTGCTGTGAGTCAAGTGGACCACACAATACAGTAAACACAGTAAAGGACATTGAGCACACTTCAAATTTCTTGGGAGTACACTGTATCAACAATGAACCCATCGAGGCCCACGCAGACTATGCAATACTTTAAGATTCCCCTTTGCCCCTATTGCTATGGTAATCATCTAATGTAATATGTGCAAATTGCTGCCAAACAAAAAAAGGACGCATGTCTGGATGAATAGGCAAAAATCTTAAATCCTGTGAAAATGTGATATCTAGTGGAAATTGTTTATGTCATTATATGTTTTTAAAGAAAATAACATGCTACTGTTTATGCGGATATTACAACCAAACCCATTGGGGGTTGTGCAGAGTACTACTTCAGTTTGAATAGAATTTATTGCATGATTAACCCACTGCAAATACTCTACTCTAATACTCTGCCTACTCTAGTGGAATACGAATAGGTTTGGTTATTTCCCCTGGACTCCCAGGAGAGTTATCCCATCTTCCCGGATCTTGTCCAGTTCACTTGGGAAACAGCACATTGACCTTATTCATAATGTATCATGTCATTAAGATCCACCCACTGCTGCATTATGCAACCATTTGTAGAAAGTTGTGAAGAAGCAAATTGCACCACCCTGAACCTCCTCATCCAAGATCCTCCAGAAGGGAATAGCAAAAACAAAAAGTAGTTAAAAAATTGTGTACCTTTGTTTCTTCCTCTGTAACTGCCAAATTATGGTAAAGATATGTATGTACTTGAAATTCGGTTGCGTCAATGTTGATGCAGCTTTCTGGGATTACATTATGTGTGTAAAATAAACTAAATATTTTCTCCTCCGGGAGGGGGCAGCCAGGTTGGTCTAAACGGGGTGTAGGGGGCAGTGCTACGATGATGCGATTCAATGTGAATCGCATTCTCGTCCACTTGTGCACTGTATGTGGGGGGTGTTGCGAGTGGCTGGCGGGGTGGGTAAGTGCAGCTGGAAAGAGGTGTGGGAGACTTGACCTCTTTTTCGGGAGCCTCCCTGCCAACCTGGGAAAGTAGGCAAGTATGGCCCATTTACAAATCCTATTTGCCTATGTAATAATAACAATAATAATAATAATAACTACAACTTCTAAAAAAAAGCACCAGAAAGGACAATATTTTTCTTAAAATTTAAGCAAAATACTATTCAACATTGCACTTAAAATCCATTATTTATAATGTACACTTCAGGTCACTAGGAAAGGAGTGGTATACATTTAACTTTTTGAAATATTGGATCCTTAAGATCATTTTTTAATAGAAGTTAGAGTAGAAGAACGGAGAAGATGAGCCTTTGATTTTCAATATAGGAGAAGGTGGTGTACAGACAAGACTAAATAAACAGAAGCTGAAAGTCTGGTTGAGAAAGGCATCTTTAACATTTTTCATTAAGACAGATAGAAATTACATTGTGACTGTTTGCATGTAATACGTACTTCATGTTTTAATAAGGCAGGAGACACCAAACTAACTGAGGAGAAACTCAATGTTTTTAATAGTCCAGTGGCACAATTGTTAATAAATGGTAAAAAAAAACCTAGTAGCTCTTAAATAAATTGTCACCTTAACTATTGGGATCATGTCAACCAGCACATTCAATAGCACAAAAGCAGAAATTGTACATTCTACATTACCAAGAGCATTTTACTTGTGAAAAGCCAGCAACAGATTAATAGAATAAAAAAATATTATTTTAAATCAATAAAAATAATTGATGATGCTTATAACAATAGCTTCATTGAAGCAGGAAAATACATGCTTTTAAGTATACTATGGATAATTCCTTGCAGATGATGAGGACCAGATGACCACCTGATACTTTTCGCTGAGCTGATAAAATTGAATGATTTCATGGATTTGCTTGAAGGGTTATCCTCTCTAAAGTACATATTTTTTTAAAAAGCACAATGAAAACATAAGATCACCATTTTCAAGGTTATTGTACATCCTGAGAGACGATTGCTTGTTAATGGCACAGACGAAAGCTATACATACATACATACATACATATATATATATATATATATATATATATATATGTTCTTGATAAAAGTCTTTACTGACTGAAACGTCGGACAAGGTTTGACAGTTGTCAGTTTGATTCTTTGCCTTAAAGACCCGAGAGTGCCGCCTACCATTTGACTTTAAATACACTGCTCCTCCGGAGCATTTTGGATGGCACCTGGGCCAATTTATTGATTGCTTGAATGTGGAGTGCCAGCCCATATGATTTTATATATATATATATATATATATATATATATATATATATATATATATATATATATACATACACACACACACACATACATAAGATATTTGCTGTTACATACCGCAGCCAAGGCTGGTATTTTCTACCTTGCTGTCACAGCAAACAAGCTGAATTGCTAACAAGGTGGTAAACTCAGTAGCCTGCATTTCCTCTCCATAGGTCCACCGACCGTGGATTTTGATGCAAAGAAACTGCATCCTCCAGATTTATAGCATAATGACACGGGCTACTCATTCCTAGAAAAACAAAATACTATAAGCTGTCTCGTAACATAGAATGGAATACATACATGTTCTTTAAGACATACATACACAATATTGTACCGTCTACATTACGCGCATATATAATGAGAAATACATTATATTTATATAACCATGAAGAAAATGCATTTGCACTGAAACGTTGGTTCTTGTAAAGCAGCCTATGATTTATTCCTGAGTGCTGCCCTTTGTGTTTGATATATTATATATTATTTCACAATTATCAGAATTTATAGAATGCTTGCAAATTACCGATATGCCCAGCTATATTGTTGTCGCTGGTGCGCGAATTTCGCCATGTATAGCTGAGATGCACACCCACTAGCGGATACGCACGCTGCGTATGCGACTCCATAGGAATGCATGGTGCGATCCCAGCGAGTGCCATAGCGTAGCATATGCAGGAAATTGCATGGCGCTATGCGTGCACACATTTGTGGCGCGATCAGCCACAATGTAACTGGGCGTATCTGTATAAGGAGCGACACAAAACCACGATGCGATTCACGATGAATCGCATCATTTTGGCCTCACCCCCTGCTACACAATGCCGGTAATATCGGCATTGTGCACTGGGGGTGGGGCCAAAATGATGCGATCATGTGGCCATGCCCCCGCTCCGAGCCACACCCCCATGCCGGCCACACTCCCTTGCTTTGCCGATCTGGCTGCCCCCTCCCGGAAGAATATCGGCAACCCTGATTCAACCCCTGCAGACTAATACTTTGTAGAACCGCCTTTGCTGCAATATGAGCTTGAATTCTGTTGGAGTAAGTGTCTCCCAAGTTTGCACATTGGGCCTGTTTCAGACCCGCTCGCGAGTGCACAGCGCTCGCAAGCAGATCGATGGTCCCCCACTGCGCATTTTAGAAGTGAACAGGGGGGGTGACTGGCCAAACGGAGGCATTCCCAATTGAACGCCTGCTGTTTGGGGGCGGCCTCAGTAGTGAGATTCCAGCTCTATTAGAGCCAGAAGCTCACTGGGGCTTGCGATGGGCGAGACCCTACCACAAGGGTCTCGTTGCAAGCCCGATGGTTGCGATGGTCATGACCATCACCTGGCCGCTCGCAAAAGCTTAGCGAGCGTCCGGGTCTCAAAAAAAAAATGTCGCCCTGATTCAGAGAGAGCGCTCTGAAAGAGTGTCCGGCTCTGAATCAGGCCCATTGTTTGGGAGAGATTTTTGCCCATTTTTCCTTCTAGACCTGCCCCAGGTTGTGTAGGTTGGCTGGATGACAGTTGTGGACTGTAATTCATTCACTTTTTTGTTGTTCAACCATGCCAGTGTTACTCAAGTTGGAACCAAAAATCTTTTACTTAATATTGAGTGTAAAAAAGGGAAATAGCTTTCAATATGCAAAGTGGTGACATAATCAATGTCACGTTATAGCAAAACTATGCAATTTTAGTGAAAAAATAAAAAATGCCCCAATACAATTAAAAAGCATACTACTCTCCCAGAAAGTCTGCCGCTGAGCCCACTCACTCCTCCAATGAATGAAGTTTGAGGTGAGGGGAGAGATTATGTAATTCACTGTGGCCTCAATACCCCCGCTGCTGCAGATCGTGGGCATGATGATGCAATTCCCAATTCCATACCCCCCTGCACCACCCACCTGCAATGGTAGGCAAATATGGTAAAAGATGACATGACAATCACATTAATAGAACATCACATTTTGAACTACTAGGGCAAAATCAATTAACTCCCCCCTGCATGGGAGAAGGTGTAAACACCAGCTATGAAATGCATCTTATCCCCCTTGTTGCAGTAACACACACATTTTTTCCACGCAACCCCACGGGGCTGCAAACAAAAGCCCACGAGTCCAGAGGTACTGTAAGTGCAGCATCAATCCTAATTGATTCTCCGCAAATTGTTCAGAATCAAATACAACAGAGAACAACTAAAATAGTAAGCATCCATTTAACAATATACCAGTAGTTTTTTTCTCAACTATATAGCAAAATATTAATCCACAGATTTGCCTCATACATCTATTCTCAATACACTAGATGACTGGAACAGAGTGGTCTACACTCGAATATACATCTAAGGTCGCAACGCGAAGCAACAAAACTGCTTTAGGAGACTGCACTGATATGTTTGATATGCAACAATTGTACATCTCTGTGAATCTGTACAATAGAACTTGGCGTGAAAATAAAGTAGATGCATTGTAGCACTTCATATACAAATTCAGGCTCAGATGCAAACAGATATACAAGTCTCACATGTCAAATTAATCAGTGCAGTCTTATGAAGCTTTTTGATGCTTCGTATTGCGACTAAGACACACATTCGCGTGGAAAAGACACAAAAAAGATGATCTGTACAAGCCGGGTGGCACAGGTCCTTGTGCGCCGAGAAGGACTGTTTGGCGGCAAAAGGGTATAGTTTGTGGGCACATCAGTATAGCAAACTCTGTTAATTGCCCACTGTGGTATATTATATGCATCATTATTGTTTGGAATATTCTGACTTTTGGTTAATCCTCTCTGTTTTCCTTTGAGAAAAAAATCTCTCAGTTGTCACACACTAAATATGACCTTTATGTACACATGAACTCAGTCACGAGTGACTCTCATCCTATCATATACCAGCAAATATTATTGTCAAAAGCCACATCTATCTCCATTCCACAAATTACTTCAGTTGTTTTTTCATACAACATAAAACAGGAACGGAAAATGTTTCAATATAACACATTATCATAGAACAGTTTTATTGAGTAGCTATATTAATTGCCTTCTATTACATTTTATTCTTTATGAGGGGAAATAATACTACATACTAAATATTGATTTACTTTTTTTATTTTACAATATGAATAGCTGAAATATACTTGTTATATGCTTATAAGTAAATAAAATAAATGAATTAGGTCAAAGATAAGCTTAGCAAAATGGACAGTGGTTTTAGCAAATTTTAGCAGATAAGAGTGTTGTTCTGCTATTTGCATGTCAAAAATTATATGCCAACAGCATTTTTTTTTAAAACAGTTAATTATAGTAAACTTTATGCTATGCATGAAGTAAAAATAAATAATCTAATTGTGTATATAGCATAAAACAATTATAGTGTTTGGAAAAAGAAAAAAGAGAAAACATAATGGTCAATATTTATTATTGTTATTTATACAGCACCACCATATTAAGCAATGCCGTATATTGGATATTGAGTCATTCACAGCTCCAGCCTCACAGAAGCCTATAGTCTAAATTTCCAGCCACACACATACTAGGGTCCATTTCTGTAGACTGCCACACAACCAAGGAAAAAGATAAAATCAAATACATATATATATACATATATATATATATATATATATATATATATACATATATACACACACACACATATACATATACACACATATATACAGAGCACCTGTAGTAATTTCATGTGAAAATATGAGAACAAATAATCCCTACGCTGATGGATCTTGTGAGGATCAAACATGTGACCCAAGTGCTGTGAGGCAGCAATACTGACCACTGTGCAATAAAACATTTTATGTGACTTTCATGTTGTTCTTTGAGCATACAGATTTTAGTTAATTTTATTTTCTTCTAATTCTCCCTATTGGAATTATGGTGATGCTATAGCCAGGGCTCCAGTTGCTCAAAAGAAACGCATCCCCTATGGGGCATCAGCTCCTATGATTCTTCAAATAAACTAACATAAAACCTGTGGTAGGTTGAATATAAACAGTTCAGTGCCAGGTTTTTGGCAGTAAGATGACTGAACAAGGTTTGGTTCAATATTGGAACTATAGGAACACATTTAGCTGAAGTCCACAGTTAAGATACACAACATGTTACCATGAACAATATCTCTGGAATCACTGCAAACACACACTCTCTGTAACAGCATATGTGTAATCATTAAACCATTATTGATTACCAACTGTAAATTAATAACTGAAAATAAACCTAGTCTTGGCTATAGATTCCATTATCACAATTTAAGATACAAGATGCTTTCAGCTATTGCGATTACAAAATAAATTTCTAAATGCATTAAATATGTAAATATCTATAAACAGATCAGTTTAAAGCACTGTCATTTATACATAAAAGGGGCAAAGCAACCACTATTTACAGAATGATACATTTTCTGCAATGACAAACTTTACTAAGAACCCCCATATAAATTCTGTCGTAGCTGCCAGAATAATGTTGTGATGGCCGTAGTAAAGATATTCACATGCGAATAAATAAAATGCTTTTGCACATTATTTATATTAGGTAACAAAATACATTGGTGTTTATATATAATCATTTTTATTAGTAAAGGGTTCTTTCTAAGGGTATGTAGTCAGGAAGCCGGCGGTCGAAATGCCGACCGATGGCTTACCGACTGTGAAATCCCTTATGATAGGCGTCTAAATAGCGACGCCTATCATCAGCCCTATGCCGAAATCCTGACACCCGGCATACCGATCGTAGGTAAGCAGGGCGTCGGGATCTGTTAGCTGTGGGGAGGGGGGGGGGGGAGAGGGTTAGGTTTAGGGTCTCCAAGGGGGACTGAGGTTTAGGCACCCCTAAAGGAGGATTAGGATTATTCTAGGGGAAGGGGGGGTTAGGGTCAGGCACCTCCAGGGGGAGGTTAGGGTTAGGCACTAGGGGGGGAGCTTAGGTTTAAGCAGGAGGATTAGGGGAGGGTTAGGATATCACCAGGCACCGTCAGGATCTTCATCTGCCGGACTTCCGGCGTCGGTATTTCATCCGCCGGGCTTAGGTCTGGCGGTATGTCATACCGATTCCTTTCTAAGTAAATATACAGAGACTGTCATAATGAAAAAGCAAAACACTGTCCAGCTGAAAAGTGGGACACTATACTCTATGTGAGCGGTTGCAAAATGCACACAAAAAGGGGTTCATGCCATATTGGGTTATGCCATGTCCGAAGGTGCATGCTTGGCACTTCTGAAACGACATATCGCCCCAACTCCACTCTCCTCCCCAGAAATCACCCATGAATTGCCCCTGCTACTAGGGGACATACATTCCATGTGCTAATCTTATTCTTGGCTGAAAAACCTTACCAGTACAACAAATTGGAGAAAAGACCAGGGCCGGATGTAATAGCCAGCGATTTGCTGGCACTCCCGTGATTCCAGAGAGCTACTGTACCTGCTAGATTTAAAGTGGCAATTAGTTTACTGTGTATGCACAGGTCTCCGGCATTATGGCACCCGTGCCACGTTCTCAGAGACATCTTTTTTGCACATGCACAAAACACATGGAAATTGTGTAATTTTCCCAATGCGGGACTCTAGAGAGGCAAGTATAATAATGTGTGTGCAGGGTGTGCGATCTGAGCCCACCCTGCATACATTATAGATACATTACATTATAAATACGCCAATGCTTAAAACCAAATCCTGCGTTAAATCCAGTGGTTATCTCATGGGTGCCTAACAATAGCAGGCTATTACATTTGGGCCTAGTTATGGGCATATCACAGCAGACATCAGAATAGAGAGTGATTGCGTAAAAGAGTTTTTGAACGTCTTTTAGCCTCATGCTTATCGCTCAGCAGTTGTGAATAATGACAATGTTAACGTTCGATAAAATGTTACAAAAAAAAGTCTAATTATTCTAAATACACTGCCAGATGAATTAACTTGATGCATTGTTAAGCTCCTGCTGTGTTTTCTGTCTCCTGCTTATTTCAATCTCCTACCCCAGCTATTCCATGACAACTTTCTCAATGATGAGTTGTCAGCGGGACAATTTTCCTACGTGTTGTGATGAACTGTCCCAGCTGACATGCAAACAACTGCACCATGGAGCTAGTCAACAAGGGGCATTAGAGCTGAAAGAAAGGTTTTCAGAGAAACATTACAGATAGATGACGCAGCAAGATCACTAAAATTGTATTTTATATTAACGTAAAAGCTGAGCAAAGCTTTATCTGGTGGTAACTTAAAAAGAAAACAACAAACAAAACCAAAAAAACTCATTGAGGGTTCATACTGTATTATATATACTTGCAAAGCTTTGAGAACAAACACAAATTAAACATATTGCTCTTTCAAGTATTAAAGTGAGTCAATAAAATCATTCCTCCTCACCATTAACAGAGTGGCAGCATGTGATTGCTAACAAGATAAAGAAGAGATCTTCATCAACGTTTATTTATAGAACACAGCAAATGCCGCCCACAGGGCCTAAAAAATAAAAACGCAAGACCAGAGCAGGTCCCACTGCAGCTCAGAGGGCCACCTATAGTCACACGTCTGTGTGCTGACAGACATTAGATGGGAGAGATATTTGCACCTTGCTACGGCAGGTAAGCATCATCATTTAGTCAAATTCTTACATTTTGAAATGTTTAAAGGTTAAAGTTTAACAGAGATACTGCATTCTCAGACAACGTATAGCACATAAATCATTTGAGTAGGACAGCAATAAAGTATAATGTGTATATTATATAGTTACAGATTTATGTTCCTTTTAAATCTATTCTGAAAACAATAGAAAACTTTACTTGGGTATAAAAACAATATACTTAAGCTGGCCACTCGCACACATATATGGATCTATAACAATGCTAAGAGCTGAATGGATTGTGGATGTTTCCCACCATACTTACCTACACTCCCGGAAAGGCCAGGAGGCTCCCGAATCTCGGGTGCTCCTCCTGGTCACCTGAAAGAGCATTCCAGTCTCACGGAGGCTGCAGTGTGCACTGCTGTACTTCCCAATGACGCCCACTTTCTGAATAAAGCGGGCAGTCTGGTCAGCCGTTAATGCGATTCGCCGGTAATCTAGACAGTGTATTGTGGGGGTAGGGCCAGGATGTCGCGTTTAAGCCATCATGCTCCTTGCCATGCCAAATGGCTGCCCCTCCAGAAGGGGGCAGCCAGAAAGTCGGTAACTATGCTTCCCACTTCCATCTTCAGACTTTTTCTCCAGTGCTGCTACCAACCCAACTAGATTTATACCAACCCTCCCAGTCTATAAATGCCAATAAGACTCATCTCTTCATACAAGACTACCACCACTCCTCCGAACTCTCCAGCTCCTGGTCCCCACTGCTCTGATCCCATATACCTCTTTATAATTTCCATCTAGGATGTAACTTTTTGCAAGTAGGGCCCAATCTCCTATTGTTTCCTCTGTATAAATGTGTAATTTGTGAGTTGTAATTATGTATGTATGTATATATATCCCTCCAATGGATGGCACTACTCCCCTCTGTGGTGATAAAATGTGGTTACCTTGTACACAGTGCCAGAGCAGGGTGGCACAGCAGCCTGTGCCGTCTCCTGGACATGCGATGCTATGTGACACAAGCATCCTCTGGGAAGCTGTACAGGCAGAGTTCATGCCCGAAGCATCCAAAGGGCAAAATTTACAAAGCGGCGGGTTCTAAACCCCGGCAGTTTGGTGGCGGTTTCACGGTGGGTTCTAAACCCAGGGGGTTTGGTGATGGTTTCTAAATGACAGTCCTGTTCTATTCTAAGATATGTTTTGATGGTGGTTTTGCAGTGATTTTGCAGCAGTTTTGAAAATTTGTAGCTGGCCAAACCGCTGCCAAACTGCCGGGGTTTAGAACCCACCGCTTACTAAATATTACCCAAAGAATGCAACAGTGCTACTGGCTGCAGGGTGCCTGCAAGCCAAATACAGGGGCAGTGAAGGTGTCGCTTCCAGGGCAATGGCACAACTCGCACACCCCTAGTTGTGGCACTGCTTGCTCCTATGTAACTTTTTTCTATCTCCAATGAATGGTGCTACAGAATCTTTGCAGTGCCAAATAAATAATTGATAATAATTAATAGGCGCAATCAGAAAAGCTTTAGTTTCATCTTCTCTGTTTTCCTATGAGAAGATTTCTGTCAGCTGTCACACTAAATATGACCCTACTGTGTGTTAAATTATTATTATTATATAAAAAAAACCTCTTACAACTCCATGAACAAAATAATAATAAAAAATATAATTGATGCTAACAATTATTGCTTTCAAAACATTTAACAGTTGCTAATGGGTTAAAAAACATACAACAAAAAGACAGTTGTGTTTTTCACTTTTGTTTACATAAGAATCTTGCTGAATGTGAACTACTTATAAGAAAAAAGACTTTTGATATATTTCCCAGACAACAGAGCATATAAACAGAATACAGTAGATACAAATATAATGATTACTTCCTGATAAGAATAGCAACCTGTAATATTCTAAATCACCTTTAAAAGAGACTATGCAGTTTTGTAAGATTGTTATAACATGACTGAATTATTTCCATAGCGTTCACGGTAATAAAATAAAAACACAAACAAAAAATAACTAATGGAAATTAATGCACAACTGAGTCAGTGTTATAGGTTTGCTCAGTAGATCAAAAGTGCATTGACCCTTTGTATCTCCAACTCATTATCTTGAATCTGAGTTCTGCTTGTAGGAATTGGGATTTGAATTTGCACACCAATGTGGTGCATTTCAAGATCTTGAGCACAGTAGACAGATGGGTCACAGTGAAGTGGAGGACGGCTGCCCCTGGAGAGGAAGAAGCTGAATGAGTGACTGTCGCACAGTTCAACCAGCCGACATGCTGCTGACTCAGGAGTGGTCACTGACTGGCACCTCTGCTGCAGTCAACGTATCTCTTCTGGGAGCACTTACAGCCCACTCATGCTGACAGGTACATACAGAGTAACTTAGAACACTTTTCTTATCTGTTTTAGTAACAACATCCTGTAAATTAATAGACAGATCTGTAAGGTATCCTCTTTAATAGTGTAAAAAGTATCAGAATAGAAGGCAGGAAATAAAACTAAATTATACTCAATGAGATTTCCAGGGCGGTGGACCCCTTTTCTATATCCAAGACAGGAAACAACAAAGGTCTGGTGATATCTTCCGGAAAGCAAGCACATACATTATATTACATCTATTAAAGATGTCACATTTCATTTAATAAATTGTCAGCAAGAGACAGTTAATTGGCACTGCTAGTCCTCCTCCTATTTGACAATAAGCACTGTCAATCAGCCAGGGCCAGTCCTGGGTCTGCTTGCAACCTATGCAAGAAATTTTGGAGCACTCCAGAATACAACTATATCTATAGCTAATATTATTTTTCTTATTCTTATAATAATAAATAATAATAATAATAATAATAATAATAATAATAATAATAATTAAATACATGCATTGTCCCCCAGGAGAAAAAAAACACACATATTGTCACCTACAAAAACACATTTTCCCCTACAAAAAAATAAATAAATAAAAACACATTGGCCTCCACAGGTAAAAAATAAAACGCACATTAATTATTGCTCAAGCCCCCCCAGAAGACTTACCTGACCTATCAGTAGCAGAAGAGAGGAGAGAGAGGAGCTCCCATCCCTGCAGGCACGGTGGAAGTGGCACCTAGCATTGGTTGTAGCCTCAGCACGGCGCTGGACAGGTGAGACCCATCAATAACATTATAGGATGCGTGACCTATAATGTTATGCCACCGTATCTCTGTAGGTCAAGGCTCGGGCAGCGTCTGAACCACCTGGAAGAGTCCCGTGCTGCCCGGGGAATGGGATTGAAATACCAGCAGCTGTTTAACCGCCGGTTCAAAACCCGACCATGGAAGCCCGACAGGAGGAGATCCCGACGAAGGAAGGCAAGTATGTTAACCCTCCCCTCTCATCCCCCTAACCCTCCCTTGGTGGTGCCTAACCCTAAAACTCCAGGGATGGTGCCTAGCCCTAAGTCCCCCCGGGGGTGCCTAGCCTTAACCTCCCCCCCAGCAGTGCCTAATGCTAACCCCCTGTCTCCCCCACTAACCCTCTCTGGGGGGTGCCTAACCCTGAATCCCCCCAGGACGTGCCTAAACAAACCCCCCCCAACCGCAGCTCATACTTACCTGTCTCGAGTCTCTTACAATCGGGAACATCCCTTGAGCTGGCCCTGTGTTCAACTTTAAAGCTGCATACACACACAACGATGTTAGTAACCAACGATTTTAGTGAACGATTTTCGTTAATTTTTTCCTTGAAAAAGTGAACGAAAATTGTTCACTAAAAATCATTGGTTACTAAAATAATGAACGATTTTCATGAACGATGAACGATTTTTTAATCATGCATACAGTGAATGGAAATCGTTCATCGCTTATCTTTCATTCTGTACAAAATGAACAATTTTCTGAACGAAAATAGTTTGTTGGACAGTCAGAATGGACGATGAACTACAAACTACAAATGTGAACGCGCATGAACGATTATCGTTCACCTTAAAAAGATGAACAATTTTATAAACTATTTAACGATAATGACGTCGTTATAGTTAAATTGTTCAAATAATCATTGTGTGTATGCACCTTTAAAATATAGTGTACATAAAT